>JAWMRA010000161.1:10180763-10299235 GCA_035584735.1 Pseudotriccus pelzelni | reverse complement strand
CGAGTCCTTTATGAAGATGTTGAAGAGCACAGGGCCCAAGATGGAGCCCTGGGGAATCCCACTAGTGACAGGTCACCGGTCTGATGTCACCCCTCACTGTTACCCTTTGTGCTCAACCCGTGAGCCAATTGCTCACCCACCACATGATGTGTTTATCCAGCCATGTGCTGGACAGTTTGTCCAGAAGGATCCTGTGAGACAGTATCAAAAGCTTTACTGAAATCCAAAAAGATTACATCAACTGCCTTTCCCTGATCAGCTACAGGGGTTACCTTGCCATAAAAGGAGATCAATTTTATCAAGCTTATCAAAGGACTTTCCCCTCACGAAGCAGAGCTGGCTGTGACCGATGACTATGTTGTCTTCCATGTGGTTTTTCAATACTTCCCAGAATAAACTTCTCCGTATCTTTACCAGGTACTGAAGTGAGACCTTCAAGGTCTTCCTTGGTTTTGTCTAGCTTACGGATTTTGGGGTCAAGTGGCTTAGAGAAAAGTTACTTGATGCTTTTTACCAGGGATAAAAATATTTTTACCATTACTGAGAACACCTGCAGATAGAGAAGATACAGACCTTCTGCTACTGAACAGACGTAATTTATTGCCATTCTCTTGCTGTAGCAAAACAGTCATACAGAATAATTTATCAGCAACCAGTAAAAACTTGAAGCCTTTCAAGAGGAGCTGTTTTTCAGAAATCTCAACAGATAATACTCTGAAAACTCAGCTGTCACGAAACAGTATCCCTGCCTTTACAGTACATTCTGTGTCCAGTTATCCAGTGAATACAGCGTTAACTTTTAATAGGAACTCCCAGTATTCTTTGGCATCCCCATGACTTTCAAGAGTTGTATGCACACCTCACACACAATAGGCCTCTGAGGACTTGTATTACTTAATAACCACGTAATTTAATATACATGGACAAAAAAGGAATTACAGGGTTTGCACACGTCATCCTATTACACTTATCCTGTATTTGTACCTGCCATTATTTATTTAGCCTCATGGACTTCTTTCTTAAGTTTATTGTCAACGGAAAAGCACAGGAGAAGAGAATTTGCTGGAGATTGAAAGTACTGAAGTTTGAGTACTCAAAGTTAAGGACTGACTTTCAAAATTAAAAAAATAAAATCCAAGGCTTTTCATTAAAAAAAATTTAGAACGTTTAGCCACTGCCTTGGAAAACAACAAATCTTATTGCAGGCAACTAAAATGGCAAACCCCCAGTTTTTCTGATAGAGATACATTAAATGTTATAGAAAACAGAAAGAAAGTTATGAACTTACTAGAATAACTACTGTCATTTTTAATGAAGAAAAAACAAAAGTGGTGCTAAGTGTATGGATCCTGACTTATTTTTGTAAGCATCTTTCCTCTCCAGGGGAAAAGAAGGAAAAAAAAATTCTCATTCCTGAATGTATCTCCAACTAGAATTTTTCTTGCCTTGCTAATCCTACCAGACCCAATTCTATTGTGTCCACCAGAATAAATGAAAAAAGGCAACTCACCAACTCCTTCATGACTCAAACCAGAACATAACCAAACAGAACAACTATTGAAAAAAGTTTAATTATGACCCTCAGTCTAAACTGAAGAGGCCAAAGCCACTCCTCTTGTGTTCCCCATCAGGACACAAAACATCAGTTCACTGCTGCAAGATCTAACAAGGCAGAAATAACAGAATGGACCCAGAATGTGCCCATCATGGTCACACGATCTGTATTTTGGCAGCATGAATGTCCAGCTTCACCCATCTTACTTGCTGAGATCCACAGAGCAGAACATACCAGCACAACTCCGAACAGTCCCAGCAGCCTGCCCGTGCACCCGATATCCTCACCTACAGCTGCACGCTGGCACTGCACACCTGGAATTTCCATGCCCTCCCTTTGCCCCTGCACACACGTTCCATCTGCTGCCTCGGAGCTGAGGATGTATAGGCAGAACAGGAACTGATCATAACTTTACTCAAGATTTTCCAAGTCTTTCTGGAGCTCCTGACATATGCAAACTGTATCCCCTCATGGCAACTGTCCCACAGCGGAGACCTTATGCAGGCACATCCTCCAGGGCAAGTTCCTTCGGCTGTTCCACTGGACTATCCCACTGGCAGAGCAGGATTTGCCTTGGACTGCACTGACAAGCTGTACAGACCTCCCCATATCAGAACGACAAGTTCTATTGTGACAGAGCAGTGTTTTTTCCCCCGAATTTGAGGATTTGGGCTTCATGTCTGGTTAATGACTGAAAAGGCAAAAGTTTGTACTCCAGTTGTTTTTTAAAAACTGTACATCTTTTCCCACAGAAATAAGGAAAGATTGCTATGAAGAATATCTCCACATTATCCTTGAGATAATCTGGAATATTTTGTGATGTTTCTTTAGAAGTTCTTTATACCTCCTTACCAAATAATACAAAGTGTAAATAAGTAATCATAAACACTGGAGTAAAGTGGAACATGGAGCATTATGACAGTGTTTACATCAAATAAAAAGTGTTTTGCATCTTCTCACACATAGTATTTACATATTTCATGTTCCAAAATACTATCTTTGCACAGAGCAGATGAAAATGCAGAATGTTTATACTCAAACTCAGTCCTGACATGATTGGAACTCAGCTGTTTCATTAAACTCCACAGAGTTCAAAGCGGTGATTTGGTACACAGTAAAGCATTCAACTGCTTTGTAAAGGAGGCTCTTCTTTGTCATCAATGTGTACAGGAAGGATTACAGTAAAATGAAGCAAAATGCACATCTGTGTAAAAGATACAGCAGCAAAATAGTGGTCCCCTCTTCAAGCCGAGAAACCAGAAACCAAAATAAGCGTGAGTTACAATGCACATCTTGCTTTAGGATACAAGGGAAAATCCTTCACAAATAACATTCTTTACACAGAAGGTAATGAACTTTCTGAAGTTCAAGGTGAAGGTTAACAAAGCTTTGAGTCTACTGGACATTTCGATGTAGTGTGGGTTGATGTTTTCAATACCACAAAGAAACTCCACATAAACAGCAAAGTGTAACTCGTTTCCAGGTTGGGTAGTTGACCAAATAAAAGGAATATTTCCATAATATCAAATAACCACACATTGATTTTTAGCAAAAAGCACTTGCTTGGAATCAAAGGAAATACATACTTGACCCAAATCTTATTTGAAAGATCCCCATTTCCTGCTAAATTGCAACATCAGTATAAGTTAATGGTGCTTTGCACTGGACAAGCTGTCACTCTAGAGCTAGGGAACTATCATGACCTCCAAAAATTTAAAATTGCTTTTGAAATACTATTTGCCAACTATGTTAAAAATTAACATCTCAGTAAGTTCAAGATATTCTTGCAATACAAGATCAAGTCAAATTTGAAATTCTCAACAGAGGGCCTATGAACGACAACATAGTTGAGGAAGTAGAGACAGACCAGTCCCTTCTGTCTTCCCTTCCTTCTTTTGAAAGCAGTATATTCACATACATCTCTCCTTCCTCTGCCCCCAAATCAAAACAATCCTCCCAAAAAAAAAGAAGGAATCATCCTCACAGGGGCCTTTTTGGTAGTCCACACTGTGACACTGCTGCAGAGGTACCATGCAACTCAGTTCTCCAACTGCCCCACATCGGCCTTAAATCCCATCTTTATCTGTAGTTCCATATCACACATCACTGCAAATTCCTGTTTCATAGATTGCTCAAGCTTCCCACATCTAAACCCAACCTGTAAATATTTTTAGCCAATCTCAGCATGGAAGATGTTTCGTCTGAAATTCACTTCCTCCTGATCTTCTTTCCAATTCTCTGCAATAAGAAGCTGCCTCAACCTCCAAGTTCTTTAGTTATCTCTCCACTACCTTCACAAGATCCTTCCTCTGTACACTTGCTCACTAAAAGACAATGTTTATAATCTCTGGGTTCCTCTTCCACCACTCTTTTCCATTCCTTACTGTAATTTAAAATACTATCTTTCTATTATGGTTTCTGTCTCCAAGCGTTTACAGAGCCACAGTCCCCGAGTGAGAGGAACTGGCACACAGAGCCATACACCTCCACACCTCAGCACACATCATTCACACATCCTGATGTCATACTTCATTTAAAATTCATTCTAAACCTACAGAATTTTGTGACTGGAAGGTCATCTCAACTGTCTATTACAACATTTCCCCTTAACTTCCTAGCAGTTGCTGCAGACCTTTGGCTGCTGAGATGCACGCTGAAAGTCCATATGGAATTTCAGACAGTGCCCTCCTCAGCTGCATTCACACGCATTAATTTCTTTTAAAAGCAGACTTAGTTTCATTTAAAACCAGACTACAAACACAACCCCCCCACACAAGTCAATCTGTTTACTCAAACAACGGTTTTTCTACTGCACATTTGTTTCTGCACTGATCAAGGGAATTTTAAAGCTCTTCTACTCAGTGCATATTAGCAACACATAAAGGATGAAGGAGCAACTTTTCTCTTTTTTCCCAGAAGTAACCAGCTGCTTAGATTTGTTTATTTAAGTCTGCGTGTCATTGCTCACCTACAGGTGATGAGGAGCGACGAGTCATTTGGGAGTTTCCCACCCTGTATATTTCCTGTGATTCCAATAGGCTAAAACAATTAAATAATATTTTGATCTTACCAAAGCAAGGTTTTTACACAGCAGCTGTAAAAACGCACGTTAACAATAAAATTTCTGAGTGCATTCAATGTTTTCCTCATACTAAACACTTTCAGAGCACAGATGATAAATGATGCTTTACAAAGAAGAATGATTCACATATCCTGGTTGGCCAAATATTTTGTCTGGACTGACTATAGACTAAAAACAGAGCAAAAACAAAGAGTTTCCAGTAAATTGAGTATATCTTATGGTCCATATGTATTTAGCAAAAAGTAGCTCTTTACCCACCTGCCAGAACGTCATTAATGCCAACACTCAGACTGGTCATCCTCTCTAACAGTTAAGCCCCAGGCTGGTAAGTGCAATCCAATAATGTAAGGCAATAGCAGCTGATCTCAAGAGAATTTGGCCCCGAGTGCTTAGGCACGTTTTGCTCCGCATTCTCCGGGGCTCCATAAGCCAGGGATGTGGAGGGTGTGAGCAAGGCTCCAAGGCACTGGCCTTCTGTCATGCCAGAATTCCAAAGAGCCAGTGTGCCACCATGCAAACATCCCCGAGTTACCCACTGCCAGCCCCACGGAGCCTTAGGGGAACGCTCTGCTGTCTAAGGCAAGAGGACTCACCTGGAGAGCAAACTGGAACCGACAGGCAGTAGAATGGGTTTCAGGTCACAACAACAACAGCCCGGAACAAGGGATCGGATAAATAGCCACAGAACGCAATTCCACCAGTGCCTGCTTGATTTATACCAAACGAAACACACATGTGCCAGTGATCACGCTCACACCAGGGCAATCACAAGCAGATTGCCACAGGAGGCAAAATCACCTCATGATGTCACCTTGCTCAACTACTGCATGAAGGAACTTTGTTCTTCGCAGCTGCAGAGAACTTACACACAACACGTTCTTCCCAACCAAGAACAAAAAGGAAGGGTCTACTTCAAACAGGCAATCGAGATTAACACCATTGTTTGAAATACCCACAACTGCCCCCAAGCTAAGCTCTATTTGTTTGTGCTCTGACTCTCAAAGGTTAACAGTTTATTTCATTCCCTCCTCGCCCAAAAACACGGCTGCCAAAGTGACTTCAGTGAAGTGAGGATCAACACAGAGAATGTGAATGCTGAAAACTAACATGATGTATGCAAATTTATTTTAAATCCACAGACACGGACTTTGAAACGTTACAAGTGTTCCTGTGCATTTGTATTTCTTCTAACACCAGCAGTCCTCGCTACAGCTGACCTCTGTATAACATGAACTGTATTTTGACTGCGTAGAATAACATTATTTCACCTGATCTCCAAGCATAGTTAAACAAGTACCACAAATCCTGCTAAACACTTACCTGACTAAAACAAACAAAAAAGTCAGATTGAGGGCCTTAAAATAAATGTGTTGTTTTAAACAATTACTATGTTATTTCAGAGGTTTTGACAGTTCTTTTAAAACTGAAATGCAAGGCAAAAGTGTGATTCTGTGCTTATGTGCTAAATCACTTATTTCCTTACTGCCATCTCCTACCCCATAAATAAGCTCTACTGCCAAGATCTTTACACATCCAAATGCACTTCCAGTGCACACACCATCAGCAGTAAAAATACATCTTTTTTTTTTAATCCTCAATCCACACTTTGCAATCAGAAGACACTGAAGGAACTGATTGTTTGAAATTAGAGCACAAATGAAGAAAACAGAGCCGAATCCACGTCCTAGCAAACAATTAAATGCCACTTGATTACAAGCCCATAATTAATTAATAGAACATAAGCTCTCCCTTCTGAGGCTGTGGCAGCCCCAGAATATTAACTGGAGCATACTATAATGTGTCTGTCACAAAGGAAGGCAAATATTCTCCCAAGTGACAGTAAACCATGTTCCCTCAAGTAATATTGCTACTTTCAGAGAGGTTTCCTACAGAAACAAGGTTTGTGTGACCAACTGCCTTTAACCCAATGAAATAAACATCCAGTGACCCTGATTTGAAGAAAAGTTAGTATTCAAGACACCCTGTTCCTTGTCTGTAGCTGCACTACCAGGGCCATTCCAGACAAAAGACAAAAATGTGCAGGAATACATCACTAGTTCTGTTGTTTAGGAAATAATTTGCTAAGTTGTTTCTGAAACTCCCTCACTCTTAAAACATAATCCTATTTAAACACATCACAAAGCACCTCAAATTTAATATGCTCGAGAACATATACTTTCTGCAAATTTACTCACTACACATTCAATCTTCTTTACAGCAGCATTAATTCCATCTCTCAGACATGATATGTGAGTTATTATAGGCTTCAATGCTCAAGTTACGGTTTGGAGTGGGTTTTGTTCTGCTTTTGATTAAAGTCACTGCACGTACACAGTGCATAACTGAAGTTGTTCTTTTAATACATATATATAAGCATGTATGTATCCAAATATTTTACGTATCTATATATACACATAAATTATTTATTACTTTCTGAAAATGCAGATAATAAGCACAGTAGTGGACAAGACAAGAATTCAAAGTGATCCTGAAAGACTGGAAAAAGTTATGAAACCACATTAAGAGTATGACTAAGGAGAGCTGCAAAGCTGCAGAGTGAGGTCAGAACACCTGACTGCACATCTATGGCACGGGCAAATAGTGGTTTAGTTACAAGGGATGTACAAGTTAAAGTAGACCACAAAGTGACCCTTGGTGTTGTGATGTTGAGAAACAAACATAATAATAAAAAATTTTTAAAAAAAATCAGAGTGATACCTATGGACAGAACTGCTGCAAAACCAGCAAATAAGTGTCTCACTCTTGGTTTGGGTACAGTTTCATGTGATTACCACATCCAGTTTAGTCACCACACTTCAAGGAGAATAGAAATAACAGGCTTAAAACTGCACCAAAACCCACATGACTCAAACACTACACAAACCCTTCTAAAAAGTCAGCCAGAGGAGGCCTGGAATAGACTGACAAAGCAGGTTGTGGAAGTGCTGCTACTGAGGGGTTTTGAGAATGAGTTAAACAAAGATGTCCTCCAACCAGCAAAGGCTACAGCTCATTGTGCCTCGGGAGAGAAGAATGGAGCAGGCAATTCCCAGAGGTCCTGCCCAGATTTTCTTAAGATCCAGGACTACAGAAACCAGGGCTGAACAGGACCTCGAGGATTCACCCAACCCATTCAGGTCCCCCAGGCTGCAAACCCACAAGATTTTTGGGCGGGTTCTTTTCCACAATTCCAAACTGTTTATTTCTGAGTTTACTGATGCCACAGTAGACACTAAGCTGAATTTTATAGAGAACTGTCCCAGCAAATTCCAAGAACTTTTCCACTAACTGACAACAGCTAAATTGGAAACCATTGCTGTGAATCCTTTCTCACCACTGATTGTACTTGCATTTATCAAGACTGCATTTCATCCAGAACTTTAACATCTAGTCACTCAGTATCACGAGCTTTTTTTTCTAAAGCACCACAAGCTTCAGATTCAGCTGTTACTTCAATTATTTCTTTTAATCATCTCCAAGTCTCATCCACTATCCATTCCACCTCCCTTCTTACAAGATGTTTACAAGTTGAACAAAAACGACTGCAAAACTCATTTTGGGAGCCCATGCTAACAGTTTTGCCTAATAACCACTTGCATCTATCATTTACTAGCAGGTCAAGGGATTCTCTCCCTCAGCTCCTCTCTCCTGAGACCACACCTGGAGTGTTGCATCCAGCTCTGGGCGCCCCAATATCAGAAGGACATGGACCTGTTGGAGTCCAAAGGAGGCCACGAAGATCAGAGAAACACCTCTGCTATGAAAACAGGCTGAGAGAGCTGGAGCTCTTCTTCCTGCAGAAGGCTCTGGGGAGACCTCAGAGCAGACTTTCAGTACTTAAAGAGGACTTACAAGAAATGTGGAGACAGACTTTTTAATAGGGCCTGTACCAATAGGACAAGCAGCGGCTTTAAACTAAAAGAGGGACGGTTTAGATCAGATATTAGGAAGAAATTCTTTGCTGTGTGGGTGGTGAGGCACTGAAACAGATTGTCCAGAGATGCTGTGGATGCCCCATCCCTGGGATTGTTCAGAGCCAGGTTGGATGGGCTCTGAGTAACATGGTTTAGTGGCAGGTGTCTTCACCCAAGCTGGGGGGGTTGAAACCAGATGGGTCTTTAAGGTCCAACCCAAACCATCCTATGATTTCTACGATCCTTTCATCTATACGTAACTCTTGAGACTCTTACCATTAAACCAGGAAGAGCTTAGATTCAGATATGAAAATGTGCTGCCAATTCAGTTTGGCAAGACCACGTTGATAAACATATTTGCCCATCTGCTATAAAAAATGTAGAAAGCACATGGTGCTTTGCACAGCTACATTAAGATCACTACAGTCCAAATCTCTTCTTGGTACTTGTCAAATGCATTAGAATAAAAAATGATTCGGTGTTGATAAAATCATAAATCGAATAAAACACAGAACTTATATGCTGGTCTTCGCAAATCTATTTTCAAACCTTTAAGAAAACACATTAGGTAGGGAGTACATACCAGACAGTCAGTAATGAGGGTTTCCTACTGCTCAACAACTACTGCTGATTTCTAGGCTTCATAAGAGGATTTTTAAACCAGTTAGACACCTCTCGCAGATTTTTCACAGAAGCCACATGCTTGTCCTTTTGGGGTTGGCAGGGTGGGGTCCAAGAGTTTTGCAGATAATAACTCTTGCTGCAAAACCTCTGTAGTTCGACAGAAAAAAGTGGAAAATCAGATAGCTGGAAGATGATTATCAAACATGAGGATGCATCACAGAAACTGATCAGAATATCTAATCAATCTTTATAGTCTGTTGAAGTTTTAACCCCTGAGATTTTTCAACACAAAGATGAATCAGTAAAAATGGTCTTTATAAAACAGCAGTTGTTTTTTAATTCAGAACTATATCCTGAGTCTTCTGCTTCAGGATTTCAAGGTATCTTATTAGTAGCCATGACCTAAGTTTTATAAGAAACCCAAAACAAGAAAAATTACTGATTTTTGTGGCATCAGGGAAGAGAAGGAGGAAAGAAGTTAGTTAAGGAAGACAATGCAACCCACAAACCTTATTGTAACTTTAGGAACGCTGGCTGAGAATAAACAGGACACACACAGCTCAGGTACAGAGGTGTCAGGAGTTGCATGGGTTCGATTTTTCAGCATCCTATCCTTAACCACCACCACTTTGTGAAACAGAACATCTCCAAGGTCACTCCCATAAAACAGAAATGATGGGTGCAGACCAGTTAAGGTCTTCTTTTAAAAAAATTACCACTGTTATTATTGCTTTTATATAAATCTCACCTCTGGGTTTTCTAACTTCCAATAATGGTAATATATCCTGAAGAAAAACAACAGATTACAAAAATAAGCAGTTTTCTGAGTCGGGCCTCTAAAATCCTACCTCATGTAAGACTTTTTAATGTAAGGGGGAATAATCCTCATTTTTGTTCGAATTAAGTATGGATGCAAACTGTTACCTTCTGTCTTCCACTGGGCTACCAACAAGAAGAGCAGCTATGGCTATCAATGACCATGTCTACAGACCAGGCAAGCAAAGCCACATTCTTGAACTGCAGTTTTCTAAAAATGGCCATTTACTAAAAAAAAAAAAAAAAAAACCGAACCACATTTTCTTAAAATTAAAAACAAACAAAGAAAGAAACCCATCAGTATGCACGTAAACATTTCTTTTTTTTAAATGCCAAAACATCTCACAAGGTCAGAAAGGCACAAAGCATGTTTTCTGGGGACTTTTCAAGACCACTGTCTCACAAAAAAAATAAAAAGCTTCAGCGACAGGCTTGCTTCTTCCAAAAAGATGCCATGTGGCAAAAGAGAACAAAATAATAAAAAGCAGCCTCCAGAGGAATATTTTGTTAAATATGTATGATCTCATCTCTCTTAATAATAAACACTATAAACAAAATATTTGGGAAACACAGGACTGAAACAACAACCTCACAAAAGTATCACTACTTGAATCGACACTGTTTACTCAGTGGCAAACCTGGTATCATTATTTATGCACATTAATCAAACAGGAAAGAGAATCTTTTGAAAGACGAGTTTTGAATTCCAAATCACAAACATGTGGCTCTCTATGGCTTTGTTTTCTTTGCAGTTGCCTGTAACTGAAACAACACGCCACTTGCTTTGGCTGTGCCGCTGAGTTACGGTGCCACCTCAGCTGACACTCCACAGCTCGGGCACTCCAGCCCCAGAACGGCCCACTGAGGGGGTCTGGGATGTTCTGGTCGTCTTTGCTGTTAACAACCAACCCCTCCCAGCTGGAAAAGGGAATGTGTGCCCCGTGTCCCAACCGTTCCGGCTGTCCCAGCTTAAGGCGTGTTTACTGGCAGCTTGAGTCAAACACTCAGCTCATTAGTGGAAGCAGCACAGAACTGGCACCAGCGTCTCAAACTGCTGTAGGGGCAGCTGCCTCCAGCTAAAGGGCAAATCTGAGACTTCCACAGGCATTATCTTAACTCACTTTAGCCCAGTGGACCAGAATTTACTACTGAAAATAAGCATTTAAGTTTTAGCTACTATAAAACATCTCGGGAAGAAACAGCTCTCTGCAGCCCCTTGAACGCTCAGACCTTGCAAGGACTTCTGAACACAAACTCTGACTATTTATTACCACAGGAAACATCCTTTTATTCTGTGTATATGCCTCGTTATCTTATTTGTTTTGGAAACACCATGAAAACCATCCATTCCAAACCTTGGGCTTTCTACCACTGCTGAATCTTGCTGATCATGAGAAACACATGCTAATTAGCTGCCTATTTCACAAAAAGCAAGGAGCTCCTCAAACGCACAAATTAAGAATAATTCAATAACAGCGTTTCTAAGAAACGGGGGGCGAATCCCAAAGGCAACACCCAGGCAGCAGTTCTTCCCTCCTTGCGCAGGGAATTCCAGCTGGTGGCTCAGCTGCAGCCAGGCACAATGTATGGCTCAGGCAGAGGCCCCAGGCTAGGACACTTCCCAAAAAGCCAGTTGTGGCTGGCAGCCCGGCAGCAGCCGCAGCAGCAGCAACTCCAGAAGGCCCCACTGCTCCGCCACAGCAGCGCTGACCTTCCCAGCTGGCTTCACCAGGACTGGGAGCTTCCAAAGCTGGGACAGAAGACAGTATCAAGGCCACATCCAGACCCTTCTACTAGGCACAGTGAATTCAATAATGGTTTTCCATCACCCACATTAGGATCCACTACCAGCTCTTACAGATCAGTACTGAGAGCTGTGTCTGTCACTAAATACAGTGAAGGGAAAAATTCTCACAGGCTGAAGGTTTTAAGAAATCTCTCTAAAAGAGAAAGCCCAGAAACAGAGTAAATTACCTGTGTGGGAAAAAAAAAAAAAAAAGTGGGTTTAAATCTGTGGTTTAGGAAGGAAAAGTATGATCAATTTTTGTTTGAAATCTTCTTTAAAAAATTCTATGTTCTTAAAAACCATGAAACTTACTAGTTCTCTCTTCACAAATTATCAAACAGGGAAGAAAATGGAAATCCTCCTGTAACTTCTACTAGAATGATCTGCGTTAAACTTAGTTTAAAAATAGCGTATACAAACAATATCGACCACTAACAGCCTAGTCATCACACAAGCTTCACAAAACTACTATGTATTTTTCTGGGAAAATACACTATTTATGAAGAAACAGCTCTGCAGGAGCAAAGCGTGTGGCTTTCTTCTTCTTTTTTTATGCAATTGCAATTTGCATGTTTATGAAAAGCAGTCTGTGTAAGAGAATGAAAAAGCACATATTTCCTAATTTAACCTTTCTTAAAAAGGACAGTATGCCATTCAACAGTATTCCAAGAATTAAAAGCCCATTACAGTTGTATTTATGACAAGATCACAACCTTGTCCTTTGAGCCTTGAGTATTCTGTCAGTCACACAGTCAGCTTACGCTTACTGCCACTTAGGAATCAGATTTATAGTTCACAGAACAATAGTGACAAAAAAGGATGAGTGTCTGCATTTCTTTGTCCAAAGCAAAAATACACATGTTAAATGTACAAACTTAAGCTGTGAAAGAGTTTAACAGCACAGTGGTCAAGCTAAAAGCTTTACTGTGCCACAGCTGCTGCAGTTACAAGAAACTGAGAAACACGAGTGTGATGGTTTTTAGACACACAAATAGCTCACAGCCATAAGCATCACTAATGGGGGTCTAGCCTCTTATTCTATAGCTATTTTCAATTATGTTTTACATAGCCAAACTAAATGTCCAAACTAGAAGTCCCAACGCTTAACATCTGTCTCCAGCTCCATTACTTCAGTAAAACTTCACACCACGTACTTTTTCTGCTTCTAAGAAATAAGATTGGAGGGAAAAGCACAAATTTTGCCTTAAATAAAATTCTACCAAACACTCTTTTAGGCCCAACATTAACAGCAGGGACAAAATCTGGCCTTGGTGTTTATGTAACAAATGGACATTTCTTTATTTAAAGACGAAAAACCATAAGAAATCAGACTGACTGGCCAAGAGGACTTCATCTCAGAAAAGCTCCACAAAACGCATTTTCCAAATGCACAGTATTCCACAACTGAAGTCAAGGCTCTAGAAAGCAGAGTTGTCATCCCTTTGCATCTGCAAGCATCTGAGAAATCCTCTGCTAGAATGTCTCATCTTCCTTCCAGTTACTATTCCAGTAGACCCAAAGTGTAAGTACAGCGTTTAAAAAGATGTTCCCAGTATGGCTGAAGATCTATCCAAGGGTCAGATAAAGAATTTTCTGGGGTTTTAAATCCTAGGAAACAACATATGAACCACGGTAAAAGGACATTATTCCTACCATCTTTCTTTTTGTCCCACTTGAATTTCTGAGTGAGTGATTTTGTAAGCCCAGTAACATTCCTTTTGTCCCTTTTTATCCACTGAGGTTTCCCATGGTCCAGGGGGGTTTTGCATGACACCGCTCTGAATTTGCATCCAAAACTACGATGATTTTTGTTTTTCCTGTATATTAGCACTCCTCTGGGGCAGCTACACAAAACCCCAGACCGTACTGCCACCAACTACTGGTTTTGGCTGCAGTACTGAGAGCCTGTCACTCATGTCCAGCTTAGTGGAAATTTTGTGATTAGTTACTTTGTCACCTTGAGCACAAGGCTACTACAAAGCAAAGAATTCAAACTATGTTCAATGAGTGCATTTTCAACTTGTAGAAGATTGAAAATTGAGAATTGTAAACATCAGAGACATGAAATCATTATCTATCTAGTCACTAACAGATAAGCAATAACCAGCATGTTCTTGGCTCAATGAGCAGGGATTTAGCTGCCAAATCCCAATCAACACTAATTGGATTGTCCTTGACTTCAGAATATACCACTGACACCACAGGAGTAATTTATTTCAACAAATACATGTAACTGGAGTACAATTCTCAAACACCAAGCAGAAGAAAATCTCATCAAGACCGATAGCGCTATTGCTAGAAATAATTTCTTTTCACTATATAAGCCAGGAGCTTAAAAGTCTCATGTTACTGCCAGGGAGGAGTAAAAGGAGAGATGAATCAAAGGAAAGCTTCCTACTTACCAGCATATATTTGGATTATACAACTTTCACTGACATTTATCAAGGTTGAACAGTGAATCTACTGTTCCACATTTTACAAATGATTCCACAGTGACTGCAGGGTTTCCTTTGGTTTTTATTTTTCAAGTACCAGCAGCTGGGAAGGTTGGTACTTTAAATTCATGTCAGTGAACTACCACAGCAGTATCATTATCTTCCTCAGTGTTACAAGACAAGACTATTATGTTTGTGACGTTGCAGAAATTAAACGTCAGTCTCGTTGTCCCTCCACTGAAAAATATGCCCGTGGTCATAGAAGGCCAGTGCTTAACAAACTTGCATAACAAACTTTTCTGTAGACACGTTGCAGGAAAAGTGTCTTTCTGTCAGATAATCCACAAAGCTAACCCAGGACAGAAAAGGGGAAAGTGTTCCTTGACTGCAATTGGGTCAAAAAGATATGAAAGGCTACTTCCCTCAACATAGTGTGTGTCCTCGTATTTCAGAACAAATGAGACAACTCACTGAGAAAAAATTCAGCCTCCATGAATGTCTTGGTTTAAAATGAAAGGATGAAAAAAAATGTATTTTTATTGCTGTCTATTATAAGTTCTTTAGAAATATTCATTAGTATTCATTCATCTGAGGGAAAGAAAAGGTACATGACTTGTATTGATTTTCAGATTCCTCTAAAATGAAAACAAATCACTGAATCAAAATAACAATCCTTTTTTGAGTCAACATTATGTATCAGAAGAAACTGCTCAAATATCTCTTTTTGAAGATATCCTACCAAAAAAATTCTGGGAGGGGGGTTTCTTCCAAGCAGCCTTTCAAGACATCCCTAGTTCACCAAAAAAAAAAATAAAATTGCAACAAACAAACACCCTCACAAACAAACCCTCACAAAACCACATGCAATGGAAATATTCTTTTCTCATTTCGTTTCAGCACAGCATTGTGGAATCTGCTGTATTTGAGAACAAGAGGACGAGCTTTGTAGGAAGAGATAATTTCATTTACTAGAGCAACTAATTTATTTGAGGAAGTTTTCAGGCAGCCATGCCCTACCCAGCCACAGCCAGCTACAGTCATCTCTCACCAACACACACATGCATTCTGCTTCAGTCCTGATAGCACAGTGTAATGGAATGAAACATCAATGAAACTTGATGTTTCGTCCCATTACAGCTACAAGAACCTCCTGCCACAATAAGGGATTTCGGTTTCGTTGGGTTTTTCAATCCCTTTCAGATTTCCATGGACTGTATTTGAATCAAACTAAGCCACAGCACAGATAAGAAACTCACTGATGTAACAGCTTTATTCTCCTATTTTTCTACATTTTCTGTTTCACAGAGGTTGCATATCAAGACAGCAAGACATCATCCACTCCTTATACACACACTAGGCCAGAGGAATGTCCAACTATGAACATATAACAAACACACCAAAAAAATCTTCACAATATTGTATTCTCCACAGACAAAATCTGCTCCCAGAAGAAAAAAGAAAAAAAAAGGAATCAGACAACTCTATTTAGAAACCTCTCCCACTCTATCAAGACTCACTTGTCTAGTTGCAAAATCCACCAAGATACGAAGCTATGTTAGACAACAAAGGCTTCCCTGAAAAGAAGTTGATAAAAATCAGAACAGAAACAACCACAACAGAGCCTACACATGTTATACCAGCATTTATCAGTTATGACAACAGCCAAATAAAACTGCTATACTGTTGCAAGCCTTCTGTCATACACAGTGCAACTGTATGCATAAGAAAGAACAAAACACCCCTCTGTCTTCTTACAGAAGAGATCCTGTTCCACCTCACAGGTTTTCCCTGGGAACTGCTGGGTACACAACAGCATCCCACAGGAAAGCTGCTGTGGGTGTATGGGCAAGTTAATCCAGTGTTTGGATCCTCTCTTCTTCCTCCTTACCTTTCAGCTGCTGAGCTAAGAAAGACACAAAACGTTCTTTTACCTTTTCCAAGTATCACCATACGTAAATTCTGGGGAGAGATTTATGGTTGGGGCTTATACCAGCAAAACCAAAACCAAACCAAACAAAAAGGCATTTTCTCATGCCCTTCTGTGATCTTTGCAAACATCTGTGTTCTTCCTAAATCCCATCCACATTCCATTATTCAAACATATTAAATGGGAATGTTTTGGTGAAGCACATCAAACACACTTCAAAAATCCATGAAAAAAATAAAATGGATACACAGCAAGGCCTTCTGGGATTTCTTCTAGCTGTTAACCCAGAATGCCTACATTTTCTAGCACCTTCATTCCCTTCAGAGACTTCTGTAAGTGCCTTCTGTAGCCATAAGAGCTACATAACAGTTCTACAGTGTGCTGATATCTTGGGGGGAAAGGTGGTTATCTACCCTAGACAAGGTTCAGCTGAAGGCAAAATAAACACAGAAAAAGCAATCAACCTTGGTGCATGACTGAAATCCTTCATATTCCCACTGTTACGACAAAAAATGGGGGTTTATTAAATTTGGGGGATGCATGTAATCTGGTTTCTCAGGACAGTGAACATGAACTTCTGACAGAAGCTGCTGCTCCTGCAGTTTTTTGCAGTGCCTCAGAACGAGTTCTCAAAATACACAACAGCAATTAAAACTGTGACATATCCAAGCTCAATTTTGTGGCAAAAGACACAGACTTAAGTAGCAATACAGACAGAGGTACCTGAAAAACACAAAAAGCTGAGGGAATCAGGTCATCTTTTACAACGCAAGGACTCCTCAGCTTCCTACGTGCCTGCAACTCCACTGACATTTGTCACCAGCAAAGCTCATTCTCTGCTCAGGCGGAGTCCGTGCGTCCTGCCAAGCGTGGATAAACTGCCTGTTGGGCAAACTATCCAGAGGCCTCCACTACTTTCCCTGGAGCGTGCAGGAGACTAAGGCACCTCACTAACACTGCCCAAGGTTCTAGGACCACTTAAGCAGATATAAATTCAGGGTGGACTGATCTGTCTTCTAGCATGCTGCTGATCATCCCTTACGCCAATACCGGCATTCATCCGACATCCCAGCGAGCCGGCTCTGCTGAAAAATTAGCAGGAAAGTAACCCAGGAACAAAATAATACACCAACACAGCCAAAATGCTCAGCAAGAAAGGCCTTTCTGACAGGTCAGCATCCCAAAGCAAGCTGAAAATGAAAGGAAGATTTAACACAATAGGAATGACAGCACTGGGACTGCTGTAACATCAATTTACGCAGGCCTAGACCAGAACAGGAATGGACTTCCATGTGTTTGACTCCCAAAGGATACACCCTTCGGTTTATTCGAGGACAATAAAACTGCTCATCTCCCCTTAAGATTATGTTGGGCAGAAACTCACAGTACTTTGACAACAAAGTTGTTCCGCAACAAGAAAAATCTAGAAATCTGCTCCTAAGTTGCACAAGTGCACAGACCCTGAGTTTTAGACGTTATAGCAAACCGGCTTTCAACAAAGCCAGATAATCTGCACGGGAAAGCAATAAATTTACCACATTTTCGGTGGTATTGCAGATATTGGCACACGTAAATAAACCCATACAACCAGGCAGAACAGATGATGGCTCCTACAGAGAGACTGCAGACACACTGGGGCTTTTCTGGGAGAACAGTCACCGCCATAAATCTCCCTCCGTACTAACCGCAAGCGCACATTATCCCGACTGCTGCTGACATACAGATTGGGGGAAAGGGGGAAGATTACGGGACTTTTGTTTGCTTGTTTGCGCAGACCTACTCCACAGATTACGCCTGAAAAAAACCCACACCACTAAAAAATGTAATTACACTCAACATTTACATCGAACACATTAAACCCAAGCCAGAATGTTGCTGAAGATTAAAAAAAAAGATAAAAGGAACATAGGTAAAAATATAAAAGCTTCAAGGGTAGCAAGTCTATAATCCTAGAAAGGTTTGTCCATGCCTTTCATACAGAAGGAAGCATAATAAATGAAAGAAACTACCATTTTATAAGAAAAATAAAGGTCAGTACTCCATGTATTATGGGATTGCATGTGGGGGTAAAGGAATTTGGAAAACAATGCATGCCTAGTCTTCAACAGAATGTTGTTCCTTCAAGCATTTTTATTATGAAGCATTAAAGTAGCAACAAGTAATTTAAATAATGAAGTCTAAATAGTTACTTTCTGGGCATGACCTTTTCAAATTAAGGTTTTGGATTTATTTCTGAATCTGCTCAATTTCATCCATGCAAGCAATTCTACTAACCTTCACGAGACAATTTATGTACAGGAAGTTAAACACATACTTAAACCTACAGATGAAGGCATTTTACAAATATAAAGCTTTCCAATGCAATATGTAATTTTATTTCAGATAGTGGCTACGTCAGATTGATCGTACCCTTGAAGTAAACGCAGCCTCCTTGCTTTGGCTTCTTAAAAGCACATCTGGATTTTCGGTTGCTTCTCTGTTTTGATTTGGGCTCCCTACTTCGTCAGGGGAAAAGTTCCAAACAGGAGAGGGGCAAAAAGGGAGATCTTTATTTTTAACATAAAATACCCCCCATTTCATATGTCTTAATTTTGACAGCACAATTATGACAAGCCTATTACCAAACGGGGTGGGAGGGGGAACCAGGCCACAATTAAAGCAATAACAATACCAGTATAGTAAAATCCAAGAGACTCCTAGCAGAACTTTGTAAGACACTGTATCTTTAAACACACACATACAACGGTTTCTCTAAAAATTGTATTTCTTTAAAAGAAAAATAATTCTTAGCCTGAGTTTTTCAGCTATGCTTTCAGAGCGAACAAGTACAGATTACACGCAATTGCTACTTCAAAGAACTACTCCGACTAACAAACTTGAGTGT
The DNA here is from genome assembly GCA_035584735.1 of Pseudotriccus pelzelni. Taxonomy (NCBI): domain Eukaryota; kingdom Metazoa; phylum Chordata; class Aves; order Passeriformes; family Tyrannidae; genus Pseudotriccus; species Pseudotriccus pelzelni. Next base: position 10,280,212 of record JAWMRA010000161.1, on the reverse strand, counting down.
TGCTTGGTTTATGTACAGACAAATAAATTAGGGGACATTCAACTGTTTAAAATATTGTTTATTAACAACATACGTTCAAAGGATTACTCTGAAACACCCGGACAAGCGCACAGCAGCTGACAATCACTTCATTTTCGAATCAGTTCGTGCACTGATTTCAGGTCTCTCTGGTATCACAGCGGGCAGTTACGTAACACAAACCACTCTCTCTTTCCCCACAAAGCGACAGCCGATAACACCACTTCCCTTTCCCCCGGGCACACAGAACGGATCCCGAGCCGTAAGGAAAAGCAGCCATTCCCGGGGAGCCATTCCCGAGGCTCCCGCGGCACAGCTCAACAGGCGGCACACAATCAATGAGACGGGACAAGCACCCGCTGCTCCGCCGGCCCCCCGGCCTTTGTTCTCCCGGGAGCCGCGGCTGTTCGCGGCTCAGCCCCGGGACACAGGTGGGGGCCGATTTAACCTGCCCGCGCCCTCGGGAAAGGATCCGCCGCCGCTCCCGGCGGCCGGGGCAGGGCCGGGGGGCGCCCCTCCGCTCCCCCGCCGGCCCCGCTCCGCCTCGGGAAAGGGGCACTAACCCTCCCCTGGCCCCGCCGCCCTCGCCCCCTCCTCCCGCGGCCGGACGCGCTCCCCGTGTGCGCCGCAGTCTCCTCCTCCCGCGGCCCGGCCGGAGGCGGGCGGGGGCCGGGGCCGGGCAGGAGCGCGGGGCAGGGGGGAGCGGCCAGGCGCGGCGGGGCAGCGCTGCGCGCGGCCACACCTACCTGTCTTCTCGTGGTCATAGCCCACCACGATGAAGTAGTCGGCCAGCCTGGCCATGGCTGCGCGGGGCGCGCCTCGCCCTCACCACCCCTGCGGCTGCGGCGGCGGCTCCGGGCGGGCTCAGCATCCTCCGCTCCGCGCCCGCCGCGGGAGGAGCGGCACCACCTCAGCCATGTTGGAGGCGCGGGCGCGCCGTGCGCCTGCGCGCCGCCCGGACCGCTCGCCGTGACCCCGCGGGCTGGGCGGGGGCTGGGGCGGCCCGGCCGAGCCGCGCCGGGATCTGCCGCTATCCCGGGATCTGCCGCTATCCCGGGATCTGCCGCTGTCCCGGGCCGCCCGCTGCCCCGGCACGAACCCGTGCCAGCGCCAGTGCCTCCCTTCGCAGCCCCCCGCGGGCGGGGAGGGCCTGGCGGGGGAGGTCCGTGCCCCGCCCGCGGTGGGCTTTGTGTGCCGGCAGCCGCCCTGCGCGGTGCCCGCCCGGGGGGCGGCGGGGCCGGGCCGCGCTCCCCGTTACTGAAGAGAAACGCGGCGGGGCCGAGCGCTCCGCACGCCCGGGCACAGCCGGGTGCCTGGGCAGGACCGCACCTCACCGCTCCCGAAAGGAGCTGCCGGGGCCGGGCATCGCCCCCGCCGAGGCTCCGCGCAAATGGAACCCGGCTGATGCGAGCCCGTGCCATCCCCGCCAGCCCGGCCTCGGGAACCGGGACTTGCCCTTCCAGGATGTTTCCTGTTTACGTTTCGTCCGGGATGTGCGGGACGTGCCGCCGCGGGGGGAGCCGTCCGGCGGCTCGCCGGGCTCTGTGGCGGTGCGGAGTGACAGGAGGGTCTCGGCCCGGCCCCCCCTCACAGCAGCGGCCGCGGCCCCGCAGGGGGCTGCGCTGCCCGGCCCGGCCCCGCTGCCCGGTCCCTCCGCTGCTCCCGGTCCCTCCGCTGCTCCCGGTCCCTCCGCTGCTCCCGGTCCCGCCCGCCCCACGCGAGTCTCAGGCGGGGGATGAGCCTGGCGGGGCAGTGGCCGGCGGTGCCTCGGCCTGACCCCCCTGGTCCCGGACATGCTGCTGGGCACGGGCGGTGGCAGCGCCGGAGGTGCCGCGTTGCTGTTTACAATGTACGGACGAGGCCGACACCCTTGGGACTGTCGCCCTCGAAAGCCCGGTGGGCTGTGCCAGCAGTGGCAGAGATGCCGGTGATGAGCGAACGTGATCTCTGACAGCACGGCGTTTGGGTAGCTGGCGGGGTCTGCCTGAGACCTGCATGGATTCTGATGAGCTCCCATGGACGTCCCGTTTGACAGCGCGGAGAGAACGAACAGCACTAAGGACATCGGTTGCACTACAGTGAGGAGCTGCAGCAGCCGTGGGTACTGGGATGCGTGTGGAACTGCAGCAAACTCACTGGATTTTCTCCTGACTGCTCATCATGACGAGGGACCCAGCAGACAGTCATTAGTGGTCTCAGAGACATTTCTGTTTCAAACACGCAAGTCTTACACCTCTTAGCTGGGACACGCCGATGCAGGGTCTTGCTGATAAGCCAGATGCAAATTGGTTGGTAAGCTTTGACAGTCCAGCAGCATTCCCGCTTGTGCCCTCCCAGCGGAGCGAAGTGGTCGACATCTCCTCAGAGTAATCAACTTCGTGGCTTACCTGTTTCGAAGCAAATGACATGTATAAAGATCTAATCTTAATATATTTGCTTCTTAATTTTAGGAGTAAAGAAAATGTGTAATATATGCATTGAAAAGATTGACTTCACTTTTTGAGGAAGAGCTGCACTCTGTGGGGTCAGTCACACTAGGCAGGAGTTCAGAATACCTTCGTTAAGTCATGCATAGGCATTTTGGTTGCAGGACATGCAACAGTTTACAAAAGTGAGGGATAACGTTCTGTACAGCTAAATCTGGAGGGAAAGTTTAATTTGGAGCTTAAATGGGACCTTAGGGTTATCATATCTGTACTCATGAAAAGATTCAATATGTAATAAAAACTCTCCATACTTGAGTCTCACCGCTCTTTTAATACAGCACCTCTAGCAGGAGACTGTTGCCTTGCACCTTACACCTTTCCCAGAGCATCTCTACAAATGCTGGTTCAAGAGGAAGTTGTTTACTTATTGATTTCCCAATACTGCTTGTGCCCACTTTACAGCCTTGCTCCTTCTTCCATCTAGACCAATACAGCCAAAGTTTATAAATCCTGTCATAAGAGGTAGCGCAACTTAAATAAAAAATGGAAAGTTCAGTTGAGCTAATTTATTTCATAGAATCACATGAGATGTGATTCCGGGTCAGAAGAGACCTTAAAGATCCTCTTGTCCCAACCCCCTGCCATGGGCAGGGCCACCTTCCACTACACCAGGTTACTTAAAGCCCCATCCAGCCCGGCCTTGAACACTGCCAGGGATGGGGCATCCACAGCTTCTTTGAGTAACTTCCCTCAAGTACAGAGCAATCTTATGTTCTTATAGGACAAATGAAGACATGGAACAGACACAGTATTTTTTCACCTAAAGCCTAATGCTAAATAACCTGAACACTCATCCAAACCACAGAAAACGTAATTCCCTCTGTGAGCCAGGGGCTCACAGACCATCAGCTCTGAGACGACACCAAGGCCTAGGTCTCCAGAAGCACCCAGTAAGCAGTGATATACTTACCCCAGCAGAAGAACTGTGGGGCTGCAGCCTCCCCAGGAGTCTGAAAGCATTCAGGGGACAATCTTGCCACACTCAAACTGCGCACTTACCAACAACAAGTTGTGAAGGTTCACAATACCTTCTACTGTCAACTTCTCCTTCAGGAAATATAAAAGTCACACTCTGCTGCAGTCTCTTAATCCAGTGTCACCTCACCCGCTGCCAGAACAGGGAAGCAGCCATGATCTTGAACAGGTTTTTTCCCACCCTCATTCAGGAGGCTTTGTTTGGTGTACTCAATCCTATCAGACACAAGGCTCACCAAAACGACCTCCAAATGGGACTACCAGAAACTGTGCTCCTTGACACTGTGCCCTCGGCACAGAGAAAACAGGCTGAGTGCAGGCACTAACAGCGAGGCTTTTCTATGTGGAGCTTGTCTGAGGTTTTATATCCTTCACAGGGGGCCATTCTTCTGTTAGTATTATCTTTCTGCTGATTCCATACAGCCTGAAATACAATCAAGTCTCTGGCATGTGAATTCAGTAAATTTGTTTAAATCCAAAGTGAAACACATAAAGGTATTTCCACTGGCTTCAAACAACAACTTTCTTCCATAATCACCACAGAATATTTGCCTCAAATTGATTCCCCAATTGATACCTACAGATTTTAGACCTTTTCTTTTGGAATAAATCTCAGCCTGAATAAAATGCTCTATAAATAGCAACTAATCATCACAATCTCCCTGCCAGAAGAGATACATGTTGTAAAGTTTTCGGTACATATGGCAACACCAAGAGGTTCAAAGACACACCCGAATAAACAAGTACAAGAGCTGGATGTTCCTCCAGGCCAACTTTCCCGCAATGGATGAGGCAGCATCCAGAGGAGACCCTGCACTTCAGATCAGAGCCCAGTCTTGGGGCATTGCCTCAGAATGATAGTTTGTGAATATTGCCAGGGAACATTGCATGTAACTTTTTTTTCAAAATGGAAATAACTCACTATTTATTATATATATTTTTAGAAGTGATCACTGTTACCTCATAGTACAAATTCTGTGACTATTGCTCATTTCCAAACTGCATGGTAATGCAAGTTCTCAGGAAGAACAAAATGAGCATCTGAACAAAGAACACAATGTTTGTGTCAGATTTGAACCAGCTTTACCTGCTGAAACCCTTTCACAAATCACATCAGCAACAAACTGATAACTTATGTGCCACAGTTCGGTACCTCATGAATTTGAATGAGCTGATTTCAGTCAGTGAGATGAGACTTGTAGTCAGTATGGAAGGCACATGTGAGTTGTGTTACTACTGTTATTACTATTTCTAAACCAGTGTAGGATTCTTTCTGCATTGTTTGGCTAAGAGTATAAAAATTACACTTCCCGTTTAGACAAGGATTTTAATGAGGGATTTTCCAGCATTTGAGGAAATGTGTGATTTTTTTCTTTACTGGAACATGAGACTTAATTTGAGTCAAAGCAATGCTTATCACACCAAATCCTGCCTTCCCATTCGGAAAAAGATAGATTCAGTTTCAACTTCTGCTGATCAAGGAAACGCTTGAACTCGCTCGAGCCTGAGCTGCCTCATGAGGTCCCTAAAACCCAGCCATCGCGGGCTGATGCAGTCGCGCAGCTCTGGCCACGACACCGTCCCGTTCTTACACCACCTATTTTCCCACTCCTTCTTCCCCGAGTTTCCAGCCCAAGCCTCCCGGTCTGAGCGTTCCTGCTCCGGAGCACGGGGGGCTGCGGCTCCGCGGAGCTGCCCGAGCCGGCGTGCGGGCGGGATGCGGGGGAGCCCCGGCGCTGCCCCCCGCGCCGCCCCGGTGGCTCCCGGCGCTCCGGAGCCGCCGCCGGTCCCGCCCCGCGCTCCGGCCGGGCAGGTGCGGCGGAGGAGCCGATCCGGGCTCGCCCGGTGGCCGCTCACGGCCGGGGAACCCGCCGGGGGCTCGGCGGAAAAGGGCGGCCGGCCGGGGGATGCGATGGGGAGCATTGACAGGCAGTGCTGGGAGGGGGTGAGGGACGGAGGGGTGGCGGCTGCCGGGCCAGCCTGATCCGCGTAGGTAGATGCCGGAGACAGAAGCCTCCAGGTGTCTGGACGCTGCTGGAGAGCGGAGGAAGGGAGAGAGCACCTTAGACCAAGTGAGCCGCGCACAGGAAAGCTTCCGTCATCCCCCTGCACATACCTCTCCGGGGTGTTGTTATCCACCGTGGTTATCTAGAAAGGCAGAGTCACCAGCACATACTCACCTGATTTTTGAAACACTTTGCTTGGGGCAAAACAAAGTGGTTATGTGTGAGAGAAACCTCTCACCGGCTCATTCCTTCCTCCCGAGTGTCTCTCGCTGGGAAGGGGACCTTGATGCCCCAGGGCACAGATCTCCCGAGGCATTTCGCTCGGTCCCGCCGAATTTGCATTGTGACAAGTAAGCAGAGACACGGTCCATCTGGCGATGGCTTCCAGCACCCCCTGCGAAGCCGGACCTCTGCATTTCTGAAGCGTCACGGAGCAAAGATTTTAAAGACTGTTAAAAAAACCCCAAACAACAAGGTGATCTGACTTTTGCTGCTGGCCAGCGAGGAGAATGCTGTTAGAGACTCTGATCCTGATCTGGGTTAGCTTGATGTCCGGAGAAGTAAGCGCACTCACGTCTGTGAAGGTTTGGGAATAGCACAAGGCACGGCGGGTCTTCTCGGCGCCCCTAATCCCAAGCGTTTCAGTGACCCTGTGTTTGCCCCAAAGCAATACCGCCTCCTCTGTTCCAAGGTGCAGAGCTGGGGTCTAACCTTCATCTTCCAAAACCATTTGAATTGTGATTTATTTGAATCGATCAAGTAAATCAAATACATTTTGTTAGATAAAAAATGCATCCAAGTTGGGTCATAAATATTAATGATCTCTGATATTCCTTAATTATGTAAAGAAGGATGGCGCTCAGTACAGTTACTCATCATAATTCACGTTGTCCAAATATGGGTTTATTTTTGGAACTTTGGTATTTGATGGATTTTCATGGATTTTGAAACGGATCGAGTCTGGTTCCCACTCCCCTGCTTCCATCCACCTGAAGTTAAGATGTCTAGAATGAGAAATTATGCTACTGACCGTGTAAATATAGTCATATACCAGCAGTTACAAAGCCTGTCCCCAGTAAAACAGACTGAGGGGCTTGCCAGATTTTGCAAGTTATGTCATTACTCGGAACCCACACCTAAAAGCTGCCGTTATAATTAACAAAATACCAAGAGGGTTGTTTAAGATAATTTTCAATAATCCTCTTATTTTTACCCTAGTATATGTTGCCCCCAATCCAGGCTAGAATGCTTAAGGAGTGCTTGAAATGTGGGGGTGGGGGTAAGTGTCAAAGAAAAATCGCCCAGCCCAGCCAAGGTCCACCCACTTCCCCCGCGCTGCTCTATAAGAGGGAGCGGTGGAGCGCAGCTCGGCAGTGGTTACTTCACACACACAAAGGAGGAGTTCTTGCTCCTCAGGAAACTCTGCAAGCTCGGATCGCTACTACAAAAACATTTGTCTCAGTGGATTATCCTCACTGTCAGGTAAGAGCTATTTTTTCTCCCCCTCCTTAACAACAACAACAACAACAAAAAGATTCAGGGGAAGTGGAGAGGAAGTAAGAATCTACTAAATCTGGACTGTTTTGAAGAGCTTGGAGTTATGCTGCGGAGTCTTGCACTGGCTCTTGGCATCAGCTGCAGTTTACAACATAAGATCCAGAACTAGCTGGTTCTGCGTGTGAAGTGGGAAGAGGAGCTATCGGGGGATAAACTTCCAAGCAGCAAAACACTTGCTGGAGTTTGGAAACGGTGCATCCGATAGCCAGCTCTCTAATCTCATGGGTTTGCTAAATCCTAGTGCAAGCCGCTGGGGGTACTCTGGAAATCCTGCTGGTTTTTAGCCGCCTCTGCAAGTAAAACGCTAGACAAACGTAAACTTTGGAGGCTCTGTTATTTACTCTGTGATAAGTTGTTGAGCAAATATTAGCTTCTGGTTCATATCAGACACAAAGTCCCCGGTAGCCTGGGGGCTCTGCGGGGAAAGGAGCTCTCTGGAATCACCAGAACTAAAGGACAGTCCTTACTTGACTTTTATTAGCAAGCATGCTTATGGTTCTTCTCCTTTCCCTCCACCAGGAGCCCAGCCAGAATGAAACTAGTTCACGTCGCTCTGCTCTATCTCGGTTCTGTGACCTTCTTCGGGGTGGATGCTGCAAGGGTGGACGTAGCGACAGAGTTCAAAAGAAAGTGAGTATCGGAGCGCGCCCTCCTGCCAGCGCCCAGTGCCGCGCGTGGAGCTGCGGAGCCTCCGCGCCCCCGCGCCGGGCTCCGGCCGCGATCGGAGGGACCGGACTCCCTATGGGAATTGCACAGCTCCTTGAAGGCCTCATGCCCTTTCAGGAAACACTGGGAGAAAAAATTAAAAAAAAAAAAAAAAAAGGGAGGGGGGAAATCTCGGCGCTGGCAAAGATTTTCGCCCCTCGAATCTATTTGGTTTGGCTCCCGCCCTGCAGGCTTGCGCTAACAGGCTGTCCTCTTTCCTTGTGCTCCTTTCAGATGGACGAAATGGGCACTGAGCCGAGCCAAGCGGGACGTGAAGCCTGCGGGCGTGCTCCGAGGGCTGGGGGCACCCGCCGACGTGCTGCCTCTCGTGCGGACCCAGGACGTGAAGGAAGATCCCCGAGTCTCGCATCCCAGGTAAATTCCAGCCCTTTCTGGGCTCGAGGCGGTGGAAAATTTCAGGGTCCCTCGTTTCTGGGTGTTTCGGGTTATTCTCGATTAAGTCCCCCCAGCCCCGGAGGCAGGTCCTGCCCGGGCTGCACACCGCGCTGAAAGCAGCCTCCCGCCTCCCTTTCCCCGCGCGCTGTAGCTGGCGGGAGATAGTAGCGCCTTTACTGCGAAAGTCAGATATAAATAGTAACTTGAGCTCTGGATCCATAGATAAAGTAACAGCCATAAACTGGCGGGGCCGCTCCCCCCATGGGCAGCAAGCTCTGCTCCGCGCTCCCGCCGCTCGGCGGAGGGCAGAGCCGGGGGTGGTGGGAGGCACTCGGGCACCTTCGGGACAAGGCCGTCTCCAGCCTGGGGGGCTCCCCGCTCTCGCCTCCCCTTCCAGCGCCCGCCGGGTCCCCTCCTCCGGGGCCCCACTGCGCTGTTCTCATGCCCGTTCTCTCTCTTCCTGCCTCGCAGCAGCCGGGAGGATGCTCACATCCGCGTCAAGCGCTACCGCCAGAGCATTAACAGATTCCCCCACTTCCAAGCCATCCGCATGGGGTGCCGCTTCGGGACGTGCACGGTGCAGAGGCTGGTCGACGAGATCCACAGGACGACCGGCAATAAGGATAAGGACGACACCGCCCCCCCCAACAAGATCAGCCCTCAGGGCTACGGGCGGAGGCGGCGGTCGCTGCCCGAGCGCCGCAGCCCAGCGAGCTCCCCCCGCGCCGGGCGGCCCCCACGGACGCACCGGGCGCAGCCCCTCGACCCCATCCTGGAGGTGTGAGCGCCGCACGCCCCGGCCGAGGCCGGCCCGACGGATGGACTGAGGCGCGGACTGAGACCCGGCAGGACCCGCGGAAATCGCCCGCCCGGGCGGGACCCGGCGCGCCCTCCGCGGGGGAGCTGTGAAGGGCCGGGGCTGCGCCCCCCGCACGCCGCCCACTCCAACCCTCCCCGGGCGAGGCCCCTCCGGCTCCCGCACCCGCCGCCCGGGGCTGGAAGGCGCCGCCGAGCCGCCCCCCGCCCGCCGCTGCACTCGGAGGGCCGGGCGGTCGGTCCCTCCGTCCCTCCCTCCCGCTGCCCCGAGGAGGGGATGCTCAGGGGAGCTCCGCCGCCGGGGGGGACCCGCTGGCGGGAGACTGGCCCCGGCCTCGCCCTCTGCCTTCGCGAGTTTGAGGGTGCCCGTCAGCCCTGGGCAAGGACAGGCCGCCCACATCTGCTCTACCCTCTGCGTTATCTGCACCCGGCAGGGAATCGGACACTCACTAGTCCCTGCGGGGACTGCGATATACTTGAACGTCACAGAGAGGAAAAGTGCAATTGTACGTGGTTTTTGTTAATTATAAGTGCGGTGTGTGTGGATCATGAGATATGTATCGGTATTTAAGGTTGTTCTGTGTCATGTCATGTTTGTACCTTTTTTTTTTGAAAAATATATTTTATTTTTATACGTTTTATATATATATATTGCATAAGGGCATTTTAAAACATTGTATCCCCTCTATTTTTCATATCGTGAATGTCAAACGTTAAACTCTTTTTCCATACCTTTTTTTAATCTTGCATTCCAGACTGGTGAAAGATGTAGAGAATGTATCAGCTGTTCTCCATGGGTAATATGTGAAATAAAATAAACACAATTACATAAAACAGTTCTGTTATGTTGTCTTTAGTGGGGGCAGTGGTCAAGATGAATCATTTCTTACTGTGTTCAGTCCTACCCGTACTAACCTAGTGTGGCAGTTCTGGGACAGACCAAAACTCTTCCACTGTGGACGTTCCTAGCAGCCACCTTATCTCATCAAATGGAGTAAACTCCAAACCAGCATGCACCTTAAAATCCCGGGGCAGGTCTGCCGAGAGGGCTCTAAGGCTCTTTTCTGCCCACACGTTCCAGCCAGGGCTGAAACGTGTCACAGCTTGGATTGATCGTGCAAGTTTATTTTTTGCCCTAATTAATCAGAGGAACAACTGCACACTTCAACATTGCACAACAAAGTAACAGATTTATTGAGGGAGCACGTTCCAAAAATGGTCATGGCAGCTTCCAAGGTTATTTATGTTGAAGGATTTCCTGGGCCACAGTTCAGGTTAAAGTTAAATGGTGACCGGTTCAGTGCAGGGAGAACATTTTGGATAAAAGCTTAGCATTGAGGATTTTGTTGTTTTGTTCTTTTTTCTTTTTTTTTTTGGGGGGGTTTCGTTTTGTTCTCTGGTTTTTTTTAAACAAATTCCAACCACAGACCAGAAAACATGTGAAACTGAACCTTATTAATGCACCAACAGCACCATCTATTGGTACGTGCTCCAAGAAAATAAGCCTAAAAACAAGTGCATTTAAATACCTTCTTGGGTGAAACATGCAATTTCCCCTATTTTACTATATCTCTGAGCACAGTTAACATACACAGGAGAGGACTGGGGGACAGCAGAACTAAATGCTGCTAGAATAAATGAAGTGGGAATTTACTTTTTTTTTTTAACCTAATACTAAATGCCTCAGGAACATATATTTACAAGAAGAATTCGAAAGAACTGGCCTTTCCAGGAAGACTGCTGCAAACAAGCTGGGGTAAGGATGGAGTGACTACATACCTGGCATGTATTTATAATTTTTTTCCCCAAACTTTGAAGTTCTGCTCAGAGTTGCCTATTTTTAGTTCCTTTCTTAAACGTTTTCAACTAAGAATTTTGAAATCTTGAGAGGCACGTTTTCCACTTGAAATGTTATTAAAAGGAAAAAAAAAAGGTAAATATAATGACACTTGCCAATTTTAATTATCATCTCTTTGTTAACAGCTGGAAGAGAATCTACCTCTTTACTGGTGATGGCCTTTCTGACCCAGATTTTGTAAGATGCAAGGGCAGATTTTGCAAGATGTAAGGGGTGACAGCAAACGCACAATCTTCAGTGCAGAATATAGATACCAGCTGAGAAACAAGCAAGCGGCTGTTCTCAAATCCTGGAACACCTTGGCATTGGAATAGTTGCCATTACAAGTTTTGAGGTGCTCGCAGTGGGACGTTACAATGTGTAGGTGAGAGCAGGATGCTACTTAAAGTACAACAGCACAACGCGAAGGACCTCAACAGAACCATTCAATTTTATAGCTACAACGTTTTCCTTCTGGGTTACACAGAAGGCTGGATTGGGCTATAGCGTGGTAATTAAGGATGCACTTGCCAACTAGTTAATTTGTTTGTATTGATCTTTTCTTCATTTACTGCCAACGTCCAGTCCTTACTTAAAGGACCTTTTCTTCTCTTCTTTCCCCTTCACCAGTGGAAAACACTTCACCCAAAGCTGCAAGATCCTGCCCTTGAACGTGACAGAGCTAAAACCAGCCAGCTGGTGCAGGATGGCACAATGCTGGCCTGACTGGAGTTTAGGAAGTGCAGCTTGTGTTTGGAAGGACCGAGAGCACCACCTGCCGCGTTTGTAGGGAGAAGCAAAACTCTGCAGTTGCAACAAACAGCAACTAAAGAAAAGGAAGATTTATTTTTTTTCTAATTTCTTCCATTCCCCCCACCAGTCTTTGAAACCATGCTTTAGAAAGCATAAAGATCAACACTGCTGAACTAGACATGCCAGAAAGTAGTGAAGAGCCCTGTGGCTGGAAGACGGCCCATTCTTTGAATGTACAGAGCAGGAAAGGAAACCCTGGAAATAGCGTATTTCGGCTAACCAAGGCTAGATAAGCAGAAGGAGGATGACAGAGCAGGCAGGGACTCTTTTCCATTGCACAGCTAACCCCATATCCCAACTGAGTTCCAGGTTTCAGGGAATGCATTTATAAGGGCTAAAATACATCGAGACCGCAGTCTTCCTTCTCATCCATTTCCTCACTAGCCCCAGGTGCAAGCTGTCCAGCTGAAAGCTCCTCCTCCTGCTCAAGCAGGGGATGATATTGAAGATCTCTAGCTAAGCATCTTTTCACTACAAACATCCCACAAGAGCAAAATACTGGGTAGGAACGCTTAAACAGTAGTTGAAATCCCTACATGAACCAGATAAAAATCTGAGAAGTGTGAGGATCTTGGGTTTCATGGAGAACATGATATGAAACAGCCCAGGGAAGTAAGCATCCTCCTATAGTCACAGAAGTTCAGGAAGAGCCGTGTGCTTAAGTCAAGGCCAGTTTATGCTCTAATGTGACAAGATGAGAAGTGGAAGGTATCACCAAATCCCTCCAAAATGAGGAGCATCTGTTTATACACCACCTTAGTTAAAATATTAATTTCTAAGAACAGTCTGGTGTCCCACAGGACAGCATTTCAAAGGCTGCTAAAAATATGACTTGAGGTTCGGTTCAAACAAGATTCTAAATTAAAATTAAGTTTTACAATGGTAAATATGTATTGGAACAGGAATTCATCCTTGTCCACCAGTCTGTTCAAGAGCAGATGCCAAAGGAGTGGTCACCATTCTCAGCACAGCCTCCACAGTGAAGTGTCAGAAGAGTTCATGGAATATTCTCTGTGAGTGATTATTTTGTTTTGTACCTACCCGAGAGACACCTTATGGCAGAGAAAAAACTACTTCGCTATAGACAATTTTCCATTACCAAAATGGATTCCAAAGGATATTTTTATTTCAGAAAGATTTTTGCGGCTTCATTATTAATTTTATACGGAACTGTGGCAAGGGGCCTAACATCATGACAAACAAGAACTTTCCCAAAAAATCCTAGTGCAGGTCCCTTAACCGGGAAGAGGAAAACAAGTAACTACTTTTATTTCTCCATTTGATACCACGAGACCGACTTTAAGCAGCCATGTCACTGGATGACTGCAAAAAGGGTTTGTTCTCCAGTTACATCAGAAAGTGGTCAGAGTTGTGCCACTGTTACCTAGGAACAACTTCTACTGTATCCAAAAAGTAGAGATGCTGGTGTGCTTTCAGATGATTATCAAAATCTGCAAAGCATCTTGGGCCATGCTAAGAAGAACTGCAGTCAGGTGCCAGATAAAAACTTTTCCTGCAAGTACAATGACAGAAAGGGGAATACTAATGAATACTTTGGCACATATGAAGCCCTTTCTGGCTCATTTAGTACCCAAAGGACAGCAAGTCATAATTAAAGCCAATAATGGCAACTCCAGACAGCCATCCAAATAGTTTCCTCGTGCCGTCAATACACCGTTTCATATTATCTCACATCATACTTAAGCAGTGTAGAGCACACAGGCACCAGGAGGAAAAATTCCAGCATGACTGAGTACAACCAATAACTAATCCAATTATGCCTAACTAAAATTTGTTTACTGCGTTCACAAGAGTTTGCTTTTATTATCCAAACATTTTTGAAAGAATAGTTGTTTACTTTTCACCAAATAATTTTTTGTGTCAGCTTTGAAACTGTTTTAATTTTAAAGTACTTAATTCTTTGGAGTGAGGCCATGTATCCTTCATGAGGAGAAGGAGCATAATTTTTTCATGAGGTAAAGAACTTTGCTATGTAAAAGCCTTTTTACTACAAGCTATATACACCAGTCAGAATGCTTGATAATGTCTCCAAATGAAAAACAAATGGTCCCATTAAGACTAGAATCAATGTTAATGACTTGATAAGACTGGAGAGTTTTGCTTGCAACATTCCTTGCAAGTGCAACAGCAATGAGGAGGCCAAATGAAATCTTTGCACTTTTTTTGATTCTGTGATAACTTTTACAAAACATTTAACTGGACCTCCTTGAATCTCTCATCCACTCACAAAATCCTGTGGTTTTCCAAAGACAGGAAAGATCAACCTACTGAAGGCGCATATTTTGTAATAAATTCTGAGTCTCAGGATAGGTTTGCAAAATAAATATTTTTCCAATACTTTCAGTCAATTGTCACTTCTTGCAAATGACATGCAACTTTTCCATCAATTATAAAAAGGTTTATATTTTCTTCATACTTTGCATGGTGCAAAAATAAACAAACAAGTGTCTGGATTCTTAATCTCTGATGTCCAGTAGTGTTGGCAGAAACGGGAGAACAAACAAACCGGATCTTATCTGTTAGTTCAGGAGCAAACCAAGCAGTTCATCAAACAAACATGCTTATTGTCCTTTTAATAGGTGGTTACTGTAACGGGGGTTACCACGAGACTGAATCACCACAGACTAAAAGGGCACCGTGCGATTCATCCCGGCGCTGTCACAGCTGAGGACAGGAGGGTGTGTGGGTTCCTCCCTTCCCCTTACGTGACCCACGTCTGCTGTGGCTCTCTGCTAGAAAGCAGCCAGCTCTCAGATCTGGGCCACCACACTTCCCTGACTGTGCATGAGGGCCCTGGATCCCAGATCTCAGGCTGCACACTGGAAGGAGACAGCTGCACCTTGTAAAGTACGTTTGTTCTCCTTAGAGACAAGGAAAAAGTGATGGATTTTTAAGTCACTTTTTCTAAGTCATTTTTTTCCCGAGGCTGTGCAGCTCTGCATCTCATTCTGCATAAGGAACACATTCATAGTCTGGCCCTTTATCGATAAACAACATGAAAAATATGCAACTGGCATATATCATTACTCTCCTTACTGCCTACAGACATCAGGCATTCTGGTGTGATGAACTGGTGAACCAGATAGGAATCTCAACACCAAATCCCAGGCCTGAGACTGATCCCATTTAATTGAAACAAAACTTCTACTGACTTCAGCAGGAAGAAAATCTAAGCCCCAGCTTTCTTTCAAAAACCTGTCTATTCTTATACCAAAAGATTGTATTGTAAATTTTGCTTTATACCTCACTTACTCACAATTTCTGGGTTTGAACACTGAAGAAACTACCAAAAGATAGAAGTAAGGGATAGGATCTGTGTCAAAAAGAAGCAACTCAAATCCAGACTCTCAGTTCAATCTGAAATGAGTTCAGCAATGTATGCCTATTGCTGCTGCTCTTAAGTGGATGTGGTGCTGCTGGCAATGACAACTTCAACAAACGTACATGTGTCAAGTGCGTCACTAAATGTGTTCGTGAGAAGGGATGGAATCCCAGAAACTTCCAGTGTTCTTGTCCAAAACCCAGACTTCATTTTTTATTTAATGCAGTAGGGCTTTGTGAAGTGTTTTAAACACTAAGACTTTATACAGTAGCATTTCCTTCCTCCTCTCTTTCTTCTCTTTATGTTTCAAAAAAAGTCTCGCTACCTATTTTGGAGCAGCAGGAAAGGATGTATCCAGACAACTCAAGTCAGAGTGAGTGGTTACATGGCTCACAGCAGAGATTGGCAGTCAAAGCTCCTGCATCCATCAGGGCGCACACACTAGCACTTTGTGATAATATTTGCATGAGGCAATCAGTATCTGTTTAATGAAGGATACAAAAAGATTTGCACAAAGAAGCGAGTCCTACAGCGACGATTTGCTGAGCGATAATTGACATCCTCTCACCCCAACCTTGTTTCATTAACTCCTGGTAATGGGGGAAAAACAACCCCTCACGTTACAAGTGCATGAGGGCCATTAAACCCGATTTATTGTCTTAACCACACTGCAAGACAGACAGAAACAAATGAGACAATTTTTCCATGGAATGTTGTTAGAGTGTGTGCACGAAGATATTTTTCTTCTTCAACTGGTCTGGCTCATCTATACAACTTTGCTGCCATCTGCTGCCTCCTGAAGACAAACAAATCACTCTCTAAAATGAGAGCTGCATGCCAGTGGCAGGCACTGCTGCCAGAGTCGGGGGGAGGCCTGGCTTTAAAAGCACTTTATAGCTGGCCTGGGCTGGTTACTCAATATGCTGAGTAAGGCAGAGACTGACATTTTTATTCCTCCTGAGCTTTACTCAGAAAAAGCAGGAACAGCACAATACCTTTACATATTCTGAGGAGATGGAGAAAGGAACTATTCTGTTATTTCTGTTGTTCTGAGCAAGCTCAGGGATTACACTTTGCCCAGTGGATAGCTGGATACTTCTGCCCTGATACCACTTCTGCCACTGTGGGCTATCAAGAGAACACTGAACATAGTAGAGTTTTGGGGGAAAATAATGTTTTCAAGGTGTTACATGAGGGATCAAAGCAGAATATTGGCTCCTGTGTTACAGCAATGACCTACTTACTGATGAGTAAAGGCTGAAGTTAGAAAAGAGCATTATTGTCTTTTCATGAGAACTCATGATCAGAGAGGTGTGCACATGCTCTTCATTTCTAGACACAGCTCTTTAAAAGGCAGGAATCACAACAGTGTGCTGAGTCAGGCTGACCTGCTTCTCCCATCTACCTAAGGCATAAACAACACACCATCCCAGTAGTAGTTAGGTGTGAGCTGTCAGCTTCTATGGTCACAGAACTGAAGTTGTTCCTCTGTTAAAAATAGAAAGGATTGTTTTCTAAAAAAAAAAAATAATTTTTGTGCTGGATTGAAATCACAGTCATATTTACTCTACATAATTGTGTAAGTCATACACAGTATAACACAAGTATTCTTATTTTAATAAATGGTGCGCTACAGAATACTTTCATTATAACACATTATCCAACGATACTTACACAAGAAGGAAGTAGTGTATCTGGTATGAAAGACTGCTTTAGATTCTACCTGAGGAAGCTAAAACCAAGATGACTTGTAAAAGATTGTAAAGATTTCTTGGCTTATGTGAAGGATTTCTAAATTTTATTTTTAATCTTGCTGAGTTGAGTAACTCAACCAGGCATTGACAAATGGTCTTCCATCAATGTATTTCTTTTCACCTCTATGACTGTAGAGATTCTTCAAAAATTATATTCTATATGATGCTGATATACAACATTCAGCCCTTTACTCAAAACAGGTTTAAAACAAGTAGTTGAAGTGGTACATTTTTTATTTACATCTGGTTTGGAATCAGTGCTGGTTAAATTTGCTCTCTGTTGGATATACTGATAGTGATTCACTAGTTGGTTCATTCAGCCCACCCGGTTTACAGTTACAAGCAGGAGAAAGGAAATGTTGTAGGAATGGTTGTAGGGGCACACCTGGGGCATGGACCTTCAGCCAGGAGGTCACTTCAGCCCACATCTTTGCTTCCTTGCCTCAGGATGGGCATCAGTCCTGTTCCCAGGCCAGGAAAACAACTTGCCTCAGCCTAAGGCAGCAAATAAGGCGGAGCACGACAATTAAACCTACTGCCATTTCAGGGAGAGGAGTGGGAGACAGGACTGATGAAGAGGGTGAACCACCACTACCCAAGAGATGAATGCACTCACCTATGGAAGCACAGAAACACAGCCATGAAAACACACCTGTCCAGCGAGGAACAGGCGTGAGAGACTTAGGCCTGCCACCTGTACACCACCAGTAATAACCACACAGCTGACAGACAGGGAAGACAGGAATCAAAGCTGCTGTCAGCCCTCTGCCATTAATAAAGGCTGTTTACTAGGGATCCCTGGAGGAGGCCCCTGTGTCAACAAGCCCAGTGAGAACCTAAAGAACAGGACTGGGCAGCCTTCCTCCAGTCTGGAAACAAAGGCTTGTGCAAAACCTAGTCTAAACAGCCCTTCTACTGCACAAATACCTGCTAGGGGATGTCAGATCTCAGTCAAATGGATATTCTGAAACAGTAACTTGTATATATGCGTACGTTCGGAAAGGGTTTCAAAATGGTATCTCAAATTCTTTTCTAGATCCAGGTTGGTTTCTAGATAGAATTCCATTCTGCTTTATGGTTAAAAACACAGCAGTTTGAAGCTATAGGTTGCTAAATTAGATTGCTTCTTAACTCTGGCAGCTCTCATTTACTCAAAGTACATGAGGCTGGAGAAAAAAAAGTAACTATGATGGAGAAAGGGACCTGAAAAGCCCCATCCCTTTAGCAAGAACAGGTGCTGTAGGCCAAATCAGAGATGCAGCTCAGTCTCCAGCAACAACAACAAATCATCGTTGGGAAAGTTACTGAGAATCGTTAAAGTGGTTGGTAAGGTGAATGTAGAAGCGTCATTCATGAAATCCTGTAATTCATGGGGGACAGGTCACTCACTGAAAGTACCAGGGAAATGGTTTAACACTGATAAAAGAAAATATTTTTTTTACACAGCAGTTGGTGGGTTCCTGGAATTCTTCATCCTGAGAGGCTGTGGAGGTAGATGGCATTAGCAAGTAAAAAAAAAAAAAAGAAGAGAGAGAAGAAGAGAGAAGATAAGAAGTTATCTCAGATAACAGTACCAAAGCAAATATTACAGGCAACCGGCAGGAAGTGCTCCTTAATTCAATGATGCTGAAAGAGTATGAGGAGAATAGGCCATGGGAAGTGGCACACAGTGTCCCTAAACAGTATCTCCTTTCACTGCAGGAGGCAGTGGGGGCAGCACATTGGCCTTGAGAGACTGCTGCTCTAACCCAGCCAGGCATTTCTATGCTATCATGGATGAAACCTCTGTGTTGAGCATCCCCTCCATGCAAGAAAATCCTCTCCATTGTGCTACACTGGGAGCGTGAATGGTGCCTGCAGCAGTGACTGGAAACTGGCTCACGAGAGCACAGAGGCTTAGAAACACATTTGCACTGTCACAGATACCAACAGGATTGTCCCATCTCTGTGTCCACACACCCTTCAGCAGCGGCTTGAAACTCTCCAGTGCTAGAAAATTAGAAGAAAGTTGCCTTTTCTCTGCGAGGCCTTGCAGTGTAGGTAGCAAAAAGGAACACTCACAAAATCTCTGGAGAGGAGGCAGAACAACTTGCATTGAAGACTCAGTAATGGTTAGTCTATCACAAACACTTGGGAGGATTATAGAAGCAACTCACCAGTTTAATTACTTCAAAAGTACCACAGAGTGGAATAAAACGTGTTAATAGGAACTACTTTAACCACATTCTGCTTCCTCTTAATTGCTGCTTGTTTATGAGCAGTGTTTTAATGCTTTCTTCTTGTCCACCACTGTAGCAGCAGAGAAACCATTTCTTTTGGCTTCAGTTGAGAGCAGCAGAGGTCTGTGGTGTGCTCTGTGAGCATAACTGAACTGAATGATATTCAATAAAAGGAAAAATGCACGGGTAAGAACCTTACTCTTTGCTTTCATGTGTCTTGCATATTTTCGAAGGCACAAGTTTTTGTTGATTAGGGAGTTTTATTTTTACCCTGCTTTTTCACTAGCCTCTCTGCTGATGAAGGATGAATAGGGAAAGTGTTGACCTTTCTCTGTATGTTCCAGTTAATAAATACAAATAACACTTTTTTGTATCTGTGCCCAGTTTGGATAAAACACAGTCTGATAGATACTGTATCCCAGATGTTACATCTGATAATTAGGCAGCTTTAAAATGTAACATAGCTGCATGTTATTAAAACCACTAAAATAAAATTAACCCTTCATCCCTGTCATATTTTTCTTTCTGCAGGAAAACACAGGTTTTGCCTTGAACAGGCCAGCGTAAAGAAGAAGCAGCATAATGATTTAGAGGAAGGTAACTTTCAATTCTAGCTTGTCTGTCTTAAATACTTTGCAATAAAGTGCTCAACATTTGCTTATCATTGGCAGAACAGTCGGTAAGCTCTGTGGCTTTTGTGTATTCTAACACACTTCTAGTATGATCCAAAAAAATCCAGGCAAGAGGTAATATATGTGATCACATGACCTGTTATCTTAAATGGTTTCATATGTGGTATTTGCTCCAGTTATTTGACATGACTCAAGTTGACCTCATTGTTTGTATGCTTGAAAGGGAACAATTATGCAACTACTAAATGGTATGGAAGACAGTAATGCCACATGAGACAGGAAAGAAAATAGGAATGCAATGTCTACCAAGCTGTCAAAACGTCTGACACCAGCATAATAAGTTTATTTTCTTTGCCTGGTCCTATACTACAGAACAATGAAAAAGCTCACACTCACGCTGTAAATCTGGATTAATCATGACATCTCGTAGTTCTTGTAGTCATTTGGAACCTACGATTTTTGTGGTTCTCTGTGTATTTTCAGACAAGTTTCACATTTGCCAGAATAACAAAATATAAAATGATTAAAGGAGACAACAGTGGCACTAAAAATAGCATTTTATGACAATGCTGTCAAATGATAGCGAAATGAAATTATGCATATGTATCTTTAGTTATAAAATCTTTGTACATAGTTAACATGAGTTTGGCAACATCTCAAGGAGGATGTTGAAGCAAGTACATCTTTAGTTTTATCAGTGGTTTATTTAAAAACACTGATGAAATAACATAGAATTAATTAAAACTGAACAAGACCCAAACACTATAACTTTTTTGTTAGTATTGACCTCCTTCTTGTGAAGCATTTGTATTAACAAGTTAGAAAATGAAGGATTGTAGAGTCCTGGAAATTTTACGGGCATCTATTTAATCTGATTTTCAAGTTCTTTATTTGAGTTTTCCTGGCACCTATTTCAAGTTTTATTAAGTGAAAATACGTAACACCCTAAGAAACTGCAAGGCGTCCTCTGAAAACTATTTTGCCAGACTTCAAATCACCTTAAAGTCTTTACAGAGGTTACAAAACAAGGCCATCCAATTGTTCTGAGGCCTCTGACTCCAGTCTCACCTTATCAAACTTGTCATCTTGTCGGTAGCCAGCGAGCGGCTGAACGGCCCCCACCCGGCTGAACCTGCACAACACAGTGCTGATGCCTCACAAGGGTGAGCGCCTCCTGCCGATTCCGTAGGGAACCAACTTCACAAGGATGGCCACAGCCTGCTGAAGGTACTCCAAGGCATTGTTAAGTCATGCCGTACCTGAAGAGTTTATTAGGCATTTTGTACTGATCCCAGTGTCCCAACTCAAAGCCACACTTGAGGAGTTGCACACTGTACTCCCTAGTCCTCGCTCCTGTTTCAGCATTTTCTAATCCCCATTCTACAGGTCTCTGGGCATGGTATGCGTGCTCAAGAAAGTGCTCCAGTGAAGTACTGGAGAAAGGAAACTTCAGAAAAAATGGTAAATATCCTTGGCTAACACACAAATGCCCAATGGACAGAATAAGCTTTCCTTGTCCTGCTAGGAGAATCACCGATGCACAATTTAGTGGAGAAGAGCCTAGAGAATATGTGTGCTGGTTTGGGGCTGAGGTAGAGATAGTTTTCCTCACAGTGGCTGGTGCGGGGGCTGTGTTTGGATTTGTGCTGAAAAAAGGGTTGATAATATAGAGATGTTTTTGTTGCTGAGCTGTGCTTGCGCAGAGCCAAGGCCTCTTCTGCTTGTTGTGTGCCCTGCTGGTGAGGAGGCTGTGGGGGTGCAGGGGAGGTTGGGAGGAGACACATCCAGGACAGGTGACCCAAACTGACCAAAGGACATCCCAGACCACGTGACATCGTGCCCAGTATATAAAGTAGGGGGAAGAAAGGAGGAAGAGGGGGATGTTTGGGGTGCTGCTGTTTGTCTTTCTCAAGTCACCGTTAGACACGACGGGCCCTGCTCTGCTGGGGATGGTGAACACCTGCCTGCCCACGGGAAGTGGTGAATTCATTCCTTGTTTGGCTCTGCTTGCGTGCACAGCTTTTGCTTCCCCTACTAAACTGTCTGCATCTCACCCCACAAGTTTTCCAGCTGTTACCTTTCCCATTCTCTCCCCGATCCCTTGGGGAACTGAGGAAGTGGCTGTGTGGTGCTGGTTGCTGGCTGGGGTTAAACCACGACAATACGACAAGGTGTTCTTTTGGAGCATGGAGGCTACTGCTGTCAGCTCTGAGGGAGACAGACATGGGTGCCTGAGGATTCATTACAGTTTTCCCCGGATCCTTGACAACATGTTCTCACCTCCAGATACTGGCTTTCTTCAATATGTGAGCAGGAAGATCAGTTTTAATTAGCATGACTTTAAATCTGACCAAAGCAAATACCAGTTGCTGTCAGGCAGAGTGGTGATTACAGCTACCTCAGATACACTGCAACAGAAGACTTGTCGCTTTACTTGTGTGTTGGAAGTGGATGGCAAAGGAAAGCAAACACCATTATTTAGCTCACAGCCTCGGAATCAAGAGGAGAGAAATATTTTTGTTTATCATGACACATTTAGTGTTTTGTTCTGGATTTCTTGGGACTTCTCTCAAACATTTAGAGTCACAGAAATGAGAGGGAAAAATAAATATATCAGAGGGCTTTTGTCCCTCAAATAGGTGGGATGGAACCATACCGAACTGCAGTTTTCAGGCCATGGCACAGCTTTAGAGCCTTCTGTTCTGTTCAGCAGAATCTGGTAGCAACTGCTCAGTCACACTGCTCACAGCTGCTCTTTCCTAGTCTGAAAGAGATACAGCACTTTGGAACAGCGTTCCCCACTGAGCCCAAAAGCCCACACTGGTCCCTTGAGGTATTGCCTGACAGAATTATCCTGAGCCAGCAAGCAACTCTGTTTCCAGGCACAGGCTGCCAGGCTTTTTCATTTCCACAGCATTCAGCCTTTCAGGGCTCTTTCTCCACGGCAGCACTGATGAGAGCACCAGCACTTGTGCCTGTTTCCAGCACTCCTAGGCCCAGGTGTTCTGTCCTCAGTTCACTGCTACGACACGATCCATTCCTTGCTGTGAGTTCCACAATTATCATCCCAAGCAGAACGCCTTGAGATGGTTTTCCTGGATGTGTCTAGGTCATGCTGACCTAACCCCCTTCCTGTAATATTGTCAGACAACTGGCTAACTGCCAACGTGCTCAACAAATTTGAAATGCCATTAGAAAGATTATGGTCTGTGTTCAGTACAGGTTT
The DNA here is from genome assembly GCA_035584735.1 of Pseudotriccus pelzelni. Classification (NCBI taxonomy): domain Eukaryota; kingdom Metazoa; phylum Chordata; class Aves; order Passeriformes; family Tyrannidae; genus Pseudotriccus; species Pseudotriccus pelzelni. The sequence continues at coordinate 10,257,429 of JAWMRA010000161.1, read as the reverse complement.
TCTGCAACTCCAGCTGTTGTGAAAATGCCTGGACTATTTAAATAGTCCTTGTACTGCACAGAGGTAGAGTGGGATTTTTGTTTCTGCTGATTCCTTTCTGAAAAGCTCCTCCAAACTTTGAGTTATTTTCATGGATGTCTAACTTGGAAGAGTTTTGAAACAGCATTTAGCTAAAAAGGGAAGCTGACACAAAAGTGTATGCCAGCTTTCCAAACGCTAAACTACAATTACTTTCTTGCCTCACTGCCACCTATGAAGAATGTGGTTACACAGATAACCTAGCAATTGAGGTAACAGTCTTCAGTACAGCTAAACAGTTCAGAAATTACAGAATTAGAGAGCTGAGCTGGTATGATGGCACAGCTGGTATGATGAGCTTGTGGGGACATTTCTCTCCCTGACTTGTTAAGATAAATTACTTATTTTAGCAAAATCTTACTCTTCCTGGGCTTGGAGACAGACTGTTTGTTTATTGTTTCTTGTACTACTGTTCACCTGACACTCATTTTGTAAAGCAGTGGAACTCACTGGGCAAGAAAATAGTTACCACTAATCATATTAATGTGGGAACAGGAAACAAGGATACTCTGGGGAGCCTGTGAGCCAAGTGGACACAAAGAGGCTGCACCTTCATGAATTAAGACATGTCCTCCACGGAGCAATCCTTAGTGCCTGAGCCAAGATAACAAGAATTAAATAAATGCATCTAAGAAGTTATAAAATATATAGAACACATAGAATTTGAGAGTACCACAATATTTAATATTAAATGTTTTTAGGTGTGGATTTCTCTGTAAGTTCATGGAATGTTCAGATAGAGGATAAATGTCCATCTTCATTTGTTTACTGTCCAAGAATAGTATCTATGCCCCTAAATGGATTTCCAGAGTACATAGTTACTCTGAACTGACCTTTGAAAATTCTAAATGAAATCTGCATGTGTATGGCAGCGTTCATGTGTTACTGTTCAGCTTTGGAAAAGGCTGGTTGGAAGTTTAAGAAAATGGGAAATGCATCAAGCCAGAATCTATTGTACTAAGGTTTCAGGACTATCTGTTTGTATTACTTTGCTTATTTTCCCTCTACACACAATTCTTAAAAAAATTGTACATGTGTGTGTCTAAAGAGGTGGTGCATGCAGATATGTCCTTTATTGGACAGAAGACTTTTAAATTCAAAATGCCTTGAAACACAAAGTGGTAAGAGAGTTCAAAATGACTGCTTTATATTACAACAGAGAGTATTATTTTTAAAAGTTACAGGCTTGTGGTTTATGTTGCTGAACTTACAATCAACAAAATCAAGCTCAGTTTATGATGTCCCACAATCTTCAGTTTTCCTTCAGAAAAGCACCTTTTTCTGACCCATATTTCTCTTTCGTCCTTCATATGCCATTTGATGGATCCTTTGCCTGTCTTTTTGGTTACTAGAAGGCACTGAAAAGAATACAGACAATAAAGAGAAGCACTCCCTGGTCTCATGGCAATCTCAAGGCACACTTTAGCCTGGATCTGCTGTGCCAGGGAAGATGCAAACCCTTCACTTCACCTCAAGAGCTGTAAAGTCTGCTCCCCTCGTCACTGGCCACTGGGAAAAGCCCATGGCTGACGCTCCTTCTTTAGGCAGCATCACAGTTTGTCTTGTTACACTTTGCCACGATGGACATTTCTGCTGAAGCAGTGAAGAGAAATGTCTAGTGCCTGCAAGCACCTTCCAGTGACACGTTTTCAAACAGTCAGGGAAAAAAGTATCGGGGAAGACGTGGGTTCTCAGGGGCTGCCAGGCAAGACAAACCACACGCTGCCTGTGGCTCCAGTGACATGCTTGTGTCCTGCTTCTGGAAGCTCCGCAGGAAACAAGGAGACAGAAACCAGTCTCTTCTGGCAGAGACCAGCTAACCTTTGGAAGTCTAAGTGGTGTATTACAGCAGAGGCTTTGACCAGTATGGGACTTGGAGGGAATCTTTGTGAGCACAGATACAATGCAGTCAGTTAAGTGTCTTCAACAACAGCACTGACAGACCCTTCTCAGGCATGACTTGATGTCCCATCTGGGCTCCTGAAGCAGCAACAGAGCTCTCTCTGTTCTTACTCTAGGACAGAGTTTCTGATATGTAGCCTTCCCAATGCTGGTATTTCTGGTAATGAAATTGTTACTCCTGCAAGAGTGGAAATGGGAAAACCTGCATTTCTCCAAACTTGTGTGGATACCCAGGAGTCAGGACTCTTCCAACAGTCTGCCAGCTGGACCAAGAATAATGAAGTTCCAAGGTTTAAACAGTGGTTTGCTCTGGCCATTCTTGATGTAAAAAGATACTTTTACTCTCCTCCCCTCCTGGTCAGTCCTCCCACTCTTTAATTTTTTGGTTCTCTTTCTTGGACTCCTACAGCTTAAAATCAGAAAACAAACAGCATCCATTCCCCCACTTCTAAAGAACACTTTTTCCTGCTTTTTCTGGCTGAGTGCTCCTTTCATAGTCAGTGGGTATCCTTGGGATATCTCCCCAGGCAGGCTCTGTAGAATGGCCCAGCACCAAGAAGCGTGGCTGTCTAGTGCCTGGCAACGCTGACATGACCTTGAGTGGCTTAATTTTATAATTACTGTCTCTTAGATAGTGCGTGAACTCAAACCGACCTCCAAGACTCGTAAGCACACACAACCTCCTGAAAGGAGCAGACACTTTCACTGGCCTCAGTTCCCCTTCTGCAGGTTCCAAGATACAGAGCCCGTTTTCTTTGGTTTTCATTCATGCAGTTACAGGAAATCCCAGAGAGTGGAACAAGAGGGTTTGTTGTTTTACAGAACTGGTAGCACCTCGATGGCTAATCTGCCTTAGGTCAAAAATAACTACAAAACCCAGAGAAACAGCCCCTTCATGCAGCTGTATGTTCTTATTACTAAGCAGCTACTGCAAGCTCGCATTGCTCTGCGTGGAGCCAAGATTTCACCCAAGCACACTGTCAGTGCAGGTGACCACCCAGCACTACACTGGAGACCCGGGATTCGTATTCTCAAATTCACAAACATCTTCTGAGTAACACCAGTGAGGGGCCACAGAGTTCTAAGGCTGTCCTCCTTCACAGTACCTGACTAGACTCACAGTGTAGGTAATTTCTGGATCATACCAGAGATTCACATACCTCAGCACTATTTCAAAAGCTGGCAACATGATACTTGCAATCATGTAATTCATAAGTACCAGAGGAGCACATTCTGGTAGCTCCTCCGACTTCTGACCAACAACTGAATAGTCTGGCAAACGTCGTTCACTCCTTCAGGCACAGAGGACAAGCACAGAATTTGGAAAACAGTACACTTCCATTTCTTGGCCTTTTCACAATCTTTACAGGTATAAAAACGCATCCAACCTGAATAAAGTTCATCACAACATCTCCATAACATCTATGAGACAGTGCAGGGGGTTGACCTTATCTGTCAGGCCAGGCTCTTATCGCTCTTCTCAGCAGAGGAGGAGAAAATCAGATGGAAAAGAACTCATGGATCAAAATAAAGGCAGTTTAATAAAGGAAAACCAAAGGAAAACTACAGAAAAACTAAAGAATTTATTCTCTACTTCCTGTCAGCAAGTGATGTCCAGCTACTACCAGGGAAGTAAGGGTCTCTTCCAACCCTGATTATTCTATGATTAAGCAATGTGTGTGCTTGATTAACATTCCAACTTAATACAAGCCCAGTGTTCCCAACAAGTTATGTAAGAATAGTTTTGAAGTATTTCATGAAATAAAGTATTTTTCAGTAAAGAAACTGGGACAATTCTAAGTGCTTTCATATGCTAAGCAGATAAGAATATTTTATCATAGGAACCACATAACTTATATTTAACATTCAGAAATCCATCATTATGTAATTCCAAATAATTCCACATTAATTAAACATAATAAAAAAGTCCATAATTGGAAGTAAACTGTAATTACATTGTGTTCTTCAGCATTTTGTTGAAGGTGGACTATTTTAATGCTTTCACTGTTCATGAGGTTATTTTAACTCAATTTCCCTAACAATTTTAAATGCATCTCTTTCTCTATTCTGATGTTGAAGGCATTGAGTCTTGTCCACCCCAGCCACATGGTTTATGGCTTCAATACTAGAAATGGCTGAATTAAAAGCATATCCACTCCCTCAGAAGTCTCAAATTGAAGACCGATCCTTTCAAAGATAAAACCAGAAGCAGCTCTTGCTCATACCCTCACCTGTAGCTGAAGCAGAGAACACTGTCTGCATTGGGCACTTCTGCTCTAGGGGCTGTAAACTTCCAGAGAGGAAGTGCATGTGAATAGACCATCCCTCCAGAGTTCTCCAAAGCAACATGGGGGAATTCTGACAACTGAGGTACACCTATAAATTCCTGTCACTGTTTGTGGCAGAAGATAAACACCAGTAACTCCATTTAGAGCCCCATCTCCAGCTTCTAGATCTCTGTCTTCGTTTACCCACCCATCTGAATTCCGGTCAGCATCAGCTTAGAAATGCCTCCCTTTACGTGATGTTATGTTCTGAGTGATCTTTGCTGTTCTCCTGGCAGCCCTGTCATCCCCTACAGCTCACTCCCTTTCCCTCTGTTCCAGAATCACCATCCAGGTTAAATCTTTTCTTGCTGAATGAAGCTCGAAAACTGCCTACACCGCACTGTGACAACTAAATCCCTTTAGGATCACAAGCCAGATACATCCCACAATATGCAGTTCCAGTATTGCTTCATGCATCAGACATGTCCCTCCTCAGCTGCAAAAGCCAAAAAAAGAGAAAAAACTGATTCAATTTTAATTTGGAATTTTCTTTCTAATCTAATTTCAAAAGGTCACATTAAAAAAAATCGAAGATGTGTCTGCTATTATGTAATGCTGTAAGTTTGCTTCCCTCCCCTAAATAGCCTTCTAATTTCATTGGAATTAGTTCATAAAGCAAGCTGCATTCAGCTCAAGTTCTTTCTGTGGATTTTTAGCTTTAGATTAGGTACCTTGTGATTTTTTTCCAGTGAGGATGAACATGAGAGATGACAAGTATGAGTTACTGAAGATACTTCTCAGCAAGATCGGTGAGACGGCAGGTAAAGAAGAGGACGAACTTACTGTGAGGTGATAGCCTGAGGAATTGTTTCCCAGAGGATGGAGTAGGGCTCGGTTCCTTGGACTTCTAGAAGTAATTCAATGCAGCAGCACGAGATTAAGTGGGTCTCAGTAGTTAGAACACATCACACGTTTTTTGAAGCTAAGTCCTAGCATATTTTGTTACTTATATCAGCTGCTATTTGCTGTTTTAGTTTCATGGTAATTAACTGTATCTAATTTGCAAATGAGATGAACTGTGTTGCTTTTTTTGTTTTGCCATAGTTCTGTACTTGACCTGTTTGCTAAAACAGTGTTGTGTTCAGGTGCCAGTGAGATGTGAACTGGGTTGCCTCAAACAGAAGGGGAACTGCTCACCCCCTCACGGTGTGGTTTGCGTTACAAACAAAATTAATTTGGGGTGGATAAGATGACCCTCCCTGCTCTATTTTTAAAGGCCTATTCTATTTTTTATTTTCCTTGTTATTTTTATTTACTTAGGGTTTTTTGTAATGTGTTCTCTCCTACAAATAGATTTGGATTTGGACCTACATTGCTAAATTCATGGACCTTATTCCTTTTACTTTCTCTGGTGAGATCAATGTCCTGACGTGAGCTGTGGAGCTACACGGGTACAAAAGCAGCTTGAGAGAGAGGTCTCACAGGAGCTGAAGGAAGGAAAGTGCCCAAATCTCACCAAAAGTACCAGTCTTTGGTTCTGCCACTGTTTATTTTTTGTGGCTTATTCTTTCAGAAAGGAAATCCTTGGTGGATGGGAAGCAGAAGGATTCAGATACTGTACCTCACACCGTGATGATTACTGGAATTTGGGAAGATATGCAGAGAAAGGGTGACTCAATACCTGCCTTGTCCTCATGCACTTCATGTAAGCTTAGTTTTGCCTTAGTCACTGTGACACACACTATATAATAATATTGTTCAAAGCTAATGAGACCAGCTCACTATTTTTTATGATACAACACTTTGATATTAATTTAAAACTGGAGCATAAATCCATAAATAATGTAAAATACACAACCATTTTCATTCGCAGGAGTATTCACCGGAGAACAGAAACCAACGTGAAGCCCTTAGGCAGGACCTTCCTGAAGTGATTTTGCAGGGCAATAGAAGAAAAAAGCCCAAACCGGCACGCAGAACAGTTAAATGCTTGGAGACACATCCTGTGGACCCACACAGATCTCGGGAACATACTTCTGTGCAGAACCCCTGTGCCTGTGCACAGCACAAGGTCCTATGACCTGAATTTGGAAGCCTATGTCTGAGCTGCTATTTTTAAGGCAGATTTTCCCTCTGCTGAGGATACCTCAGGAGAATCTTAGCACTGGGCTCATCAGCGTTTTTGCAGGGCTGGTAGAGGCTGTACTAGTCTCCCGCAGAGCTGGAGTGATCAGTGGAAGGAATCACTGTTTCTGCTGGGCAAAAGAGTCACCAGATATCTAAGTCCTCTGTTCCACCCCCTCTGAGACCATCTCTTTCCTTCCCCATTCCCTCCAAATAATTTTTTTTCTCTTCAAGGACTGAATCATGGCACCCTGCCTGCGTCCTTGTTAAGATCTCAGATAGAAAAATGCATTTTCTTAAGAAAATAACATCATGGGAAAGGCCATGGCAACACAAACACTTGTTTTGCCAGAACACATTTATACTGGATGGGTGGGTAGTTCAGATGGCCATGAACACTCCATAAAGATCATTTTTCTAGTAATTCCCCAAGGCACTTCTTCAGAAAAACTATTACAGAGAAACAGGCATTTCAGTGGAAACTGCCAGACTTAAAACAAATACAATTACCTTCTTTTCGTAGTTTTTCTCCTGTCACCTTAGCAATTGAGGGAAGGCAATTTCTAGTTGAAATAACTTGGATTGTATTATGCCTTTTCAAATCTTCAGTCTTTTCTAAGTTTCATTTTTCCATCCAAAATCCTAACAGCCTGTAACACATTTACATTCCTGCATTCTTGCATTCTTGCCTCTGTTTTGTTGGGTACACAGTATTCCTTCTTCCTTTTTTTTTTTTCTTTCCCCCTCTCTCCCCTTGGTAATATGACCATTCTGAGTTTTTCCAGATTTGGAAAAACATGGATGTTTTCAGCCTTCAGTTAGCGTTTAAAGAACAAGAATAAAAAGGCACCTCTGGCCTTCAGGCATGAATTTAAAACATTAAACTGCATGCGGAAAGAAGCAAAATGTGAAATCTAGGATGAGGAAGTCAAAACTGTCTAAGAAATTTCACAGATTGAGAGAATTTCAGGCCAGGAGGAAACAATAGCTCTCTTAGCTTGACCTCTGTTTGTCAAGGCAATTACATTTTACCCATTTATTACTATGCTGAGATCCACAACTCTGTTCAGCCAAAGCACTGCTTCCAGAAAATTACACTGCTTTGAGGTGACAACACCAAGAGGTAGAAAACAGCAGCTTAATTGACACGTATTAATCATTCACAATGTTAAAAAGCATGTGCAGCTTTTCATTTGAATTGGCTGGTTTGCCCCTGCTGCCCTTGGTTCTCATTTTTCCCTCTTTCTGCAACATTAAAGATGCCAGAACATCTTTACGTTGTGATAACTTCACACAAACAAATTGTTTGTGAACCCCTCTACTCACTTTTGGTCCACAGATCTGTTCAAACCTCTTCCATCAATCTTCACCATCACACGTTCCCTGGGCACAGGTGCTCTGGTCTCCTTCCCAGATACAGGCCTGACAACGGATCTGTTTCCAGTTTTCAGAATCCCAAGGGAACCTCAAGGCACTTCCTGCAACGCAACAGTTGAAATTACACTTTACACCTCAGGGAGTACTCAAGGTGGAAAGTATACACACGCTGCATGGGTTTTTAAAACGTTACTGCTCTTCATTTGGATAACCTAAGAGACACTGTGAATTTTTTGACACCTCCTAAATGACTTTTTATATGTAGATGCCGTGTTGCCTGGAGTTATCTAGAACCCTGCTCTGAAAGCTCCAGACGAAGTCTCTCCTGCCCCAGCTCACTTGCTCAGGTCTCACTTCCAGCAGCTAATTCAGATCTCCTGTCCCATGTTTTTAGTTCCATCTCATATAAAGTCCTGCCATCTCCATGACTTTTATGTGCTTGAGACTTTTCCACTTTATATATCCATTTACATCACTTGGCTTCTTTGGTTTTTCATTGAAGTTTCATTCCCTTGCAGAAACATTTGGAGTAAAACGTTCATCCAACTTCCCTGCCTAATTGCTTGGTCAAACTGTAAGGATTAAAACAAAGGACTCCCTTTCATTCATAACCTCAGACAGAAAAGCTTTCTTAGCAAAAGTGGGTACACATTTATGCACAGGTATTTAAAACACACCTAAACATTAAAAACCAGGCAAAAAAAATTCCATAGCACAGATAACATTCCCTCAAATATCACAACTGTGATTATATTTTTTGATCAAGGTAACCTTTTATCAGCTCCTTTTCCTTCAATCTGTCACAATATTTAAGTCTGCTAGGGAAACAGAAGTGTCTGCCACTGGGATGGAAACAAAGAGCAAGTTGCTCTGGCCTGTCCACAACAGATCAAAAAAAACCCCAGCTCTTTTAAGAGATATTCAGATTGAAGTGTCCCAGAGCCGGGCTTGGACAGACTGTGTGAGAAACAAGCCAGCAATGAAAAGGCTGGCAGAACAAACGTGGGCACAAAGCGGAGAAAAAAAACTGCCTTGGCACTGGGGAGGTGAAAAGAGAAGGCCAAATGCCACATTTAGTGGCTGCTTGTCTGAATTCAGGACTGTCTGATGCACTTCATGAACAGCACGATGCACACTGGTATCAGGGGGGTACAGGCACCAGCCTCTACAGGAATTTCGTCCCTTTGGGCTGTGGGGGCTGACTCAGGCTTATGATCATGATTATCTCTCAGTTGAGGAAACATTCCCATCTTGACTTCCACTGCTATTTCTGCACTTGGATTTTCTTTACAGTTTTCCTTTTGTTGCTATTCATCCCATTTCCTTTTCTGTCTTTTTCTTCCCTTCCCCTGAAGTTTTCCTCCCTGTAATAAATCCTTTTTCTTCTCATGCTTAATTCTAATTGCCTCCAGTCAAAGTTTTGCTAAGTCATGCCATCAGACTTTGGAGTTAACTGCTCAAGGACAACTGATGTCACTCAGAATATTATTTCAAGTTGCCTATTTGTAGAGTCCTGAAGAACATGCTGCAAAAGTTTACAATGAGTTCATGTTTAGAATATTGCAAAGGATTTTTTTCTCTCCAGGGAAAGTGGTGGGTGTAACCAGTGTAGTACAAGCTATTCCACAATAATTGCTCTTAAATAACCAGTTGCAGCTTTTAGAATAGCTCAGAAATAGCTTTATGCCATGCATCCATCCACTTCCTCGTGTGGACAAAAGCTTTGTAAACAGGACAGCTTGGCACAGGATCTGCTTCAAATGTAAACTTTACTCCTGGAGAAACTGGATTTATGATGGGTTTGAGCAGCACATCAGCTGGGGAAAATGGAAACACTCCACAGGCTCAGATAGGTCTTTTCTGGTCTCTGTTTTCTATGAACCACATTGTTGGCTCTCCTCTGTCCTTAATGGCTGTATTATGATCTTTCTGGCCTCCAGCTCTCTGTTCTAATGATTAAACAAGACTAACATTTTTTTGAGGTCACAGTGATAATACGATAGTCCCTTTGAAGGGATTCAGTAAACATATCCCAGCAGTAATGCTCTGTGATATTATCAGAACCGCAATTTTGACTTCTGGCAATATTACCATTGACAAAACTCCCAATGTTTTAAAAACCTTTAAATATATAGTGGGCAGAAGAACCACCAGTGATAACCAAAACAGGTTTATAAAGCACAAGACTCACTCAGTTTCCTTTCTTGAGCACACTGGGCAACTCCTTAAAGGAGTCCAGCTGTTAAATGATTCTCAGAATCATAGTCCCTCCTGTCTAAAACGGGCAACCAGAAGTAGCTTCCAAAAGAACTCAGATAATTCTGACTCACTCTGAGATTCCTGGTAAGCAACTGATTTTTAGTAGTTCCTGCTGGCAATGTGGGATTGACTCCAGTATCCTTAGGCACCTATGTGGAGACTAAAATAAACTATTCTTTGGACAGTGTTTGCTTCAACTCACGGACTACAGAGAATTCTAGAACACCAGCTTAGATTTAATCAACTGTCTTTCAGACATCTAAAGTTAGGTCAGATCAGTTCTGGTGCCCAGACCTTTGAGTTACACGTGTGCTGGATGGCCAGGCAGACACTGGGACTTAAGTGACTCACTGCACACTGTCTGGGTAATCCATACGGTTAGACCAGACTTGGAAAGGAGAAAAAAAGGGAGAAAGACAAAAAGAAAAAAAAAAGAGAATGATGCTAGGACAGTGGCTTCTGATGTGGACCCAGGAAGAGGTGGTTTGCTTCAGAAACATCAGTGGCTTTTCCTGGTGTGACACTTTCTGTCCTCTGTCCTGCACCTCCCGTGCCATCAGGAGGTTGGGTTGGCTCAGTCATGGTCCCAGCTCTGCTTTGACCCCATTTTTTTAACCCATAGGGCTCCAGAATTCTGGTTTGCCTGTTTGTTGTCGCTTGTTCATTTGCACTCACCTTCCAAGGCTACATGAGGAGAACAGAGCCAGTCTAAGTATTTCAACAATAACTATAAAAATCATGCTTCTTTTTCTCTAGAAGTTGTCCAAAGACGCAGGAAATGACAACGTGAACATGTAACGGGGGAAATGACTGTGGGTGACAAACGTTGAGTAGTTATATCTGAGCTCAGCATGAGAAATGATGAGGAAAGATGTCCCCAGTCTGTGGGCATGTCTGGTGTGCCTGCATGCATGTCGACTGCTGGGGAGGGAGATGGCAGCCACTGAAGTTTGGTGCTGAATTTTAAGGAAAAAAGTCTGAAACATGTAATGTGGCCTCTTCCCAGCTTTCTGACCAACCCCAGAGCATGTGACAGCCCAGACTGCCAAAAAAACAGTTCACAGAAGGAAGGTCAAGCTACAGAAACCAACTGATCAAGTACATGCCCCGAAGCAGCAGGTGACAAAGCAGCACAGGCGTAGGGAGGATTGAAATGCCGAGCAGAAATGAGAATGTATAACTGAAAATGAGAATATGAAAGGACAAATATCAGAAAACCCTTTTGTCTCATCTTGAGTGTCTCGAATGAATGAATAGAAATCTCCATGTACAATTTAACACTGTTAATTCCAGCACAATAACTGTACAGTTTGTAAGGATCCAGAGCTGTCAGGGATTAAAATGACTCTCTACGAGCTGCTTTCCCTCTCTGACTGCTGAGATTGCACCTGGATCTTGCTCTTGCACGCGAAAGTTCAAAACACATGGAACTGCGAATTTTAAATTTAAACACTAGATGGCTCCGTTGGCTTTTTAACTACAATTTTTCCCAAGCCTGCAAGAGTTTCAAAAAGTAAATACCATTCCGAGTTGTGTTCCACTGACAGTCACTGCGGGTGATGGAACTTTTCACAGAGCCACACAATCACAGACTGTGCCGAGCTGGAAGGGACCCACAAGGATCCCTGAGTCCAGCTCCTGTCCCTGCACAGAACCATCCCCAAGAGTCACACCATGGGCCTGAGAGTATCATCCAAATGCTTCTTGAACTCTGCCAGGCTGTGACCACCTCCCTGGGGAGCCTGTTCAGTGCCCAACCACCCTCAGGGGGAAGAACCTTTTCCTAATACCCAACCTAAACCTGCCCTGACACAACTTCAGGCCATTCCCTTGTTCCTGTCACTGGTCACCACAGATAAGGGATCAGTGCCTGCCCCTGCTCTGCCCCTCATGAGGAAGTTGTAACTGCAGTGAGGTCTCTCCTCAGTCTCCTCCAGCTGAACAGACCAAGTGCCCTCAGCCACTCCTCGTAAGGCTTCCCCTCCAGACCCTTCAACATCCTCATTGCCCTCCTTTGGACACTCTCTGATGGCTTCACGTCTTTCTTATACTGTGGTGCCCAAAACTGCCACAATATCCCAGGTGAGGCCACCCCAGGTCAGAGCAGAGCAGGACAATCCCCTCACCTGAGACACCTTGAGACCCAAGGGATTGGCCCAAGGGCCACACTCTCTCACCTGGAGGAGCTCACAGGCCACGACCACTCACATGGCACAGCCAAGAGGTCCCTCCCCCTCCTTCTAAACCTCACCCACCTTCTTCAAACCCCCGCAAAATCCATGCCCACCTCACCTGGGACACCCTCAAATTTATCTGGGTGACCCCAAATGACCTCAGTGACCCCTGGATGACCCCAGGTGATCCCAAATTACTCCTGGATGACGCCAGGTGACCCCCAGATGACACCAAGTGACCCCTGGTGACCCCAGGCGATGCTTTGCCTGATGCCACCCAGGACAAGTTGCCCCTCCTGGCTGCCAGGGCACTGCCGACTCAAATTCAACTTCCATTGACCAGCACCCCCAGGTCCCTTCCTGCAGCACTGCTTTCCAGCCTCTCATTCCCCAGTCTGGCTGTACATCCGGGGTTGCCCCATCCCAGGTGCAGAATCCAGCACTTCCCCTTGTTGAAATTCCTGTAGTTCTTGTTTGACATTCTTGTTTTGTAAACAAAAGGTTGTTGAAACTCAGAAACGCAATAAGGGGGAAGGCAGGCACTGAGTTTAAAAGCTCTTTTTTTCTCCCACTTCTGTCTGGATCTGAGCAAACTGGCTGTTTCCCTACTCTCTGCTTGACCCACTGGATTGTACAGGAGATAACAGGAATAACACTCAAACAGCTGACTAACCCAGCAGGTCACCTTTCATTTCATGTCCCCCTTCACCTGCTCCAGTCTCTCTTGGCTACCCGAGTCTCCAAGACATTAGTCCATGTTGGAGCTGTTCCCTGTGCAAAACACTTCTTTCCAGCTACACCATATAGTAAAAAGAGTTTGTTACACACTGAGATCCTCCCCACAGATGCTTTTTTCTTTCCATGGCAGCACAACGTGTCTGAGTGTGGTGACCTACAGCACCAGCACCTACAGCTGGACAGTCCTTGCTGTGACCTGCCTGAGCAAGAGTGAGAGGAACCTCTGCATGCAGCAGGAGCACACAGGAGCTCACCCTGGCTGTGTCCTTCAGCAGCAAGAGCAAAAAGCTCCAAGAGCTGTGCTGTGTCTGGTCATGCAACTGCTGGCTCATGGCTGGCTCACATCTACCCCCCTGCCCACAGCGCACAGGGAAATGGAGAACAAGCCCACCAGCACAGGATGTTTGGGACGCCGAAACAGACAGAGTTGAAAACGGAACTGGGCTCATTTTTGGAAGACATTCACTGACTGATAACAATCAGGACAGTCCAGATTCCAGCTCCAGTTCATAAAGATTATAAAGCAATACAGGTGAGGCACAACAGGAAAAGGGTTGCTCTGTCTTTGACACTGTCCACTGACTGTTGTTTCTGTTCCTCCAGGATTTTCCTGATGGGGCTGGCTGGGCATTAGCAACAAGTGAAAAAGGGACAGGGTATGAAGGTGTGTGGTCAAAAATGTCCAAGAAGAGAACCAGAGCAAAGCCCTGAGCGGAGCACTCCTGTATACAAATCCTTCAGCGTGCCTATGGAATGATGATGCTCTGCCCGCACACAAGAGGGCAAACAAACAGCAACAGCAACAACCCCCCGTCCCGGAATCTCTCCTCATATCTCCCAGAGACAGAGTTCTGAGCTACGGGGGTCTTTTTTTCTAGCCCTGAAGACACTTAAGTGACTTGGAAATCTCTCTTTGGACCCAGGCATTGGAATCAAGTCCTCTGATTGTGGTAGCAGCTGAAACATAGAGCTCGAGGTACCCAGGACTTTGCAATTTCCCTTTGTCCACACCGGATTAACTTCACTCCGTGCAATAACTATGAATCAGTAAAGTCTTTCTTAGACCCCCAGGGAAGGGCACCAGTAGGACTTAGGTATGTGTGCTGTTTATTTTCACCGAAGAGAATGTCCCCCAGGCTGAGGAAGAGGCGGGAGTTACAGGAAACTGCCCGAGTGAAAAGAGCCACAGCAGCAAGCAGGTCACTTCGGAGCCGGACGGAGCGATGTCTAACAGCGCAAGCACCGCTTTTCCCTCTCACGTTTGGGCGCTGGTGGCACGGACAGAGGAGGCTCCGGCAGGCACGGGCTGTTACGTAAGGAAAATCTGCATTCCTTGCGTAACGCGGCTCTTTACATAACCCCGGCCCCGGCCGCGGACAGGGCGCCGAGCGGGAGCGGAGCGCTGGGAGCATCCCGGCAGGAGCATCCCGGAGAACCGCCCTCCAGCAGCAAACCGTGCCGCGCTCTGCCTGCGGGCTGGGAAACCATGAAGATGGGAAATGTCACAGGCTGCGGATTCCCACGGCTGACAGCTTAGCCGGGCTTTGTGGAAAGAGGACAGGGGGTCTGTAAGTCATCTTGCGTCTAAAATCACAGAACCGCAGAATCATCAAAGTTGGAAGAGACCTCTAAGACCATCCAGTCCCAGCATCAGCCCAACACTGCCAGTATGAAGCCTACATCACTAAACCACATTGCCCAGCGCTGCATCCAGACACGTCCTGAACATCTCCAGGGCTGGTGACTCCTCCACCTCCCTGGGCAACCTATTCCAACGCCGGACCACCCTAACAGTGAAAACATAAACACAGGCCCGGCTACTCAGCCAGACTGGTTTTTACACAGGCAGATTGGATAAAATCATAAAGCAATTCCCACTACCAGGGGAAAGTTGAAGTTTTTACATAAGAATACGAAAATGTTGTGTTGGGTTTCTTGCCAGCTCTGCCTGCTTAGTGCTACACAAGCAAAGGGAAGGTTTATTTGGGCTGTAAACGGTCACCAGGAATCCCCACGTACGAATGAACTCCTGGGTTGGAGGCTGCAGAGTCTCTCTTGCTCTTGTGAAAGGAGAGACTTGGAAAATATACTTGTAAAACAGAGAGAAGGGGGGGAGTACAGAGGGGGCAGGGAAGACTGCAGTTCAACATGTAGCCCAGAGTTCATTTAAGGATATGTGACCTTTGTGTAACGTCACATCTGAACCATATCTCGCATTTCCTAGTTTCTGGGCAGTTACGTGCTCCATCTGCACCACACAGATATTTGGGAAGGAAGATTACAACAGGAAGCCCAAAGAATGTGAACCCTTGGCACAAATTATCACAAAAAACCTCAGTGGCCATCTAAAAGTAACACAAATGCAGAAATGAGTAGCCCTTAACAGAACTATTTGCATTTCCACTGCAAACATAATGTGTAAAACCAATTCTAAACACATGTGTTAGATCCCAGTACCGACTTCTGCAGAAATGACCTAATTTAGAATATTCTTTATTTTAGGGATTTCCAAAATAGACCAAAGGGTTCCCCTCTGTGAGCTGTAATTACACTGTTTCATTATTCATCGTGTGCTGGCAGCGTTTAGTTTATTAGACTGTTGCTTGCTGAATATTTTATTTTATGTGCATTCCGAGCAAACAAAATTCCTCTTAAAACAAAGCTGAGTAAAACAGCATTGTACACCAGAGGGGTGGTTGAAAAGTATTTCTACTGCGTTGCACACAACTGGCGTGAAACGTAACTTTCCAAAAATTCTCTGGTATATGAATCGAATTTAAGGTCGCTCAGCCACACATACAGGCTTGGCTAATGCAGTCAGATCTCTCCTTCTCTGAACAGTTCTAGAGCTTCAGATAAATTATGGATAAAGTCAGAGCAAGGCAGTCTTCCATCAAAGGTAACTACTTGCAAAGTCCAAGCTAAGTAGGTTTCGGGCACGCTGGTTTTAAACCAGCGTTTTATAGGGCTGTTGTGACAGGCAAGGCAGTTGATGCCAGCAAAGAATTTGCCAAGTGGCTGGAAACAAAGCTTTCCAAATATCCAAATCCTTACAATTCCAAACACATCCCATCTTGCTTGTAAAGCTTTCCTGTGCAGCAAAGTATTACAGTATATTCCATTTATAAACTCATGGAAAACTTCTGTTGTTTCAGAGGCCGATTGTTCAGACTGTACAGATACTTTCCCAGCTTATTTTTACAGCAGTGGCTGAACAGTGACATCCTTTTACAACGTCCATGGTTCCCACTTCCATTTCTATTTTAAACAGACTTATATTTGCATACTGAATGTATTTTACTTTATGATAACATACTACAGGACAATTATACTCACAGGTATCCCTTCAGAAGGGAGAATGTCACTGGACTGAAAAAGCCCAAGAAACTGGATTCCAAACCTACTCTCAGTCCTAAATGTCAGTGCAAGTGATTCTAAAAACATCTTGCACTTCCTGTAAGCGTAGCTGTACCTTGTACGTACCTTGTATGGTTGTATTCCAAACACAACAACTGTGCAAGATGGAGTGTGTGAAAAACTGGCCTAATCAAGGGTTCTGCTCCTTGTTCTGCTCTCACATACCTTCTGGAGTGGCCTTGGGCAATCCCCAAAACACAGAAAATTTGCCGCTTATATTTAGAGTAGGAACCAAACTTCTGGATTTTCAAATTCCTCTTTAACTCAGTACTGAGAAAGACCCAAACATCTGTATCAAGAGTTCTTAATTGCTCTAATTCAATTACAGGACTGAATACTCATATGCCCAAATAATTCCTGCAAGCTTTATGAAAAGCAGTGGATAAGAAAGATGATGATTTGATATTTTGCCTTTGTAAAACAGACAGATATTATTTGCTTTGTATAATTTCAACCATTCAATAGAGCAATTTTCTCTCTTTTTGAATTATTACCATTTTCTATATTATTTAGTTTAAAAGGTTGAATGATTCTTCCTTTATAGTGGAGAGTATTCAATAATGCCATTCATCTACATTTCACATTTGGCACAAACCTCCCCTCTGGCTTTTGGAGATAACTTCCTTTAACCATGGGCTTTTCTGCTGTTGGAGTATCAGCAAGTCCTCAGTAAGTAAATGCATGTGCTCCAAGCATATAATTAACTGAACTGATTGAAGACCAGAAAAGCAAGTACCGGGTCCAATATTGCTTGGGTGCCGTAATGGCTACATTATAGATTGAAATATTTCATTTGATCCATCAGTTGTTTTGTTGTTATCAATATCACAGTCAGTTACATGAAACTATTTACAGAATGAATTCAAGCTCCATTAGCTTTTAAGGCACCGTTCAAATGAAAGCAGTATGTTATTACAGCTGAAACAATCTCAAGTGAAAATGAGAGACCATTTGGATGAGTATTCATTCCAGCTTTAATCATCTCCTAGACAAGATTTGTCTGTTTCTAAAAATAATTGTTAATAATGTAATAATGTATGTTTAGGGCTTTTTTTATTATTTTATTCCATTCCTCAGTAAATGCTGGCATTTAAAACTTTTATTGCATTTCCTTCTGTTAAAATAGACTGAGTGCAAAAGAGCAGTCCGATCCCACGTGTGCTGGAACAATCATACTGTCACCAAAAGAGTAACCTCTAAATAAGGCTTAAAACAAGTTGAAGACATAGTAGAAATAGATTTAAAAAAAAAAAAAATAAATGTATCAGCTGTAACTTTGTGGTAAAAGGAAGTGGATCACTTTTTTCTTGTATAGCAAAATTTACCCGAGAGAACCAGTGCTTTCTACACAAAAGAAGTGAACTAACACCCAGATGGCTTCACAAAGTGCTGACATTTTGCAGTGGGAATAACAACATTTAAAATAATTATTGAGACACTTGCACTACTTTTAGTATGATGTATAAAAGCATAGCCTACCCACAAACTGGACTGGCAGAAAGACTCCTCCATGGGGCAGAGGCCACGTGTTTAACGAGGTGTTGACTGGAATCATGAGGTGTTCTAAGTCTGGGTGCAAAGTTTAATGCTTTATGTTTTGCAGATGCCAATGGAAGAGTACAACAACATCTGTGTTGAAAATACGCTATTTCATTGCTGTCAGCCTAATGTGGCTTCCATTTCCCAAAGATACACATGAATTGTTCTCTATGAGAGCAGAGATGGGACAGGAAACTGGACCCACCAGTCAAATGTATGTTTTGAACACAGCTTGTAAAACTGCTGATCATATTAATTCCTGCTGCAAAAGGTGGGAGGACTTGTAGCATCTTCTTGTTAATTTGTTACCATTAGCCTATTCTTACAATCCATCCTGCTCTTATTACAGATCTTGCAATAGCATCTTTTTAATGCTTCAATTGCTATAGATGCATTTACTAAGTTATGGCCTCAGTTTGCCTTTAGGAGTTTCCAACTTGTTACAAAAGGAAAGCTCATTTAAATACTCATGGTTACCTAGAAAAAGTGTCCTATACCCTTATGGATTTGCACTTCAGTGCCCATAGAAGTTTGAGGTTTTTTTATTAAGGCATTTCTAAGGTCTCATTTCTGTGTGAATTCTCTGGCTTCTGTAACATGTGAACTCACAGTGCAAGGTTTTCTTCACTCGGGGCATACAGAGCTGCCCCTTTTTGTGAAAGAAAACTGCAGAAACACAGTTATCTCTGAGACCGTTATTCTTTCACTGTGCTTGGCAGGAAGTCAGCACAAGAGGGAACTATTCCAGGCTCTTGCATCCCACAGAAGACAGATTAAATCAAGTGTGGAGGCAAGCCCCATTTGCCAAGCTGAGAAAAGGAATCCGAGAAGCTGTGAGGTACCTGAGTCCAGGCAGGGAGGGCACAGTTACGATTAGAGGGACGTTGAGGAGCCCAGACTGTCAGGCAAGCGATGGCAGGCAAGTTTGGGCAAGCTCAGGCAGGTGGTTGGGAGAGAGGAGGCAGCACTAACAGCTCAGCAACCAAGGGGTGCACTGAATGGCCACAGCAGCAACAGGTGTTCTTTACTGACATACCGAGAGGGCAGGGCAGCTGTGAGTCACACACACAGACACTTACAGAATGCGCTTTTCCGGGCCGTGTTTGGCTTGCCAGGGTGTAGCTGGCAGCAGCTGATGAAGACATTCAGAGTGACTGTGGGAGAAACACGTACACACAGCATAAGTCTTTTTTCCCAAGCTAAGAAACAATGACTATTTTTGTAGTGCTAATACTACTTGAAATTTTTTTTATTATTATTATGGCTGACTCATTTTCGAATGCTTTGGATTGGCGCATGTGTCATACAACAGCTGGGGCCATAATCCTTGGCCTTTTTTATGAGCATATGATGGTGATTCTGCTGATACCAGTGTAAAGAGTCAAAATATCCGGCCTTCTTTGCAACTCAGCCGTGGTATGGTCACCTCCTTTGTTTTCATTTCCCTTTTTTTTCACAGCTGTGTGAAGTAAAGGAGTTTCTGAAGCCAACCCCCTCTGAGGTTTATGAATGGAGCATTTCTATGCTTACCAAGCTGGGGGGGACACAGAACTATCACAGAACTGCCTGATCCCTCACGTTTTGGGAGATCTACCTTTACCCTGATTGTCTTTTTACACAAAGCACCTTGTTCTTCGCTCACTGCATTCCCAGTGCCTCCCTGCATCACGACGATACTGTTAAATGTTTTCTGACTGGACTCCAAGTATTGCAAACCAAAATTACCAATCATGTCCCTAAAACGCTCAGTTTCAGGGCCCAGAACCTCTCAAAATAAGGTCAAAACATTTCACATGTTAATATCCTCATACCTGCTGAGTCACGCTTGTTTTGAGCTTCAGTTATTTGCCTTGGGCTACCAGTAAGTCTTTCGGGTTTGGCGGGTTTTTTTTTTCGTGGGTTTTTTTTTTTGTTTGTTTGTTTATTTTTTAAATATAGACGAGCGCCTGAACCGCGGTGCTCCGCTGAAGGGCGGACACTGTTCAAAACACTTCTTACAGGGACACATCGCCAGCACACCCCTCGGCTGTCACCTCCGCACCAGCCTCGCGAAGTTCTGGTCTCCAACCAAAGTTTTTCTGCGTTAAAGCGCCTTTTGAGTAGTTTTGAAAGAGGCGCCCGTGAAGGCGGCACCGCTGAGGCGAGCCCGGGCGGGCTGAGGTGGGCCGGGCGGCAGCTCCCTCCCTCCTTCCACTCCCTCCCTCCTTCCCGGCCGGGGGACATGTGACAGAGACACTTCTGCCTTGAAGCCGCCGAAGGGGAAGGGGCCGGGGAAGGGCACGAACAGACCTCCCTCCGCTCCTCCGGCTCCCGCCGAGGCCGCGGCCCCGCGGGGGAGGCGCCGTCCCTGCATCCCTGCCCCGCCACAGGTGCAGCCGGAGCCCGGAGCGCCGCGCCCTCCAGAGACCCCGCACGGAGGTAGGGACGGAGCGCCCCGCCCGCCGCTCGCCCCCCGGGCCGGGGCGGGGCCGGTTGGACAGCGCAGCCCCCCCGGGGCCGCGGGCAGGGCGCGGGGGGCGGCCCTGGGGCCGGAGCCTCGCCCGGCGGGGGCTGCACCCCTGCCCGGCCCCACCTGCGGCGGAGGCAGGGGCGGCGAGGGGGCCCCTCCGCCCGCGGGCCATAAAGGGCCGGGGCAGGGCCGGCGCGGCACTGCGGTACCGGGGCGGCCGGCGGGTGGATGCGGCAGCGGGAGCGGCGGCATCTGGCGGGAGCGGCTCCTCCCTCCGCCGCCGCCTCCTCCGGCGGCGTCTGTCCGGGCGGCGGGAGCGCCGGTGCGGGGCCCGGCTCGGCCCCGGCATGGCTCTGCCCGGGCCGCTCGGTAAGTGCCCGCGGGCCGCCCGGGGCGGTGCCGGTGACCTTGGCCGCTTCCCCGGCGGGGACGGACCCGCTCGGGGCTCCTGCGGCGGCGGCGCCCGCGGGCCCGGCCCCACCTGCCCGGGGATGCGGCGCCCGGCGCTGCCCGCGGGGAACCGGGGGCGGCGGCGGCTTTCGCGGCGTGTGCTCCTTATGTATGCAAGCCCATTACGTTCCTGATCGATAGCTGCTTTTCAAGTAATCGTGCCATCGGTTTCCTTTTTAATGCAGCTTGCTCCAGGGGAAATAGGTTTCTCTTCTTCTGCAAAGGTGCAGAGCTAAAGAGCACCCGAAGCAGCTTTTCTGTGAGACCGAGATATTTAGCAAGAGAGCATTTACTGGAGGGCACTCCTACCCTTCCCCATCCCATTAAGATGGGTATTTGTCGCTCACCTTGGGCAAATGACCAGCACTTCTATAGAAGGATGCTTGGATATAAGAGCTTCATCCCTTTTCCAGTTCGGGATGGCACAGCTTGCACGAGTATTGCATGAAGTGCCATATGACTATTTTAGGTTTATTAGACTCATTTCAGTGACATGACCTAGTAGTGATGTGGCTGAACCTACATTTCAAACTGTTTTATGCCTCTTTGTGTCGTGCTTGAGTGGAGAATGGAGTGAGAATGGGTTCTGTAAGAAAAAAAACTTTGGTCAACATAGGTTTGTACTTCTGTCTATACTTTCTGCCTTCTCACTGCCTTATTGTAAGGATTTAAAATAGAGTATGATTTTTCAGGCAGTATTTTTCCTACTGCATTTCTGGTTCTGATCACAATTACCTAGGAAAAAGTTCATTTAGACTAGAAAAATGTTCAGCCAATGATGAACATACAGCCCATTGATTTTTTTTTTTTTCCCTGCTAGTACTGAAAGTATTTTAAGTGCTGATTTAGCAGCAGAAGAAAAACTATTACTTCACTTTGTATTAGTACTGCTAGAGCTCTTATTGTAGTTCAGTAGCCACAAAGACAGTTTTTGCCTGGCTGAAGTGGCCCAAAAGGCCCTTCCTGCTGGCAGCAGCATGTGAGGCAGGTACTGTTGCTGACAGCCGTGTTCGCTGGGGTCAGTGGAAAGACTGCCATGAGTTCACTGAAGGCTGAAGTGCAGAAAGTGAATCCAAGTTTGGATGCTTCTGAGGCACTGTAGTGCATTGTCATCATTCAGCTACATGTGAAGGCATTTTTAAATTTCTTCTGTAGTTATACTGGATTTTATGAAGACTTAATACTGATTAAAAAACAAGTACAGGCAGCAAACCGGCTTGGAGTCAGATCCACAGTTCTTTCAAAACCAGCAATGCTTTTCCACTGGGCTATGAATTGGTTCTTACAAAAGAAGAATGAAAAGTAATGTAGGTGATCACTGAATTGCCATGTTATGGTCCAACATAAGTCTTACCACTCTTTTAACACTATATTTGCTTTTAGAATAAAAGAAACAGTGTTCTGAAAACAATTGTGAGAACAGGTGGACGATAATTAGTATTTTAGGTTGAAAATGGGCTCACATATTGAAAGGATCACATGTCAGCATGTGAAACCTGCAGCATGCCTACAGAAAAACTGTAATGGGGGCCCCGATAAGTTGTGCCTGGAGTGATAAAAAACTGCCATGCTCTGTGCTGACTTCCAGCACGGGTCGTTATTTAATGAATACCATCTTACAAAATGTTTCCCCTTTTGTAACCAAAAAGGATTCTAAAATTCCAGTTTTGGACCCAGACTTCACATTCTGGCAGTGCTTGGATCCATTTGTTGTGACATGTTCGTTGCTATTTTTAACTTATGTAATAAGAATTTAATCTTATTTGTTACAAACTCCATCATACTGAAGGTACTCAGAAAGCATTACAGTGCATAATAAATAATGCCATTCAGTAGCTTACCAGCACTGTATTTTTTCCCCCTGGAATGCTACAAGTTATGGTAAAATTCACATTCTTCATTGTATGAAAACGAAATAAAAATAAAGTCAGGAAACTACAGAAGAAACTCTAAATGTGGTGTTTTAGTAGTGATGCTAGAAAAAAACGTAAATGTTTTGTGATGAACAGCTACTTAAAAATTTAAAATAGAAACCATTTTCTTTTTGAAAAATAATATTTAAATGCCAAGTCAAAATGAAAGTCCATATCCTCTCTGCTTCTCACGTGCATTCAAAAGCAAGATATGAACTGTTAAAAATGAATGGAAACGAGTCACCGAGTTAACTATACCATATTTGCTCCTGTTCTGCAACCGTTTTACTTCACAGCAGCTCTGTGACTTGCTGATATGTGGAAGGGATGGGGTGAGGTAGAAATGCACAACCTTCTTTTCTAACTTTCCTGTTGGTTTGAAGTTGCTGAGCAAGGAAGAAGTCAGGCAACCGAGTGAATGTGATTTCCACGTTCAGTGCAAGTACGTACAGCTGAGTGTGCATTATATCACAAATAATAGCCTGACTGATTGTGCAAGTAAGAGCAATCTATTGGCACTGCTCTGCATCTGTTTCTTAGGAAGTTTTGTGGACATACTGAGGAGTTTCTGATGCGAAAACTAGCACGGCTCCAGAAGTGGAGTGCATACCCGTGGCTCTTGAGTACTGCATACTAGTTTAAATGATGCATTCCCCTTTATTCTGCTTTTGCCCTGAGCTCTGAAAAAAGGCCCAGTCTCCCTCACAGCTACAGGAATGCAGATATAACTTTGTCACCTGTCTCCCTTCCCAGCCGAGATGCCCCGGCAGTTTCCGAAGCTGAACATCTCGGAGGTCGACGAGCACGTGCGACTTCTGGCAGAGAAGGTCTTTGCGAAAGTTCTCCGGGAAGAAGACAGCAAAGATGCACTGTCACTCTTCACTGTGCCTGAGGACTGCCCTATTGGGCAGAAGGAGGCCAAGGAAAGGGAACTGCAGAAGGAACTGGCAGAACAGCAGTCCCTGGAAACTGCGAAAAGGTTTGTTCAGTAGTTGCTTTCCTAGTGGAAAATACTTTTTTTTAATAAGGTTGAGTTAATACTGAAATACCTGGTAAATAACACTCTGCCTCTTACTTCAGGAAAAAGGTGAACAACAGGTACCTGGGGCAGCTGTGTGATGTCCTGTCCTAGGGAGAAGGTGTGGGGCTGGGCCCTAGGGAGCTTGGACTGGTGAGCTTCTCTCAGCTGTGTTTCCAGCTATTGCTTATGCAGGTTTAACAAACAGCATAGCTGGGTGGAAATGAATACAACCCTAAGACTCTTTAATGTAAGAAGAGTCAGAAAAAGAAACACTCCCCTCACCTTATTCTAGTTTCATTAAGAGAAATGAAAAATTTTAACACACAGAAAATGACAGTGGCATGATATTTCTTTTCGTCTCTGTAAAAATAGATGAAAGCAAAGACATTACATTTAAGATCAAGGGAGAAGGTGAAAAGTGGTATTGGCATAATGAGGTTATTCGTAGGTTTCCTTTACTTACAGAGAGAAAATCTAACCACTGTCAGCCATAAAACTGCACATTAAAACAAAATAAATTGCATTCTACCTCTGGTTTACCCAGGACTCTATAATGAAGCCAAACTTGCTCTGGTTTATGATTTTTCTTCTGTGAGAGAGGCAGCCTTCCCCTGATGTCAGGCTGTTCCAGTGTCTTGCCTTCAGAGGACTGCTGGGCTGTTCCTGGAGCCACGTGAGCCCAGCAGCAGCCTGACACCAAGTGGGGTGGACGTGTACAGACTCTTCAAAAAGCAGGCAAACAAGAAAGCCTTTGAAAGTGATACTAAACACATGTACCTGGTTAGCTGCAAACAGTCAGTTGGGCAACACTTGGAATCATATTTCTGGAACAGAAGGGAGAAGAGTCAATTTAGTTAAATTAAGGTATGACTCACTGATGATACAGGCTGAGACTTCTGGTTTTTGAATTGTGCAAGTGGGTTTCCCAGTTGGCATGTTCATAGACATAAATAGGCACAGAAGGGAAAAGCAGATGTTTTCATTCAAGCAAATGTTTGCTATATCTTTCCTCCCGAAATAATAAGCTCCACTTCAGTTTGGGGAATTGTCTCATGGAAATATGTTCCGTCAAACTCAAGTTTTGTACAAGTTTAGCTGTGGGAAGCTGGATATTATTTGTATTATATGTATATTGTTTGCACGTGGGAGCAGAACAAGTGTTCATCCCTGTGCTGCAGGACTGATGCATGCTTGAGGACAGGGACACCAGTACAGCTTGGGTTGTTTTCAGCTGCAGCTGATCAATGTGACCAAGAATTTCATACTCATTTCCAAGGGGGCTACAAGAACTTAAGAGGATGGAATTTGGTTATAGGGTGTTAATTGTATCAGCACTGCAAGTTCTTATTCTTAAGAAGTAATAAGCAACTTTGAGAGAGCTTTCCAGTGTTCCTTTTCCTCTGTTAGTGGTTCTTACTAACATCTTAAGGTTTCAGTATCTAATTCATAAAATTAGGGACTATTTCTACTATGTTTTATTTATTATATGAATATTTAAAATACATTTAAATACATTTAAACTGAGTAAGGAAAATTAATTAAATCTTCAGAGATATTCCAGAACTCCACTTAAGGCATTGCTTCACTGAAAAACTACAGCATTCTTTTTTGCCTGGTGTATCTGAGGTGCACATCTATCACAGTTTTGCTGAGAAAGGGCAACATTTTTAAATTCATGGGAGTTCCTCCTGAGGGGAGGAATAGACTCACATATCAAAGCCATTACTGATCACTTGGATAAACAACATCAGCCTTTTGCTCCAATCTCCTCAAACACTGCCTCCTCAAGGAATAACTAGGTGCTCCTTGTTTTTCTTACAAGTTTAACCAAATGACTGTATGTGACATTTTGATGCATAGTCTTGTCTGACAAGTTGTAAGATTAAAGTCTTGCTGTTTTGGGAAGACAGAGAGGTGTGTAACAGCACAATAACTTAAGACAATTTATTATAGGTAACATCCACACTTGTTTTTGTCTCATACTTCACAAATTCTGATGCTGCCAGTCTCTAAGAATTGACTCTTACTAAAGAGAGCACAGTGATCACGTTTTCCTTCTGTACAGTGACTTGCTGAAACTGAATTTGTAAGAAGTGAAACAAAAATCTTAGAGCACCTTAGAGTGACTGTAAATAAGTTATGGCATGTTGGATTCACGTGGAGGGTAAGTGCAACTGTGTGCAGTGTATATCATGGGAAACGTCAGTAGGAAAAAGCTAAAAGCACAAATAGTTTGTGACCAACATTTTTTCTGTGGTATGAGAAATTTCACTTGTAAAATTTCCTAGGGGGTGATTTCTTTGCTGTAGTCAGTTTTCCAGTGTATTTAGTGTTTTATATCATGGCTTATTATGTCTTATACCATGAATTCATAGGAAGAAAAGTTTCAAGATGATTCGATCCCAGTCTTTGTCATTACAAATTCCATCTCAGGAATGGAAAGCACCACCGGCCGATCCTGTCCTGTCTCCTGCAACGCCAGTTCTTCCAAGTGCTTTTGTGCCAGTCCAAGTGCCGTATGATGTACCAGAATTCCAGAGAGTTTCAATTAGTGGGGACTACTGTGCAGGGGTAAGAAACCATTGGTTTTCCCCTTTCTGTATCTAGAGGCGGGGGGGAAAATCCCATATATGTATATGAAGTGTAAAAGGCCAATATGTTATGGTTCTCTGCAACAAACTCTAAATTGCTTTGTGGACACAGTGATTTATAAAATGGCTACAGTCAAGGGCAGGTTGTTTTATCCTTTTTATAGTAATATATTGTCTAAAACATAATCAGATAATCAATAAATGGATAATGTTTGGTAGGAGGATAAAAAGTTGTGTGTGTTGTTTTGCATATAGTATTTGGATTCCGCTCTGTCACTGGCTTCTGACACCTGGGGCAAGATCCTTATGGCCATACACCAGTAGTTCTGGGAATTCAGTCTCCTTAGCACTGGCGTGGATTTGGTTTGTTGCTAACACAGCTGTTTTATCCTTTCAGGTTACAGTTGATGACTATGAACAAGCTGCCAAGAGCCTGGTGAAAGCTCTTCTCATCCGAGAAAAGTACTCCCGCCTTGCCTACCATCGCTTCCCAAGGACAACGTCCCAGTACCTGTGCAGCATGCGAGATGAAAAATGGAAGGTTGAAGATGAAGTGTATCCAGGTCGGTGTCCTTTTTAAAATACTGCATTACATTCTAAAAATTCCAAAATTATTTTAAAATACAGAATTAAACCCGTGCACTGCTGTAGTAAAGACAGGTTGGATTTTTTTGTGGTGATCTCTTCCGAGGGTCTTTGCCTCTGTAACTTGTTCTGTGAATGAGTGGAGAATCACTGACAGACCTGAGTTATAAATCATGGGCCTAATCTGAAACTTTGAAGCTGTCAAAACTTTAAAAACCCATTCTAGACTCTCATTGATTATTTTCTTCTTGCAGCAGTTGGGATGTTAAGTAGCAGACTTGTTTCCCCAGGAAAAGGCTACATGGATACGGTTTGAAGGGAAAAGTCATTCCTCCTCATCTTGGCACACAGAACTAAGGCATAAAAGGGATGATGAGCTCATCTACATCGTAAATGGAAGCATGATACAGACAGGCCAGTTAGCAAGCCCTGAGTCAGGAATTTCACAGGCAGGGTACACTTGCCAGGTCAAGACTGGAAGCTGTAGAGTCATATTCGTTGGGCATTGTGCCTGGGTAAATAAACTCTGATCTCTCAACAAGGCTTATGAGGTTGAACATATTCCCCCACTGTATGTCACAAACTGTATTTGTCACTGAGCTGGGTTGTGTCGTGAAGGTTTTGCTTGTGAATTCAGCTGTTTGCAGTGCTTGGTTTTGGATTAGCCTGTGAGGAGCCACCTTTGGCCTGTCCAGATGTGCCACTGCAGATGTGTCCATGATGTTGACAATTTATTCTCAGCCACGAAGTGACATTTTGCATCAATTACCTTCCATCCCAGTGGTTGAAAGAGGGTGAATGAATCTGTTTTCAAGCAGTTTTTATCCAGTAAAAGTGTAAAGAGGACAGTATACCGAATATTCAAGACAGGAAAGATACTTTGGAACAGCTGCCAGGGAGATATTTCCAAGGTGTTATTACGTTAATAACTTTTTTACAGTCACGATTTCAAACTTACAACACAAGTCTCATTACACAATGACTGAATTAGCCAAACACAAACTCCCACAAACTGAAAAACTCCAATCAAAACACAACAGAACCAACTGATAAAACAAGCCCCTCTAAAACCTGCCAACCAGCCACTGCTTTGATCAGAGGGAGAAGTCCTGAGTGTTTTAGTTATTTCATTCCCAACCGTGAGTGAGGTGCATTCCCTGATGGCTGAGAGAAAGTGGTGAGGGCAGTTGAGAGGGCAGAGGTGAAGTAGTAAGGCACAGCTTATTCTTTCCTGACTGCTGTTCTCACTGTGAGAACAGCTGCATTACTGTGTGCTTAAATACAAACTTCCAAAATTGCTACAGTGAGTCAGAAGCTGAACAGAAAGTAATTAAGTCAACATGTATTCAAAATGTAGTCAAAATACGAAGTCAACAACTATTTTATTGTTCAAAAATCTCCACTGTACTTTCAACCATCCTAGTGTAAATACTTCTGCAAACTCACTTGGAAAATTGTTCCATCATGGATTATAAAGAATAGCACTAAATCTGTGTACACGTTGGTTCAGAGAACTCTTATAACAAATAACATTTGAATTAAGATAGGCACTTAATTTAGAAAGGGACTGCAGTTCAAGCCTGTCAGAAACAAGCTGTGTTGTAACATCGGATCCTTTATAGTAACTGAAAACGGGATTTTAATGAAAGTATGAAGATCTGCTAGAAACGAAGCATTATAGAAGCAGAGAGTTCTTTTTGTTATTGTTTTGCCTTTTCTGTAGGTTATTTCTTCTAAATGTCATGTCAATTTATTTTCAGATTTCCATTCACCCCCAGAAGAAAATGAAGATCCCTACAATCTTGATGATGCTCCAGACAACTTGGATTATGTTATCAAGCTGAAAGGTGGCATTCCCTTTGTTTACGATAACAAGGAGATGATGGAACTCAACGAGCCTCGGAGTTTGCCGTATCCTGACCTGCAGACCTACACCCTTGACTTGAGCCATGTTCTTGCTCTGATTGCAGATGGGCCAACGTATGTTTCTCTCTTGTTATTCTCTGCCCTTTCAGGCTGCAGGTTACCTTTAGTTTAGTACTTCTCTCTTTTGGGTTATTTAATTCCTCAACATACTCAGTAACGTTTTGTTTTGCCTTTCTTGAGCATTAATGCACCATGGAAGAACTTAAAAGGAGAAAATACAATGCCACATATGGCTATATTTAATTTTTTGGTGTCTTTGCATCAACCATGGCAAAATAAGAAGCAGTTAATGGCAAGAAATTGGCCAAATGTTTCCATTCAAGTCAAATATGGCCCTAACTTCTTGAAGCATGGGAACTGAAACTTGAACCTCAACTTTTTTTTAATTTTGTTTTGGCTTATTCTGAATTTGAGGTTTTTGAACAGTTGTCTGGAATTCCTTCATGTCTGTCCTGCTCTTGCTGTATGAAGAGAATCACTGCATGTGCAGAGCATACAGATCAGATCAGCAACATACATATTCACGTCCAATTTCTTCCAGATGTGAAATAACTGTTCCTAGGCTGCAAAACTGCCCTATGCCTGCACAATCAAAATAGGTCCTGAAATATCGCAGAACCGTGAAATTCCTGGGAAGTCTCTAAAAATGTCTCTTGGCAACATACCAAGCCTGACACAGTGACTGACACACTCATGACAAAGCAGTGTCCTTGCCCAGTGCATAATGAAAGCATGTGCAGCCAGTTTTTAAGCTTACGTCCCAGCTGGGGCTTGAAAACAGCATGGCCTCAGCACCAGGAAAGGAAAAGAATCCATTTTTAGGATGGAACTAATCAGGAACCCGGGCTGTTCTGAGCTGTTTGCCCTCTCTGCCAGCACTGCATTCCTAGTCCTTCTGCCTTGGAGAGATCACCACTGACAATGTGAACAGTTGGTCACACCTGATGCATTTTGTCCCCCTCGAGTCTGTGTCTGACACCTGTGTCTGTCTGTCTGCCTTGTGCTTTGATAGTGGCAGAGCAGGTGGGCTAAACAGACCTGTCCCATTCCCTAGGCCCTTTTTCAAGAGCAAATCCCTGTGCTTCTGCCAGCACTGTCAGCACTCCTGCTCCAAATCTGTGCTAGCTTTAGTAGGCTTTGGTTACAGTATGCGCACTGGGTAAATGCATTTCCAGTTCCAGTGTGTTACATTCCAGGAGACAGATAATGAGAAGATAAAAGGACAAGGAGGAAAAACTCAAAACAAAAGTGGTGCTGAAGACCCTTTTTTTTTTTTTTCAGCTTTAAGTTATCAGCCTTCTAAGGTTCAAGTTAGCTGTTAACAGTCTTAGCAGGAAGCCCTAAGTAAGGAGGGCCTTGGTAGGACAAGTTAGAACACTCAGCACCTTTGGGAATGTAGGAGCCATCATCTGCTCTTTTCACTTCTTCAGAGTAAGCTTTTGCAGGCTGATTCCCACTCTCTGATAAATATGCAGAAACCAAAAGTAAAAAGGTCTTTCCGGTAATCCTGTTTCATAAGCTCTTCTTATGGTATTGTTTCGTCCCTGTTTGCAGCAAGTGCTCTCCTCTCACTTAACCCATCACACGTGGGGCCGCTCGGAGATCAAGAACCACTGTTCTTTAATCTTTGCTGCTGGTAAATTGATGAAATCTCACCCCTACTCCTCAGGCTTCTGGTCTCTTGGATAATAATATAACCCAACAAAGATTTCCTGCAGTGGGCAAACTGGTTTTGATCAGTATTGGATAAAGTGAGACTGTGCTTGAGTCGGACTTTCAAAACCATTATGGGATTTGTGTCCCACTGAAGAGAGAATGTCAACAAGAAAGCAGGAAAAAGCAGGCTATTACATTAATAGTGCTACCAAAATATTGTAGAGTCAATATGAATTGACAGATGGTGAAGACAAAAACTGTGTCATTGGTTAAAAATAGAATGAGAAACATGACAGAAGATGAAAGTGAAGGCAGAGCTCTGAGTAGGCAAGCAGGAACAGAAAAGGCATGATGCTCTAAAAAGGGCACAAGAAATTATTGTGGAAAAAAGTATTTCTATGCAATATGTGTTCTTAAGGCATAAAAAATGAAAGTATATCAGATCTTATCTTGGCTTCTCATATTCAACTGAAAAAGCAAATAAATTTGGGGGATTTTTCTGTGAAAACTTCAGTGTTCTTTCTCAACTTAAAATACAAGTAGTTACAGTTAATTTTTGTTTCCTTTCACAGAAAAACATATTGTCATCGGAGGCTCAACTTTTTAGAATCTAAATTTAGTTTGCATGAGATGTTAAACGAAATGTCAGAATTTAAAGAACTGAAGAGTAATCCCCACCGAGACTTTTATAATGTGAGAAAGGTAAGTGTGAAAAGGATTAAAGGCATGACATTGTTTTCAGTAGGAGTTGCAGCAATTTTGCCTTTCTTATGGGAGGTGTAGGTGATATGCATGAGGTGGTGTGTGCATACCACTCAATTGAATTAAGTGATTTTAAGAATATTAACATTTTTCTACATGGGAACACTCCAGGAAAATTAACTTGAATGTAAATGGGTTAAATGGATTATGCTAAACTAATTTGTTTACTTATTCAGAATCAAAGGAGCTTACTTGTATGTAGATTGCTTTAAAGCAGTGAAACAGAGTTAATCAAATGAAGCTCTCTTGGATTATGTATAAAAATATCCACATGGAGGTTTAATTAATTTTAATGAACTCACTTAAAGACAGTCAAGTGCATTTTTCTGCTTTCATGTAGGTAAATCCTACTAGACTGTTCCTACTAGAGTAGGAACAGCTGTATAGATTTTAGATAATTATTGCACTTCATACTGAAAACAGATGTTTAAATACATGTCAAAAGACCTCCTACAGAAACTGAACTGAAGGTTCATGCTGCCACCAGTCTCTGGTACAAAAAGTCTGTGAAATATTAAGTAAAAAGATTGTTATTTGAGTCATAGTCTGGGCTGCCTCTGAGATACCCTGGGATGTAATTAGGAGACAGGTAGGGAATCAAGGAGCTGATTTAATTTCCTGACGTATTCACACCCTTGGGAGCTGTGTTCTCTTCAAAGCGTGGAAGCAACAGTGTTAGGCTGCTTCATTTGCTTCTCTGTCCTGAAGTGAAGAGGAAGTTACTGGAGAGATAATGCTTCAGTTTGGTAGGGGAGATTTCTTCACGAAGCAGTAATTGTTCCTGGTGTTTTTAACCACTTCAGGTCCATTTTGCACTGTTTCTGTATGCAAGTGGAAATGGTAATACTTATTCTGTAACCTCAGGGTTTACTAATCCTTCTTTTTAGGTTTTGGTTAGTGCTGGTACATCAGAAAGCCCTCTTGGCTTTTCCCTGTAGTGTCCAGTGCGCTTGCTGCCTACTGAATGCTTGTTACTGTTGTGAGAACAAACTGTCAAAGACAAAATCTGCTAAACAGAAGTGCTCGGTGGCTGTTCCAGTGGCCATCACAAGGGTAGAAGCAGATGAGCTGTCAGGTAGATTCTAATGCATTTCACACTTCCATCTGTTAAGTGTAGGGACGGGAGGATCCGTCAGCTAATTCGCTCAAGCAGGACTCTGGTGGCAGAGACTCAGCTCCTAAGTTGACATAACCCTGCACAAGGTACTTCCTTGTGCCACATTCAGATAAAGCACTTCACTAGCTGACAGAGGCTTTCATAATAAAACACATGGTGACTGAGACACACAGAGGACAGAGGTGTGGATTGGGTAACTGCCACAGTCAATTTGATTACTGAGAAGTTGTAATTAACAGGATTGTACTTGCAAAGTTCAGCTTTTGATATAAAAGCAATTGTCCAATGTCTCTGGGCGTATCTTAATTATTTTTTAATTATGTACTGTTAAATAAGCCCTTCTACAAATGGATTCATGCTGTTCAAAAGGACAAAATGTGCATTGCTTCCCCTCTGGCAACACCCAAATTCAAGAGAGCAGGAACAAGCTTGCTGTCCTCTGCCAGAGATCATTCCTGCCGCCAGTTACTGCTTTAAAAATTCTTGCTGCACAGAGTTAATCTTGCTCGAAGTATTTTTATGAAGCAAGCTTACAAGTAGTATTTTTTCTAAAGCACTCAGGAAAGATAAGAATTCCTGTAAGCCCCCAAATAATCTTTTGTTCCATATGTCTTGCTAACCCAAGTAACATTTGGAACTGTAACTTCCCTGAAGTGTTTCCTCCCTAATAACAGTATCGGTAGTGAAACTTTTGAAAGCAACACTTCTTGGCCTATTTTTCAAGTTGTCTCTCTGTTAGTCAATCCTAGACAGTGCATCCTGCTTATAAGGAAAGCAAGAAATAAGCTTCACTTTCCAAAAGGCTCGGCGAAGTTGTCTGTTACACCCCTCAGACACCAGTGTGGAGATCCGGGTAAAATCCTGTTTGCTTATATAAAAGAGCCAAAGTAACTGATGGAAACTGCCCAAATTAGAACAGTTGTGAATGCAGTGGCAAGGTCAGTCAGTGAACGTGTATTACTGCTTTTAGAAAGGTAAGTAGAAAGCTGGCCAGGATTAACTGCTGGCATGACAACCAAAGGTTACTGGGTTTTTTCCCCTGCCTCCTCCCCACCTTTTTTTTTCCTGATTTAACAGATTTAATAGGAGTTCTCCTCCAGTGAGTTCACCTATTTCATAAATCCCATGTGTGTATTATATCTTGTGCATTGAACTTAACCGGAGTGCAACTAAAGATATGTTTTAATCAAGCTGGACCTGGAAGATTGCCCTTAAATAAAGATACACATATTTCTCTAGACAGATAAGAATCCACAGGTGCTAAGACAGTGTGGCTGGCTCCACCTGGCTCCCCACAGGAGGTGGACCACTGTCTATGTAGGACAGTGCTGACTTTAGAGAAGCCCCCTGAGTCTGCCATCAGCAGGGCTCTCCCACGTCCTCCAGCTGATGCACAGCAAAGTGCAGTCAACACACATTCTCCACATAACTCCTGGTTTGCCTGCACTAGGGATGAAACCAAGGAATAAGAGTTTAGCTCTATGGCAGATAAACTCAGAACTGGGTTTTAACCTTTGTGTACCAGGGTGTCTTGCTCTCCAAGGGAAGTAGGTGAGCGGGGCTTCCAAAACGCCTCTGTGCCCAACAACCTCAGATAATTCAGAGCAGACAGTTAAGTTTTTTAGCTCAAATATACCTTCAAATAAAGGACCTACACCTGAATATTGTTTTACTTTTATAAAAATATTGCTAATTGCAGGAGGTGTCCTTCACTGCAAATAGCTTTGACGTAATTTTCTAAAGATGAAACAATTACAGCCTAAGGCTCTTCCGCTATTCTTTCTCTGTGTAGCCATTATTTCAGTGTGTCAGCAAACCAGACCTGAGGGGATATGTCCTAGCACTGACTCTTACATGCCACATTCTCCTTCCCCGTAGGCTCGCTCAGATGCCCAGCCTTGTGTGGCAGCAGAGCTTGGGCTGGGGCTGGGGAACTGGGTGTGGAAGGAAAAAGCTGCTGGAGTGTCTCACACAGCCCTGCTGATTGCAATAGCTGGCTGCTGCTGTGACTCACTGTTTGCATTTAGGCTGTTGCAACTGATTTTTTTTTTTTTTAATAACTATTGGTTAGACAAAAAGGAAGTAAATTCTAGCTGGTTTTTACGACCATAGAGTTGAAATACCACTTCTTACTTGTAAGAAAGGAAGTTAGAGTGGGTTTATATAATACTAAATTCTGTAGATCTAAGTACCGAATTAAATTAACAGATGTCTGCTTTTTAAATATATGATTACAAGCCTCATGGGTGAACAGTGAATCCATACCATAGCTTCCCTGAACTTTGATTCATTCTGAGTTTGCTTTTTCCTACTTTTTCTTTTTTCCTCAGTACCTACTTACCGACTTTGGTGCTGAAATTCAGTTTTATCATATCAACCAAAATGATAGTGAATGGGAAGACTTATGGGTTAGCATGAGATCCAGAGGGAATGCCCCTGTGCACCTTGGTTAGCGTGACATGTAATGGTGCCTTGCCATTGTTAACTGGCAGCAAAGGTGTGTGTTGTGCTTTCAAAGCACTGGGAGTGCTGCTTCTGCCCTCCTGTCTTGCAGAGATGCTGAGATAAACCCTTGTGTCCACCCTCAGTCTTGCAAGTGAGCACAAACTGCGATCAGGTATAAAGGCATCAATCGTTACAATGCAGAATTTCTGTAGAGACCATAAAGGAAGCTTTTCCTCTGTCCTTTCTTTTAGTAATTAAAAGAACAGAAAAAGAGTTTTGCTTCTCTTCACAGGACTGTATTTCTGTACTTCTGTGAATACAAAAACTCTGAGGGGTTGATTCCGTGTTTTGCAAGTACAGCCAAACAAGAAGCTGGAGACACAGGGAATCTTACCTTGTCTCTCCTGGTTTCTGGGTTGCTCTGGATGCCATAATTATGAATTAAGCAAGCTCATGAGCTCTAAGGACTATTTCTGCTTCCAGGAGCATTCCTGCTCTACCCTAGGGCTGAGTATTTTGTGCTTCTTATGCCTATTACAGAACTGCAAGGAGAAAATCAAGCATGCTGTTAAAGCTGTTGCCATCCCATCTGAAGAGCTAAGGCAGTATGGATGTACTGGTGAGCAGGGAATCTAGCAGTGGGATGTGGAATGATTTCCTTTCAATCCAGCATTCAAGTAAAGCCTGCAGAGGATTCAGTGCCAAGTTCCTGCAGCCCAGAGCTGGAAGTATTTACGAGTTCAAGTGTGTGTGTTTAGAAAATGCAGTAGTGTGAGCTGTGGACACGACTGACCTACACACCAGAGAAGTTCAGTGCCATTAAACAGGGGTGGCCTTGGCATTCCTTTTTGCTGAACTTACCCCTTAGCAGTCTGAATCTAGCTCATGTGCCTAATTCAGTGCAACACCGTGCCTGAGATGCACAGATAAGCATCCATAAATAGATAGGAGATGGATGTTTTGTGGAGATCTGAGAGACAGTGGAAGGAAAGAGGAGGAATGTGGGACGGGAGGAAGCAGAGCGGTTTACGGAAGTTGGTGCTGGTGAGACGTGATTTGGAGGGCAGTGGGAACTCTTTCAAACTGTAAGTTGTACACAGATGTAGCCACCTTGACTGAAGTGTGCATTCAGCCCAAAGCCTGCAGACGGAAGTGCAGGTCAATAAGGAAAGGAAGGTGGCCCCTTCTCAGTCTGAACCAAAAGGTGCAGAGGAAGAAAGGTTGTCTTCATTACACGGAGAACTGCTGAGTGAAGGGAATTCTACCATCCTTGAACTGCAAGAAAACTGATGTCCACCACTGCTTGAATGATGGAATTAAAAGAATTAAACCTTTATTTTAGCAATTGTTTTCATTTTTTAAAAAGGGGAGTTTCAGTGAAGGCCTAGTATTGTGTTCCAAGACAGGCTTCTCTTGGTCATTCTGTTTTTCTTTTTGTTGAAGATTAATGTGACCTTGAAAGAAAGGTTTTGTCCTGGGGGGAGGGGAGAATAAGAAATGCAATAGGAAATCTAGCTAAGGGCATGCAGCCTTGGTTTTTTTTTTTTTTCCACTAAGGAGAAACTGGGCTGGAGTGGCACTGTAGCAAGTTTGAAAATGCAAGCAGAATGTTTGCAAATGGAAGCAAGTAGGCCTCGTGGCAGGGGCTTGTTGCTCGTGGCCCGGAAAAGCTTCAGCTTACTTCATGTAGTGTATGAAGAACAAAATAGTAACAGCTTAAAATAGGACTGATTTTGCCATTTCTGGGGAGAGGGAGGAGGCAAAGGGGGCATTTGCCACCCTTATATGATCCCAACGTGTTCAAATTCTTTTAGTAGAAGCCTTTCATAATGAATAACAATGAAATTAGTAACAATCTCTTAGCATGGTAACATTTCAAATGATAATAACAATGATAATGACAATATCCCTCACCAAATCAATCCATCTATGCTAAGTATCTGCGTTCAGATACTTCATTTAGCAAGGATTGCACCCTGAATGGTGAAAATACACAAGAGCATAAACAGTAACTCACTGTGTGCTTGGGTAGCTCAAAGCTCATGTCATTGAAACCTTCCAACAAGTGGCACTGCTTCTAAGAAACAATGAAGTCAAACACCTTTGTGATACTTTTATGATTTTTTACTTATCTTAAGACTCTTACTGAAGTTGCTGCTTCCTTAAAGGTCAAAATATATTGGGTAATAAAAAGGGTAGCTAAAGTACCGCATATTCTCTGGAAAAAGCATGAAGGAGATCCAGAAAGGTCTCCTAACTTTTGCGATATACTTGTTGAGGGAGAAGGAGGAGTTAAAAAAGCAACAAAGGAAGATCTTGGTTCTCAGAATAAAGCTGGTTCGCTGAGCTGCAGAGCTGTGTGAGATGTGTTTGTGGCGACTGGAGAAGGTGTCACAGGAGCTCACTGGCTGGCAGGGGCACACTCAGAGAATGATTTCTCAAGGGGAAGCAGGATTTTAAAAGCGGTGCAGTTACTACCGTGTCATGTGATCCTCGCATACAGGCAAACAAAGGAAACAAAACCCGTCCTTGCTTTGCCTCCTTCCTCTCCTGACAGCAGCGAATTCATGTGGATTTAAATAAAGAGGAAGTGTTGTGTTGTGTTTTGTTCCGGCTTTTTTTCAGGACTCATTAATTCCAGTAGCTGAGCTGCTGCTGAGGCCAGTGCATTCTGAAATTAAATAAACTGCATTTACTCAGGTTCCCTACGTCTGTATTCTGTGCTTCTGAATTGCTATTCCTGAATGTTCAGAGCTTACAGGGCATCTGTTAACTGCTACTTCACTCTCCCATACAAGTCGACCAAGTCTTTCACTGGTCCAGGAATAGTTTATAGTAAACAGTATGCTAAACCAGAAAATGTTGATTAACCTGAATAAACATATGTATAAAATGCACTTGGGCTCAAATGTCTATACAAGTACTCTGAGGAGTGTGATATGTTAAGCATAGCTTTTTTTTTTTTCCCCACCGTTTAGACACAGTATTATTTATTGTGCATTAGTAACTTACTTCATGTCCTGTACTTTGAGATAGCAAGATGTTTCTTGCTTGTTCATTTAGCATTAATGTGTCTGGTATATTTGAATTAGGCAGTGATTAATAACTAAGTGATTCGGATTAAGTTTATATTCTGGTCTTTAGATGGAATATGCACTTCCCTTAGTGTGTCAGGAGATCTAAGAAAAGAGATCTGAAAAATACATCAGCATTATGAGTTGCTGTATTATAATTAAACTTGCAAAAAATAGTGACAAAAATCTCTTGTGTATGTTCTTCGGTTCTGGTGACCTAAGATACTTCATATGGTTGAAATACAAAATGAACTGTGCTTTTGGAAATGGCTGAGAACTCCAGATCCTTTCAGTCAGAGAGGATAGTTATAATTGCAGTCTATAACTAGAAAGACTTTGTTGATTCATAAATGAAAAAAAAGCAATACTAAAGGATCAGGGTGTCCTTGAAGGAAGCATCAAATTTAATCTGAGCCCAGGGTCTTAGGATGTATCTCGTTGAAAATTTCCTTATTTTAATAGGACACTATTAATTAAGGGCTACTTTACTTACAGTTCTGCTTATTGAATGATTCCCCTCCAGTCAAAATCTGAGGGTTCTGAAACGTTCTGATTTGCTTAGGCACAAATCCATTTAAGGAACATTTTAGAAGGTTTCACTGACACGGGTACTTTGCTAACTGAAGTTTATGGATGATAAGCATGAATAACCTTTTGATTTCAGGTTGATACTCATATCCACGCTGCTGCTTGCATGAACCAGAAGCACTTACTGAGGTTTATTAAGCACACCTATCAAACGGAGCCCGACAGGATTGTTGCAGAGAAAAAAGGCAGGAAGATGACTTTAAAGCAAGTCTTTGAAAGCCTTCACATGGACCCCTATGACCTCACCGTAGACTCTTTAGATGTCCATGCAGTAAGTCAAGTAAAATGACAAAATAAATTAGAAGAAGAGATGTTTTCCAAGTGTGAAACTCTAGTTTCTACAGTTTTTGCATGATAACTCATTAAATCAGAATTTGAATACATTGCATGTCTGAAGTAAGTTGGCAGAGGCTTCTTCTTTTTGTGCCTTTTATTGCAAGGCAGTTTAATTTATGAACTATTGTGTGTTCTTAAAACCATGGTTATTTGGGTTTTTATCTCCTCCAGGGTCGTCAAACGTTTCATCGATTTGACAAATTCAATTCCAAGTACAACCCAGTTGGTGCCAGTGAGCTGAGGGACTTGTACTTGAAAACTGAGAACTATATTGGTGGTGAATATTTTGCTCGTATGGTCAAGGTAAATAAGTTTCAAGCTTTTCCAGCTGTAGAGAAATGAAGGTTTGGAATAGATTTGTGATGGCGTTTGCATCTAGAGGTAACACTGTGGTTAAGTGATTCCAAGTATTGGTCTCACTCTAGCAATTCCTCAGAGAAGACCTCTGCTAAGTCAGCCTCTGCTGCTTTCTGAATAATTTGATGAGTTAGAACACGCACATAAGCTGTGTATGAGCTCAAAGCAGAGTTGTGGGCAGTTTCAAACTAACTGAGAGCGGCCGAGGGTCAAATCACTGGCTTAATATTTTGTTAGGATACAGCTGGTTAGTGGTAGCTGCTGGGGAAGGAGGAGCTGGGGAAGTGCCTCTGCAGGAACCTCTGTCTGCACATGCCTGCAACAGGCTTCAAATTAATTTCTTAGAACAAAAAAATCAGTAGTTTGTGTGATCTAGTCTAACCTCTTCTTAAATGTATAGAAGTGCTTGTCTAAAATGAATTGCCTTAAAATTGGTTACTACCATGGATTCTGGGTCAGGTTCTCAATTGGTCTGCATATTTTATGTAGACATTTACTGCAGTTTAAATAGTGTAATTCTGATTTACCAACTTTAAACATAGGCCTGATGAAGGTGTTAGTAATAACTGCACAAGAATATTGTCCTCTAAATCTAGGTGTTAGTTGTACCCAGTTATTTATAAAGTTATACTCAAATGATGTGAGACAGCTTGATAGTAGATTATTAAGATGCCTAAAATAATACATCAGTAGATGTGAGATTCCCTTTATCTTTAAAGGGTGTCAATACAGATATGTCTGGTCTGAGGAAAACAGTGATAAATCTATTACTAGCTGTAAATGATCTTCAGTATCCATATTAAAGCAAATATATCTATTACTTACTAGGAAGTAGCCCGTGAACTAGAAGAAAGTAAGTACCAGTATACAGAACCCCGCTTATCCATTTATGGACGGTCTCCAGATGAATGGCTGAACTTGGCAAAATGGTTCATTAAGCATAAAGTTTATTCCCCTAATATGCGCTGGATAATTCAGGTTCCCAGAATCTAGTAAGTAATCAGGAGCTCTTGGTAATTTTAACAGTTTGAAATCATACCAATGACTTTATTTCTGATAATATTTAGATGGCTCATTAGTCCTGTAGTTGTATTTGTAAGCAGTAGCTTGGGAAATTTATTTTTGGCCATTGGTGCAGTTTTCCTGACAGCCTGGGGGTGGAATAGAGGAGATGGGGTTTGAATCTACTCTTTATGAAGCTTTTCAAAACTACTGTGAATTATTTGTAAGCCTGAAGATACTGAAACCAAAAATTACAACTGGGTGAAATCAAGCTGCATTCAAAGGCAAGTTAAAATATAGTTTAGTAATGAGATACATCCACTCTTGAATTCCATGAAAGAGTAGAAAATACTCTGTAAAATCGTTACCATCAAGATCAGTGACTAAATGATAGTGAACTTGGAAACACAACCCCGACTGATGATTTTCAAGCTTAAATCAGTATCTGTTTTTCTTAGTTTTTAAGCATCCTTTGGGATCTCATTGTTTCCAATACTATTTATTGCAATACAGTCTCCCCTGATAATCTTGTCAGCCTTAACAGCTGAGCTTCATGTTTTGAAATGGCACAGTTAGAATACGAGTGGAGAAAGAGCTGTCACAGTCACATATATCCCCCAGAGTGAGAAAGTTTCTCTCCTTTAATTTCTTACGCGGCAATTTCTTGCACACACAGTGCAGTCAGCACGTGGAGTAAGTCATGCCCTTAACAGCTCACAGAAGTACTGTCCCTCCTTTCTGAGAGGCTCACTACAGCAGAACATCCTGCTTCCCTTTGGAGTAGTTACAGCCTCAGAAAACAGAACCTTTTATGGGAGGTAATTCCTTATCTCCCCTGATAGTATTTGTTTTGCTGCAAGGGAGAGGGTCACCCTTGTTGAGACAGCATCTCCCCCTGCATACTGCCTCTATTTTTGGAGCACTCCAGAGCTTCAGCAGAGCCTGGATGAAGCAGAGTGCCAGGAAACAGAGCACAGATCCCTGCCCTGACATAAACTTTGAGTTTCTGAGTCCTGGTGGAACTGAAGCTGTAGAATATACAGAAATAACAGAAAATGTGAAAATAGAGGAAAATACAAGCTAATTAAAAAATGTGTCTATTTTCCCCCTTCAGTGACATATTTAGGTCTAAAAATATTCTGCCTAGTTTTGGGAAGATGTTGGAGAACATCTTTTTACCTTTGTTTGAAGCAACAATCAATCCCAAAGACCACAAAGAATTGCACCTATTCCTTAAATATGTAAGTATGTGTGGGTTTTCTGTCTCGCATGAAATGGATCCTCTTCTACTCATAATTCCGTTTTCATCCACAGCTGTTCCCAAACGCTAAAAAAGTTTCCTTCTCCATGGATCGTTTGTATTATTAGATTATTGTACTGCTTGTAATTTAATAGAAGTCTGAGTGAGGTCCTGTTGTGAAATAGTTGCTGTTTGTTTCCTCTGAAACAGCTCAACAGCTATTTATTTGTCCTTTCAGCCAGGACCAAAACCGTTTGCATGCTCTCCTGCATCTCAATCCAGGATGTGTACTTTGAGCTTTCCTCTGGGACTGCCCTCCAGAAGGGCAGCTGAAAGGAAGCATTGTGTAGATCCTGGTGGAACTCAGGGGATGTCGCTGCTGGGAAGAGGCTGAGAGAGACGTGTCTGAGTGTGCCCCAGATCGGAGCTCTGAGGTTTCCTGGGAGCCTCTGGCCTTCAGCTGCTTAGCAAATAACAAAGCAAATGAGTTCCAGGGATTATAGTCTGGATCTGAGGGAGTCCTACAGTCCTGTAAGCCCCCACAGGAGCCTGAGGGCTTCTGTGCCCCGGGGCTTCCTGTTTGCCTCAGAACTAAAAAACGGGTGAAGCTTCTCTCAAGAAAACATGTTATTCCTGCTGTCTGCATGGCATGGCAGGAGGGCAGGGCAGCAGGACTGCTGGCACAGGAGAGAGATGAAGGAAAAGTGACTGGAAGCTTTGTCCAAGCACGTCCTGAAACAAGAGTGACATTTGACATTTGTTTCTCGAAAACCCTGATCTCTCTGAATCTCTCCTCCCACCAGGTGACCGGCTTTGACAGCGTTGATGATGAATCCAAACACAGTGGCCATATGTTCTCTGACAAGAGCCTTAACCCTGACCTCTGGACCAGTGAGAAGAATCCCCCATATAGCTATTATTTGTATTACATGTATGTGAACATCATGTTGCTAAACAACCTTAGGAGGTAAGCAGTCATTTTTCTCTTTTGCAAGCTTCCAAAAAATCAGTATCTCGGTCTCTAGCTGTCTAGATTACATATCTTCTGAATTATTTTAGAGAGCTCAAGAGGAGTACATGACTTATTTTGAAAATACTAACTACAGAATTAATTCAAATTAAATACTCAGCAATTGTAAGGGCATCAGATTAATATCTTAGTTTGATATTTGCATGCATTTTTGTGGTTTTTTTTTTAATTCCTTAAAGCCGAATATATCAAACAAAACAAAAAGAAGAAACCTCACAAAACTGACTTACTGATCTCTGCTTGGTTTCACAGTAGATTTCCAAATATAATGTACCTGTCTCTTGGGAGCTTCATGGTCATTTAAGAATAATTTAAGTTGTGAAATACTGGTTTAAGGGCTGCTGCCATCAGACAAAGTAGGACACAATTATAAACTGCACCTCTAGCTAACTTATTTTAGCATGCTTGTTGACTCACTCAGTTTTACCACCTCTGAGACCAGTGCCTGGGCAAGTAATGCAAGGAGTTACGATCCTGGCTGTGAGATCAGACCGTCACAGCAGGTTTTGGCATCAGGCTCAGTAAAGCCTGAAATTCAACGTGAGGTTATGTTGCTAAATTTGCAGCTGCCTCACTGAGTGATCTGCACAGCTGACTCCAGCTGAGGCACCTTGATACTGTCCACTGATATGACGATGTCATTGCTTACCTTGCAAGGATTTGCTTCATTATTATTTATAAAATGTTTGGGGATTTTCTTACAAAAGGTACACAGATTTGTCATTTTAACATTTTACCCAAGTTAACATTCAAAATGTTAGTTTTTCTCTCCCACTTGCTTGCTACTTCAAGCATTTCTTTCTCTATTATCCTATTTGATCCAAACTCATAATATAAGAATGTCCACCTTAAATTACCTTGTAGGTGCAACAAACAGGCCTGGTTGTAAGTTTTAATTCTGTAATGGAAAGGACAACTAAACCATGACTTAGTTATCTAAGTCATCCCTTTCTCCTGACTTTCTTTACGTTCTCTGTAGTCTACAGGCTTTTTCTATTCCAAAGA
The DNA here is from genome assembly GCA_035584735.1 of Pseudotriccus pelzelni. Classification (NCBI taxonomy): domain Eukaryota; kingdom Metazoa; phylum Chordata; class Aves; order Passeriformes; family Tyrannidae; genus Pseudotriccus; species Pseudotriccus pelzelni. The sequence goes on along the minus strand of JAWMRA010000161.1, from coordinate 10,214,007 downwards.
CAGATTCTGTCAGAACTTACACATTTCTTTTTTACCTCAAGGTCATTTCAACTACTGTTTTAAAATCCCCCCAGATAATCATTAAATATTCTTTACAGCTAGGTGAGATAATGACACAGTTCATCAGTGAGTCAGTAAAACTGTTCTCCCTGTTAAGCGTACTGAGTATTTGAGTCCAGACAGCCAGTCCATGACAAGACTGGTTTATCCTTCTGGTGGTATTAGTGAGGATGGATTAATTACATCCTCACATCCATTTTCAGGAGAAATGTTACTAAGCATCTGTCCTAGAATTGCCTTATACTCTAGCACTCCTTGTTGAAACTCTTTGTTTTGAACATCTCCAAATACTTAAGGGACATTTAGCTACACTGAATAACAGAGTCCGTTATAACCTAAAACCCAATGTCATTTTTAATATAGATGCTAACATAATTCTAGAAATTACAGTGTGAAGTCTAGTGTAATACCTAACACTCCTGGATCATCTCTGCTTCTCAGGGTGTGGTTTTACGCTACACTTAATGTGGTGAGATGGCAGGTTCTCTTCACACTAGGTGGTGTTAGCTAACTCTTGGCAATGTGCTTCCACGTCTTCCCTCATTTTGAATTAGGAATTTTGTGGCCACAGGTTGCATCGGTTCACTTGATTTTCCATCTGTCAGTTCCCTCAGCTGAATTCTGTTCAGTAACTGTTCACCCAGTAGCCAGTGAATTGCTAAATGAGGTGTAACTGGGGCAGGAAAGGAGGAGGAAGACATAAAGCTGTCAGCTGGTGGAAGGGCCCCTTTAGACAGCAGCCCACAGGTAGGATGGGCCTGATTAGATGTCACATCCAACTATGACAATGGGTAACTTTCAATTTTCTTCATTTCAGTCACCATATTAATGACAATTATATAGCAAACAGATAAAGAACAGTGCATTTTTTGTGAGTGGAACTTGCTTTTAATCTCCTCAGGGAAAGAGGCATGTGCACTTTCCTGTTTCGCCCTCACTGTGGAGAAGCTGGGTCCATCACACACCTTGTGTCAGCCTTCCTGACTGCAGACAACATCTCTCACGGATTGCTCTTGAAGAAGGTATTGTTTGGTTGCTCACCTAAACTAATCACTGTGTGCTTAGACATCATCACAAGAACACATTGGATCTGTTGGAGGGAATCCAGAGGAGGCCATGAAGATGTTCAGAGGACTGGAGCACCTCTCCTCTGAGGAAAGGCTGAGAGATTTGGGGTTGTTCAGCCTGGAAAAGTGAAGGCTCCGTGGAGACCATGTAGCACCTTCAGTACCTAAAGGGGCTTTGAGAGAGCTGGAGAGGGGCTTTTCACAAGGATTGGCAGTGATAGACAAGGGGTAATTGAAAGAGGGCAGGGTTAGATTAGATACTGAGAAGAAATTCCTCACTGTGAGGGTGCTGAGGCACTGGAACAGGTTGCCCGGAGAAGCTGTGGATGCCCCAACCCTGGAAGTTTTCAAGTCCAGGCTGGATGTGGCTTTGAGAAATCTGGTCTAGTGAAAGGCATCCCTACCCATGGCAGGAGGTTGGAAATAGATGATCTCTAAGGTCCCTTCTAAACCAAATTATTTCAGGATTCAATGAAATAAATAAGCTCAACGAAACTTCCTATTTCTTAAGCTACAAAAAGAGAGCTTTTCCTGAGCACGCATTTTAAAGCTGTGTCTTTACAGGCAAGATCAACTGTTCAGATATGTCAAAGACTTGGCAGCACCTCTTTTTGGTTACTCCAAGCAGAGCTAAAATTACCCAGAAAAAATTCGAGACTTGCTTAGATTTGTTACTACTCCCTGGTTAAGGTCCCAGAAGACCTGAAGGAAAGTTCTGTTTTTTTCTGTACAGGAACAAGGTTGTATTCCCTAACTGGCATTTCTGTACTTCAAGGTTCATTCAGGGTTTGATTATTTTGATAAAGAAATTTAACATAACTGTCTAAGACAGCAATATTTTAGACAGAACTGAGTTGTTATGACAGAACAAACATTGTAATTCCTGGCACAGAAGTTAATAAAAACCATCACTCAGCTCATCTGCAGGGCACTGTTTCATAATTAAAATAATTGGTCAGTGGGTGGCAGACTTGCACTGAATTTACTGTGATTTTTTAGAAGGAGTTCCCTTATAAGTTGGATTTTTTTTGGTTAATGCTGGAAAAATCTTTGTATTGTTCAACATATCCAAGAACAAAGGAGAGGTTGCCTAAAATCATGTCCGATACTATGGTCACAACTAGTAATTCCTTAAAATTAAGTAGTGTGTGACCAAAGCATTCTCCTCTTCACTCTCTCCTGCTTGACCTGGTGTGATATAGCAGATACTACTACTACTAGCACTAATAAAGGCACCTTTTAGGTTCATAGGTTGATTAAGGCAAAATAATAATAAACATGAGGCAATCACAGATCATTTATATTATGTACAACAGCAACACATGACTTCTAATTAATTGAAACTTCTTTTGCTCCTAAAACTGACCTGTTGGACTGCAGCTTTGAAAATAACAAATTGCTTAGCAGTTCCTGTACATCTGTTATGCATGAATTTCAGGTTTTGGGAGAAGTTAGTATCAAATGCAGTTAGTATCAAATGCAGCGCCCATAATATGTAATAATATAATAGTTATATACACTTACTAATCTACACTAGTATTGGTCACCTTGTTTTTAATAAGGTGACATACACTGAAGAACGTAAATTATTTTTATAAAGATCAGTAACATTTAAAATTAAGACTTTTAAGTATTTTCTAGAGAAGTCAGGGTTTAATGTCAACCTAATTGTTTTGATCTTAGTCCTCCCTCTGTAGTGCTGTTTCCATTTTATGCAGAGGAAATCCTTCTTTTTTTCATTATCCCATAGTAGCATTAAATGCTGACTTTTGTTTTGTTTTGTAGAGTCCTGTCCTCCAGTACCTTTATTATCTTGCACAAATACCTATTGCCATGTCTCCACTTAGTAACAACAGCCTGTTCCTGGAGTACTCCAAAAATCCACTAAGGGAATTTCTCCATAAGGGACTGCATGTCTCTCTCTCCACAGATGATCCGATGCAGTTTCATTACACAAAGGTAAGAGTTGCAAAAAAGCATTGGCTTTGAGTTTGGCAACAGTACCACACAGGTCCAGAATGACCTGAAAGCTCTTTTGTATCTGTGCTTAGGATATGGTGTCATGTGTTTCAGTCACTTCATTCATTCTTCTTCCTGATTCTCAGTCACTCTTGGGCTTCAGAGGGAAATGTCTGACTTCCTAATTATGTTTCTTTTGTACTCTTGCCTCTCCAGTGTTGGCTGTTGAAGTATAGAATAAAGGATGAGGCTGAAGGGAGGTTTGAGCCTTCATAAACAATCCTCTAGAGAGCCAGGAAAGTCCAGTTTCCTTACTAATAAATCTGGGGAAGTGTGTTACAAAAACACGAGGTGGAATTTCAAGATGACATATGAGCAGTTTGCTCACTGACCTGGAACAGATTCTTGCCCTTGGGTGGCCTGGCAGGACAGAAGTGCCCGGTCACTGGTTCTGCTGGCCTCGTTTTGTGCTGGCACCGACTGGAGTCAGGCTGTGCCTCAGAGCGGCCCGTGCCTTGCCCAGCTGTGTCCCGAGGACAGGCTGAGCTCTGGTGGGCTGTACCCGGGCTGGCTCCTGGCCTGGGACCTGCCTCTGCTGGAAAAGACTCCGTGTGGATGTCCCACAGCACCAGCCCAGTCACACCAGTGTGGAAGGGCCTCAGCTGGGACAGCCTCCGAGAGCCGCCTCTGGTGTGGAAGGGCCGGGGCGAGAAATTGCCCTGCTACCTGTCCTTGTGCATATTCAGTGAAGATTTAGGTCCTCCAAGGTGTTTATTCCTGGGACCTCCTCTGGAATTGCCTAATAAATGCCTCTAAGGATCTGGACTGCAGGCCGCAATTTCTTAAGACTAACACAAGTGCCTATTGATTCTTTAACAGAAGTCCTTGGGAAACTTAAATAAACAGTTCTGTTTACAGTAATTGTGATTTTCAAGTTTTAAACTTCTAATTTTTCACAGCTGTCTAAAGAGCATGTATAAATTCCTTAATTAGTGATGAGTACATGTCCCCGTTTATATCTTATTTACACATAACTTAAATGTATTTTGGTGCAACAGGAAGCTCTCATGGAAGAATACGCCATTGCAGCCCAGGTGTGGAAACTAAGTACCTGTGACTTGTGTGAAATAGCAAGAAACAGCGTTCTACAGAGTGGATTGTCAGATAAGGTAATTATGGCTGGAAAATCCCTTTTGGGAATGTTAGGGGCCAGCTGGAACTGAGCAGTCAGTAGTGTGAACGCTGAATAGCAGGTGCTTATGTGCTGTATTTAGGCGCATCCCTGTCCTCTTTTCCAGAAATACTCACAGACTATCTGCTATGCAGTCTTACTTGAAAGTAAAGGATTAATGTTACTTTTCCCCTTTAGCTTTGTTTTGGAATTCCCAAAACATGTAGAGAGGCCAGATGCCTGTTTAAACTCAGTTCTGACGTCCAGTTCCAAACTTTTAATTATTTGGGCGATATCCCATTGCCAGTAATTTCATACATCATGTCTTGCATTAAGTAAAAACAAACTGCCTGTCATAAGCAAGACATATTTTTGCTTAGAAGAGAGAATACAGAAAATATTCAAATTTAGACAGGCAGTCAGATTAGATTAAATCCCCTTTTGGCTTTAGAATTCTATACAGGGAAGGCTTTCTCTAGGACTTATTTTAGAACATCCTCTTGTCTGTCACTTTTGAACATTTCTCCCAAGGAGCTAGTATGTGAAGGGGTTTCAGAAGTATATTCTGTTGTTTCTTCCAATACTCCCTTAGTGACAACTACTCATTTTCCTCTTGTGCAACACCTAACTAACAAAGGAAACCTAAGCCTCTTTTTGACCTCTTACTTGAAAGATGTAGCAGTGAAGGCCAAACACCGGCACAGAGGATTTAGCAAGCCAGACTGAGTGCACTTCTCAGTGATTATATGTATAAACTTTGGCCTTAAAATCTCCAAAACTGGTTAAGACTCTGAAGTAGAGTTCAATGGCCAGCTGGTCAAAGCTGCTCTTTTCACTTGTACTGGACTCACTCAACTAACAAAGACTCATTTCTGCAATAAATCAAAGCAGCGGAACTGACTTCTTCCTTTGTACATTTAATCCCATTCACAGGAAAAACAGAAGTTCTTAGGGGTGAATTATTGTAAAGAAGGGCCTGAGGGAAATGACATCCGAAAGACAAACGTTGCACAGATCCGGATGGCCTTCAGGTACGAGACGCTGTGCAATGAACTGAGTTTCCTGTCCGATGCCATGAGAACAGAAGAGATCTCTACTCTGTCAAAGTAGCTACGAACTCAGAGAAACCACAACGTTTCACCCACTAAGCAGGATAAGATGCTAATTAACATCAAATCATTTGCAACCTGGACAGAACTGAGCAGTACAGAGAAAAAAGAGAGTATCCGTGGAAGGTAAACAGCATTTGCTGCCGTCTTTTCCTGCATTATCCTCATTGCAAAGATTTCAGTTTCCACGAACATTAGCCTTTTAAAAATTGCTGTAAATATTGAATGCACACTTAGAATCATGTGAGATTTGTTTCATACTGTCTTAACTGTGCCCTGCATTGTAGCTCGGGAAGCAAGGGAGAACATGCACAGTGCATCTGTGACGTGCACCTGAGGATGCCCCGGATGCTGACAGTACACGCGCACCTGGCTTTGTCCTGCAAGCCTCAGTACCAGTCGTGGCGTTTAGCACTCCTAAGTTTAACCCTTTATTCGTTAACAGTTTGTATGGGGTGCATAATTTTGAGGCTACCCTTTCATTCTGGACGGCGTTCCGACACAGTTTTTAACTTAATGTTTCAGCAGCGATACTGGAAAACAAGGAAAACCAAAATTGGGCAGTCTTGTTCAGTGACTAATTAATGAGTCCTGTTATGTAGGGTGTCAGTGAAGAACAACAGACGAATGCTTTTTAATCTAGCAAGTACAAAACATGGTGTCAAAATCACTGTTTTACACTGTAATGAGCCTAATTATATCATGACAAATTTTGCCTTGAAAGTTGACAACACTTTTTTTATTGCTTTGTAATGGGAATATGTGGATATGCCAGTTCAAATTACTTAGAAGTTTATGCAGATAATTTTGGTTGCATGTAAAGAGAAATTTTTTACTTGAAAAAAGGAAGTGTTCTTATGAATCAGTGGTAGACACGCCAGACCTGGGTTCTGGCCCTACTTCTGACATATTTTTACACATTTGTTTTAGTCTGTATTTTAGCCGATCAGAGCTGAATGGGAAGTCAAGCTGTCTATTTATACAGAAGTTATCCCACTTGAAACTTGTCACTTCAAATCATGTTATGTTAAACTATTTATTTATGATGGAGTAGGTAGTAAAATACAGCTACTGGATTATTTATCATTTTTAATCTTGTTTCTATTTGATCATCCTTAAGGCCCAGTCCTACTCATTCAGAAAGGATTAAATACACGATGGTGTCTGTGTATTGTAGAAGCTGCACGTCGTTTCACACCAAGCCAGACTCAAGGGCAGGGGCAGCAGAGGGTGTGGGTTCTGTGAGTCCAACTTTGCACTGCTCAATTCAAAGGCCTGCAAGTCCCTAAGGTAGGACCTCAGGACACTTTTTAAATGTACCTTCTGTCCTGAATGGTGATTGCAGGGAAATGGCACTAAAGGGAAGAGGAATTCCTGATCACTTCCTATAGCTGTGCAGCCCTGCAAGAGCCCCATGAGAGAGAGAGAGAAGCCTAAAGGCTGTTAGGAAGCAGCCTGGAGAAAAGGCTGCTGCGAGGGAGACTGAGACCCAGGAGCAGAGTTGTGGCCCTCCAGTCACAATCACAGCTAGCCACTGTCATGCCCAGGGACCTGCAGTGGTTGCAGATGTTCCTCATCCAAAAACAGGGCTGCACACAGGGGGTGGGAGACTGGACTTAGGCTCTTCAGTGCCCCAGCCTAATGTCTGCAGTGTGCAACTAGTGCCAGATTTTGTATTCTTTGTACACCTAAAAATCATGTGCAACCATGTTATGCTGCTCAACTGTATGAGAATAAAACTGTCCAAAGTTCTTAGTCAGCAGTGCCCGCTGGCCTCGCTATTAGAAACTTTAGCAGCTCATATAATGCAATCTCAGGACTGATGAGTGTAATTGTCTTAGGATGAAGTCTGAAAATGTGGTTCAAGCATTTTAGCTGCATAAAATGCAGATACCTTGTTTTCATCAGTACAACCTCCTAATAAATTTTTATGGACATAATTTACATGGAAAAAGCATCTGCATCCAGGCTAAATAAGCAACATGACTGGTTGAAGAATTTCAGTTCTAAGTATTTCCATCTGATCAACACTGCTTTACTTGGGTTGTTTCACCTGAAGGTCAATGTCAGTGTTGCTTTTGTTGTCACTTACATTTCTTGCTATTATACCAAATTTGTGTATGTTTAATACCTTTTCAGCTTTCCTTACCTCAAATACATCAGGTTTTAATAAGTCTGTAGCTCTTATTAAAAAAAAAGGAAAACTGGATTTGAATATTCAGTTAATGGACAGTAATTGGGATTTTGACAGTAACCACAATAAGTGGTCACGACCACAAGTTCTGCTTTCTGTGCTTCCTTGTGTGCTGCTTTTAAGGAAAAACTGGGCTAATAGTATTATATTTGGGGAAACAAAGCAACATCCTTGCAAACTTCCACTACTACATCTCTTCTAGTCATCTTTTAATTAGGCAAAAGTTATTCATTCCCAAGTTCAGTTCTTCATCTTTGCCACCTTTTCTTTTTATAAAGTTGCCCTTCTGTGCTAATGGGAGGCTGCTCCCAGTAACCTCGTGGTCTCAGGCTGTGGCTGGAATGAAAGGGAGATCCGGTGTGAGTCACTGCTGTACACACGGACTCAAATGCAGGACAGGGCAGTGGCTCATTCCTCCCAGCAGTGCTGAGGGTCCAGCACAGCCTGTTTGACTCAAACTGAAAGGGACTGAAAGAACATCACTGTGGGTGGTGAATGGAGTAAGTGTGGCTTCAGATTGCAAGAATATCCTCTTTTCTCTTATTTGCCCTGGGTTCAAACATTATTCAAGACTTCCTTAAATCTGTTGGCTCAGAGCATTTTTATACCTTCACCTGAAATGGTTAATTATGGTTATTTGATGTTTACAGCCTATCTACCTGAACAATGGCTAGTGATTGTTTTCCGTTCTGTTACTTTAGCAAACTTCAGGCACTCTCTCTGCTATGGGATAATAATTTTTTTTCTCACCCCATAATCACCTTATCTTTTCATATCATTGTTCTTATGTGGCTAAACCTTTCTGTTCTCTTTGCCTAGTTAAAATGCAAGTCTGAAAAGGTGTCTGTAAAAACTGCTTCTTCTTTCTGTGCCTGGGTTAAATGATGTTTTATCTTTTGCCTCTTGTGGAAGCATTAAACTAATGAATTGTCAAAGAATACGGTTACATTTTTTTGTGTGTGTATCTCTCAAAAAAACCATAGCTTCTCAAAATCTCCACATTTAAGTAGAGCTGAAAACCTATGCAATTACTTAGCAGTACAGAAGACCAAACCAAACTAAAGGACTACCACAGCACGAACACTGAAAAACACCCCAGTGGAGAGAAAGAAGATCATAAAGAAATATTGAGGAGAAAGTGCTAAAAACTTAGCTGAATTAAAGCTGTTAATGAAAACCAACTGTTTGAACCTGGCATTAAGTTCTGAAGGTGAAATTGCATTGTTGTCCCCCCTCTCTTGTTGCCCAGTCTGGTTCCCTGATCATCCAAACTGGACACCAGGACAGGGCATGGAGCAGCTTGTCCTGATCCTACAGCCTCATCTGGGTATCGAATGTATATAATGTAATCTTATATATAGAAAGTGTAATAAGGATTTTTAGATGAAGACTAAAATGTCACCTCTCAGCACACAAACCCTTTATTTCTGTTCGTGAGCAGCACCAGTGAAGCCCAAGAGCACAGCTTCACCTGTGACTGGAGAATGTGCATTCCCATACCTGTCAAAGCCCTAAATACCAGTTGAACAGCCCAGAGAACACTTTATAAGAGCAAGACATCAACACCACTGATCCCTTAATCATTCACCGTGACTGTCTCACATAAAGAAGTATTTTTTTGAAGCGGGTCAGAACCACACCAGCATGGAAGCACAGACTGTTGTATCAACCCCCCCTACCGTCTTCCACACGATTCCAGAAGGGCAGGTTTCCAGCTACTTTAGGCTTTCTTCCTAAAAGCACCTTGCATTTTTTACTAGCACTTTGAACCAGAGTGCTTCCTGAATTACAGATTGTATCGTATTCTTCATTCCAGCAGACACACACTCTGCAACGTTCCACCCAAGTTCCCAAAACTGCTCTTTTTTTTTTTTAATATTAGACCCACAAACCCCATGCCCAGTGTTAAATATTTGAATCTTCATAGGGTAGTGAGGTAAGCAAACATCTGATAATTAACCATGAGAGCTCAGATACAAAAACAGAATGTGCTGTCACATCCCTCACAGATACGACCTTCGCTGGGACATGGCTGGTTCCCAGAAAAACATTACCTGCTGGTTGCACACTGTGGTTACTGGAAAAGCACAAGGTCCCATTCAGGTTAATTTCAGCAACAGGAAAAGAATGTTCAGTCTTTAAAGAATATTGCCACATGGTAAGTTCTAGGCCTGAGAACCGAACATCTGAAGAAATGCCAGTTTAACAAAAATCCAGTTTTGAAATTACTGACTTTTGAGATGTACTCATAAGAAAGCAGAATTCCCTTCACCCACTTAAAACAGGTGAGGATAAAACCTTTTATAAGTTATCTTCAAGCATGATTTAACAACAGGAAAAATAATTACTGTTATATTAATCACAATGAGATTCCTTTCATTGAAGAGTAGTTAGTGCATACAGAATTAAAGAATTCTGTATATGCAGTGTCAAGGATTAAGGGCAGCCAGGTTAACATACAGCTCCTACTTATATCAGAGACCTTTAAGGCTCCCTGAGGGGGCTTCTTTTCCAGGATTCAGCTGGACACAAAGAACCACAGCTAAATGTTCCTTCTAAAAATAATGCATTTGGCACACAGAGCTGTACAGGGGTGCAATTTAACAGCTCAGTTCAAACCTACAGCCCAGAGATCTCACTGGTTGCCCTGGTTTCCAGTAATGGAGCGAGTATGGATTTGAAATTTTTTATAATTATATATAAAATGCTCTTTAAAAGAAAGATATGGAAGTTAAATGTACCATTTTCCACTGAAAAAAGAAACATGCACGTTACATTGATAAGATGCCTAAACCTGAAACCTGGTAAATAGAAACATTTGCTAACTGCCCAAGTACACGTACCTCCTGGTGTGCCTGTCAACTGGTCACTTTTTCCATTTTAGTTTCCTGATCTGTTAATGAATTCCTCTCCCATTTCTCACTTGGCTTCGACAGATCCAAACAGGTAAGCCAAGTAACTAGACAGAGGAAACAGTTACATTAATTACAGAATTCAATTCTTATTTAAAAAGAGGGGAAAATTAAAAAGAAAAAATATTCCAAACTTTAGCATTTTTAAGCTTTAAAACACCATCTGAAACATCATGAAATAACTTCGGGAAAAACTATATCACAGTTCTCTGAAAATAAAAATCCTTTTCCTAAAGAAAACTGCTCCTCAATATTGTCCTTTTAAGAATTAACTTTTATTTTTCCCATCCCTGCAGAATATCCCAATTTATTTGTGTACTCCAGAAGAATCAGAACAAGTCTTTATTGCAGAGCTGCATTAAGCCACCTTGTTAACAGCACCCTCCAAAGTTTAGGAGAGCTCACACTCACCACCTGTACAAGGCAACTGTATTTGGATTACAACTCAGTTTTCACACTTCTGTTGTATGAAAATCCAAGAGATTCCTTAAGCTTAAAAGAACTCTGACATTTCTTCCAAAGTAACTTTATTGCACAATTCATACACAAAGTTAAATATAGTGGAATGTCCTTAGCCATTAATACGATCTCTAATGTTTAAATTACAAATTCACATTAAACCTGGCAGAAATGTTCACTTAACACAAGAAAGTTAATTTATTCTAATGCCCCCCCACTAACAGTTATTTGTAGTAATTCACATTTTCAAGGTCTAGCTTCTGGAACTCATTGCCATCTCCATGCCAATGGGATTCCTTTTCCAAAAGTGGTTGCTAAATGTTGCCCTTCAGACTAAGTAATACCAACCAATACCAAATTACTGGTTTTTCAGTGTTAATATACCTATTTTTCCATATAACATACAGTACATATATTTTACAAGGCACACATTACAGTACCTACATCACAGCAGTGTGAATTACAGCAACTTAATTAAAAAAAGCTGTACAGAATACAAAGTTTACTTTTTTTCTATTTAAATAATCTTTGCATTAGTTTATATTGTAATTGCAAGTGTCATTATGCTGCAATTAACAACCTGTTTGCATCATTACAAAATTACATTTTAAGAAGTTCATTTAAGTTCTCAGCAGAAAGTCAACTTATAAAATTTCAGTTCAGAAGAATAATTCTTGAAATACTTGAAAAATAAAGTTAGCTTGAAGCTTTCATTTAGATGTTCTTTCTGTTCCAGTGATATAAAAAGTTTAAAAAATTCAAAGGTTGTTTGAGAGTTCTGAACATGGACTAATGCAAGCTCAAAGAGGAAAAAGAAACCAAACTGGTGTGCGATCAGGAACATCTGCAAATGTTTTAGTGGAAAATCCTGGGCCATTAACCATTTTCGGCCCAAACAATGACTGCCTTTAACAACCAAACTCTTTTTAACAACCAAGCACTCCATACATTTTCTGAAGAATATCTCATTGCTATCAACGGCTTAACAAAGGTAAAAAATAAGTTCTAAGCTATATACACTCCTAAATGGATTTTTCCATAGCTAAATACAGATTTACACACTAAGCCATACTGGCTGTCAGATAACAGATAACAGACACAGGAAGAGCACATTGCTTATCTGTCTTAAAGTCTATAAATTTGACAACTGTGCCATAAGCCAAGCTCAAACAGGTGCCATATGCTATGCACATTCTTTAACAAACTGGAGCATAATAGAGAGATTCTCAAGAATCTAGTTCACAATGTAATTAAATTTCTTTGTAGCCAATTAAGAAAAATAACCTAAATGTGCATATCTATGTGTGCACATGCCTTTGAGTTCAGAACCTGTCTGGGATAGAAGGCCTTACCTTATGGCATCACTGAATTTTACCAAGTACGGTAAATAAAAATGCAGTCTTACAGTAAGCAAGATTTATGCTGATATTCCATCAAATGCTACATTTGAATATTTTAACTCAAGGCTATTGAGTGAGAAAAAGTAGTATTTGTTAATATACATTAGAAAACATTATTAATTCTCTACAGCAGCAGTTCACTTCCCTAACACTATTTATGCAGAAGAGGCTTAAGATGGGTTTCCTGAATACTAACAATTGTAGACTGCCTAAACTGAGCTCTTTAAAGATTTTATTCTGCTAGACACAAAATGCCATTGCACTCCAGTTGTGAAATCCCTTTTCCCAAGCTGCCACATGCACATCTCACTGCAAGCAACATTATTGTTGTTCCCTCTGCTACATAAAAGCATATTGCACTTGTAGATAAAAAGCACAGCACCCTTAGATTATCTATCACCTTGTAACTCTTCATATACCTTAGAACTCTTGATTTCACCACTTCAAAAACTCAAGAGGAGCAGATAAAACCACAGCATCAGACTAAACTACACCTCATTTGCTAATTCAAATAACGGCATTCTCTTCAGACATGCCCAATGTTTAGAAATAATTTTGGCTGTTTTTTATCAAAACCTATAGAGAAACTGATTTACTGTTTTTTTAGGATTGTGTATGAAACTGTTTAATGTTTCCAAGCTAAGAAGACTATGCTAAACATCGTATAAAAATATGCTAAGAGATAAGTCTTGAGGGAAGAATAAGGAGAAGTGCACAAGTACACGTTCGGAGCTGTCTACACTCTCCAAAACAGATTTAAAATAATTAAAGTCATAACAGATCAGATCAATACAAGTATCTGTAAACCCTAAAAGCAGCGATAACTGACTACTGAGGAACAGGCAGTGGGACACCTTCAAGTTTCAGCAGTAAACTTTCCAATTAACAATCACTAGCGCTAACCCATCGTCTTTATTCACGTGACACTACAAGGGACTGCTGTTAAGGGCAAGAACTGGGAGGTCAAGCCACGTGCCAAGGTTCATCTCCGTAGCAGAACACCGTGCTGTTCAAACAGCAGTCAGCAGTTGCAGTTGTGCTGTTACGAATTGCTTCATCTAGCAGTTGAACTGTTAATATCAAAAGAGTTTACTGAAGGTACAGTTTGATCATTAGGGTTGCACACACACACACACAAACAGACTTGCTCATACACCCAGGGTTTCACAGGAGCAGCATCGATTCCCAGCAGCCAAGAGGAGATGTAAAAGACGGACTCTGGAAGAGCGGCAACGGGAGGTAAAAACAGACGTCCATGAAAACGAAAGCTTCAAGTGGCTCTGCTCTGCTCAGCCTGGCCAGGGTCAGGGTCTGTGGGGCTGGCCAGCCTCATCCACCATGTTAAGGATGTAGGTGGCAACATCGTCTTCCGTAGGCGCGTCTGAGACCACCCAAGAATCACCCGCCCCAGTCACTTGCCGCCGGCACACAGGACAGTTCCTGTGACGGTCGCTCCTGTGAGGAAGTCAGAGACATGAGGATTTTTCACTGGTAGTGAAAAATTTTTCACTGATAGTGCAAATTCACCTTCCTGACTAAAAAAAAGCTAGAAGAGACCCCGAACAAACAAAACCCACACAGAAACCAAAAATCAACTCAGTAAGAGCTTGAAGAATGATGAGGTTAACTGGACTAGACCACCTCTCTATTTTTTTCTTTAAAAACTTCTGAGTGGAGCTCCATTGGAGCGAAAATTTGGGATCATGTTCCTCATAATCATTGCTCAGATTAAGCAGAATGCATCTAGCTACCTGTCCAGAAAGTTTAGATGGAAATCCACAGTCTAAATTTATTCTTTCTATCTTCAGATATTCAGCTGAGGTACGGCAGAAACCAGACTCCATAAGCTTCCTAGATAAAAAGAAGGACCCCTTTTCCTGGGGGAAAAACTAAACGTCACTAAAGTTTGGACCTGGTCCCTCAAGGCCCCAAACAACAAGGCTTTTGAGCTGGGAGCCTCTGTTATATGCCTAAATTAAGAAGAGATGAACCTTAAAAATTGCCTACCAAAAAAAGAAAATGATATAACTGGAATTTAGTTAGGAATGCAGCTGGTTAATCAGCCAAAGCAGCACAGGATCCACTCTCCACCACAGTGGTTAAACTAAGCCCTGTCTTGCTGATAGATGTTCAAACGTTTTCCCAGAAGAGAAAGATGACTCGTTATATTCTGAGATCCAGTGAATTTTTTACTATGGTTTTTCCTTGTTGGGAGCATGGTGTTGTAAGAGTAACTTCTTCGGTAAGTGTTTGAAAAGCCACAAAACAAAATTCTTATGCACAAATTATATACAAAATGATTTGCAGTAACTTGGCAAGAAAAGGCCTTTAGCAGAGCATGTGTGTACCCCAGACTGGCAGCACACCTGCCTAATCCCTGCATGCCTGCATGGCCAGGGAAGAGCTCCGCTCCTCCACAAAGCAATGTCTCTCTCTCTCACTTTTCCAAAACTGGAGTATCAGAGAGACCCGGAGGCTGAAAAGCTGTTCAGTTTACTATGAAGCTGAACACAACATTGTAGGATACAGGTTATACAGAAATTTGAAGGTGCTGCCATTGGGAAGAAATATTTTTCTGGAAAAGTCTGCTACATTTAAATCAGTAAATGGTATTTGAAGTGAAAGCATAACATATGGAAAAAAATCCCTCTGGTAGTTATTTCCCAAAGGAGCGACAGACAGTCCAACCTGCCTTCATATTTGCATAGTCTTACAAGTTTTAAGTGAGATTTTGTGAAGCACAACATGCCAGCATCCGCATATACTGTCTTCTCTAGTTTTTGAGCAAGAATAAAATAATTTAATTTCAGAAGAATAAAAAGGCATAAGAAAAATGCTGAAAAGCACTTTCACATCTCTTTTTTCCCAAATGAAATTCTTCGTAAGGTTTAAAAACCCTGCTTTCCTTCTCCTGCGGTCCGATTTTACTCAAGCTTGTTACGTATCACATGTATGTTAGCTTGGAAATATCTTCAGGTATTAAATTATACGGGAACTAAGGAATTTGTCAGACCAAACTGAAACATGTCAGCTAACCAGCACATATTGCAAAGCAGTTACAATTCTTCGATATGCATTACCATTTATCGATGCATTTCTGGCAGAAACTGTGAGCACACGGCAAGATTAAATCAGCACGCCCATCCATGCAGATGCAACACTCCTCCTCATCTGTCAGCTGCTTAACCCTGCAGGAAAGAAGACACCGTTTTCTTCCAGATGTTTTACATTTATGCCCTAGTAACCACACTTTCCATAATAATTAGGGATGGACAGAAAAGGAACACCTGTGCCCGTAACTTGTGAATGGACTAGTTCTGTCACCCAGCCTGTCAAACAGCAGCGGGTGAACTAAACTTACAGTATGCTTTTATTCTTTTGTGTCAGGTGTTGCAAAAGGGTTCTGTAAATCCCTTTGCAGAAGGGTTATCAACAGGGAAGCGTGAGGAGTTGTCACTGTTCCATATCACATAACTGGGCAAATGAACAGAATCAGTGTTTACATGAAAGGCAGGACAAGAACCTGCCTTCCTTTCACAGCGTGTCAGGCTCCACGATTTCAGAACAAGCTTTGCCAAATTTCTGTGTGCTGGCTTATGTCCTAGCCAAAAACATGCATGTCAAGAGGATCCCTACTGGAATGCACGTTCGCTGACTTCTCAAGCCATCAAAACGCCAGGAGTTAAGCTGCTCGTTGGACTGAAAAGTTTTAGCTTGCAATACACTCAGCATGATTGCTCCTCAAATTAGGAATCTCAAGTGGACTTGAGGACCACACCTTTCCTGGTTAACCTCCTAGGTGTTCTCATTGGTGGGGAAATTTAAAAATTAGATCCCTCCCTGAGACAGACATTGTCATTTTATCTATCTTCATTTTTTTTCCCAAATAATAGAAATCTTTACATATCAAGTCCCTAACAGTAGCATCTCAAATATTAGCATCATCAAGACTTCTGAAGCGTGAAAAGGTACAGAGAATGCTCAGCTTTCACTGACCTAACTAGACATGTAAAGTTGCCTAATTTTACAGGCATGCCTCACTTCCAAATCAACCAAGCGGTCTGAACTGCTTAGGTGTTCCAAAAATCCTGATTTGGGAATCCCTTTTCTGACTTGAGTCACCCAGGCAGGATTCCAGAACGGATGGCATTTCAGGAGAGACAGTCACCTTAATGACAGTTGACCAGACCACTTCTGCTTAGGCATCTGGTGAGCTTGTCCGATCCAGCCTCACTTTCTAACTACACATATTAGCCAGCTAATGAGACTGCTGTCAATATGCTTTCGATTTATTTTTCTGTAGGTTCCCTTTTCAACTTGCTTTTTGAGACCTTACTTCAAAATCATGGGAGATTTTTTTTACAGATGGTGATTAGCATACAGTGAGGACAACAGTTTCCAAAAAAAAATCTACCTTTTGAGTAGCACACTATGTTCTTTGGACCTGTTCCCTTCCATTTCCCTCCCCACGCAACTCTGAGTACTAACCTTTCAAAGCACTTCAATTTTTGAGATTTGTTTGAGATATACAAGCAATGATACAAGCCCTATTTATAAAGTTTCTGCAAACTAAGGTTTAGTCATAGCACTAAGTTCCTGAAGAAAAGGCAAAATAAAAGAGTGGCACACTAAGGAAATGCTTGCCCCTTCATTATCAGAAAGCGTAAGCCACTTACACATATTTTGGAATGCTCTGAATAGGAAGTGGATGTTGTAGAGAAATGGAGTATTATTCCAGTGGAAGAATTAAGATAAGAAGAATGAATCAGACAACATTTGCTGTTTTTAGACAGCCACAGATGACAAATGGCTGAAGGTGAGAAGAATTTGGGCAAATGGGTGATTATTTCAGAAAAACAAACAGTTCTGGGTGTAAAATACTTGAAGGTGCTTCAGCCTGTGTTTTCCTTAATGACTTGAAAAACTTGGATAAGACACAAACTCACTCCATTGCACCACATTAGCAAGGTATACTCTCTTGTTATGTCACTAATACTACCTCAAGCAATGAAGTTTACAAACAGGAAGGATGCTCATCTCCCCCATTTCAAAGTGTGAAAATTGAAAAAGAAATTCACATAGGAAACCTTTTACCTTACTCATTGACTTTAGCAATATATGAAGCTGTTTTGCATAAGTATTTGGGGTCTGTTTTGTTTGTTGGTTTGTTTGAACGTGTGTTCCAGTATAACCTTGAGAAAGAACAGGAAAAGAAGCTTTTCGGATCATGTCCACAATGTACTACTTAATTCTAGCATTCTAATAACTTAGAACAGCCAGTAATTTAAGATTGTTTGTTCCCCAATAAGAGAAACAGGAAATTAAATTAAATGAAAATAGGAACATTCTGCAATCCACTGACTTAGAAAAACCAGTGGGCTCTATCTGTGGAGTGACAGCATGGCTGATTCCTTTGGAATTCTAACAGCTCAAGGGTGACACTCAGCTTGTTTTATTAAAATACCTGGCTGCCAGCTCTCCACTGGTTAATCCAGAGAACTGTACCATTTATTACTTTTTCTTGTAAAACCTAACTCTACCTCACTAAAAACTGACTTTGGACTAATTCAGGAAGTAAAAAATAAGGAATTACTGGTAGCAACACTTCCAACACAGGGAAAGGGTGACAGGCTGCTTGCTGTTATACTCAGTTTGAACTGAAGTTATTGCAGGTGTTGACCTCAGTCTTTTGTTTTTCCTCTGGTTAACAAAGCAGAATGTCAACATGTGTGAGACAGTTCACATTTTTCCAGTCTTACAAGTTAAATTATTACCATAATTGATGAGTTTCTAGTGGCAACAGATGGGAACTTTCACATGCCAAAATGTAAGAGGAAGAGAAAGGTAAAGTGGAACAATAACAAAATCTGTTTAAACAAACACTGTCAACCCCCCTGGATTTGTAGCTGCAGCTGATTCCGTTTCCTCCTGTTTCCTTATTCAGGAGATCCAACACATAGCATGTTTACAGTAGAACTGATCATTTAAAGGATTGTTCTAAAGCTGAGGTATGGCAGCACCAACAGAATTTCACCCAAGTACAGATCCCCTGGTGCAAGAGAAGGTGTTCTATTCATGTCTGAGGTGATACAAAGCCTGCAGCTGCTGAGAGCAAGCAGTTCTGATCCTTAGGCATTTGCAGTTCGGGTTTTAAACACAACTTCCAAAATACTGATGTTGTAACTGTGGTCAGAAGCTAAAGTATATCAAAATACCTTCCCATCCACAAGCTGGCCTGACACGATGACAGAGACATCAAACTCTCAGAAGCTTCTTCAGAAGTATCACTCTGTGCAAGAACTCCTGCCGCTTGACTGGTGATGTCTTTATAAAGTTGAACGAACTGATATAAGTTCAAGATTCTGGAAGCTTCCACGATGCCACTTGTCTTATTTATCTGAAAGACACAAGAATTGCTTACAATTACTTATCAGATTTCAGCTTGACATTGCTCCCCATGTTTTTAATGCACTGCAGTTCTCAGGGCAGTAGCCACCTTCCCAGGTGTCCATCACCTTGCTGGCAGGTCGCAGTCTGCTTCAGCAGAGCTAAGACCTGCACGCACAGCTGTTGCAGCTCGAGGAACACCACAGACAGGACCACATTTTTTGGCCAAAGGCACTTGCCATCACTAGTCAAATGGATTAAATTGTGAATAGGGATCTAACACCTAGAAAACTGGACTAAACTTAGGACAGAGACCAGAATAATCAGCCACTTGATGTTTGAACTAAAAATTTCCTACAATGATGGCTGCCTTAATGGAAACTAAGGGTAAACACAAAATTACAATCTGTTAGTTTCAAAAAAGGTTTGAGGGTTCGCTTGGTTAACTGCATGTTAAGATTGCTCAGTGGATTCAGAACCATTTAAGGACATTACTTACAGGTTACAGAGGGGAAAATCTCATTAGAAAGAGCAAACTTTTAAAGTTTTGGTGATGATCTTCCTCGTAAGTTAAACATTTAACTTTTAGATTGGTTTTCTAAGGAATCAGACCATATAGAGCCACACTAGCTCAACTAATAATGCCTGGAATTAATGACTAACGTCTACTGTCAGACCATATAGTTCCCAGTTTGCTGTACAGTTGGATAACTTGACCTCACAGATCATCTGAATTCGCAACTAAAGGGTTGTAAGTGCTCCACTGGAAGATACCATTGCTTTGAACTTAAGTTATGAAAATCCTTTTGTTAATGTGCTTTTTGGAGAAACTTATAATTTAGACTTAATTTGTCTCCACTAGCACCCTTGAATATACCAGCTGTACCAAAGTACATGTAGCAGGTGCTGGATTTTACCAGCAAAAGTGACAGCCCTCAAATACCTGCACACAAACTGCCACTCCAATTAAAATTGCCAAACTTACCTTAGTACATATGATCCGAACGATCACCTTCCAGAAAGCAGAAGTGTCAGAACCAGGTTGCACTTCAAATAACAGATGTTTGTCTTGTCCAGAAGCCAATTTTGCAGTACTGAAATAAAGCAACATCAGTTTTACATCATGTGATGGACGTGCAAAGCTCAGCAGCCTCAGCCACAGTGGGATTATTTACTGTTCACCTCTCTGCTCTTTATCCTTACAGAGGTTTTAGCAATGCTGCCCACAGACATCAAAGTGACGAGTAATGACTTTCTCAGCATGTCATTAAATATAAAATACACAATCCATTTCGCTTTAAATTGCACAGCAAACTTCAGAAAATGATGTGCAAGTCTTTTGATCCATCATCAGCAAGCAAGTGTACTTTAGAGACATTTTAATTTATATATGCTCTCATCGTTGATCATATAATTTTGTGTTCAATCTAAAAAGGTTATTTCCATGTATGTTAAAAAAAAAACCCTGTGAGGACCAACATGTGCAGATGAGGTGTATCTTGGTTAGTACATGTTAACCATAATGCAGTGAGGTAAAACTGTCAGGAGACCTGAGATTTTTCTTTTTAATATTTTTAATGGAACACAGACACAATGGTCTATTCCATCAGAACTAGAACAAGTTGTATTAGAATCACCCTTAAGTAAACACTCTAAAGGAAAAATACTTGAATAACAGTACTCTGGAGTTAATTATACTGATCCATGCCTAGATTCTCATGCAAAACATCAAGTAATGTTCTTCAAAATCTATTTATACAATGTCTCCCCAGAAGACAGCTATCTGTTCTTGAAGGTCATTCACAAAAATATCACACTCTCCAAGAGAATTGCTAAACTGAGCCCAAATTCACATTTCAGTTAAACATCAAAGACTACAAAGCCCTTATTCAGTGTTTGTGAGTTTCCACTTCATTTTACCACTGTTATTTTATAGCATAAATGTGGGGTAAAAAACAACAACTCTGCTTTTCCATTCATTTCCTTTTACCATCACTGGTCTAACAAAAGGCAGGCTATGAAAAATCTTACTTATGCAGCCTTTTGTTGGGCCTTATCCAGGTCACTGGTTCCCAACAGTAAGACACGGCTCATCCTTAACGAGGAGCAGCCTGGCAGAGGGGGCAGAGATGGCCACAAACAGTCGTGCCTCAGGTGCCACATTCCTCCTGCTGCTGGGCTGTCCTTACAATGCTCCCACTGCTACTTCCTACGCGAAGTGACAGGCAGAGAGGAAGCAACACTTAGGTGGATGGTGGAAGGGAGACAGGTAACGCTTCAGCAAAAAGGTGTCACTAAATGTCTCGTGAACTTCTAAGTGAGAGCAGCGCTTGCTGGAAGAAGAGCATTGCAGAGAAGTGATTTTAAAGAGGAGAAATGGCTCTGGTTTTGAAGTGTAATTACAACCCTTACAGACACTTAAAGAACTGAAGGAAGCATTTCAAAGGCGTATGGCCCGTTGTGGCTTAGCCAGCACAGAATAACATATTGCACATAAAGTCTCATGAAAAAAAAGAGAAAGAAACAAAGTAAGGCTTACACATCATTAAGTTCAGCTACTCTTCCCAGAAACTCTTCATAGGTTAGGAAACCACTTTCTTGGACCAAAGAGGCGTGCTTTGCTACTTTTTCTGGCAACTTGTTAATTACAGTTTGTGTATGGTTTGAAATTTGTTGACCCATGGTGAAGTTCTTCACCTCAGTTCTGTAGAAAGAAGTTCTCATTCACTTGCAGAGTCTCTGCTAAAAATATTTAAGAGAGTTACATTTGTGTGGGTTTGAGTGGCTACTCCCTTATTTTCTTTTAGTGTAAGAATGCAGCTACCAACTCACTAGTCTACAATAACTATTCTACAAGTAACACAACCTGAACAGTCAAATCAGCAATGAACAGAACACTTCCAAGAGACTGGAATGTGGCATTAAAAACTTAGGAAAAATGTATTATTTTTCTTACAGGAATACCTATATTAAAGTATTGATATTTTTCACACAGATTCAGCTCCAACACACACATATATAATTACATCCAATGAAATGGGAAAAAAAATCAAAGATGACAGTGGCAATTTATGACAATCTTTGTTTATCCTAAATATTTGTGCATGTGAATGCCTGCAAATAAGCACATCTACATCTGTTTACACACAGACATTCCATTAGGCATTAGCTTTCTTACATCAAACCTACACTGGCCGATCAAAAGAACTCCCACAGCATTCTGAAACTGGTAAGCCAAGGAATCCATGTCAGTATAAACCAATTTAGAAATCTCCCTAGCTGTCTGATAAGGATTTACCCTGTGCCTTCCCAGTCTTTATCCACTTCCTCCCTCTGATCTGACTTTCCCCCGAATGCCCCTTTGCTGAGTTCATCACTTGTAATGCAAACCAGCGCTTCACGCCCTTCTCCAGGCAGAGGTGTGCAGTGCCCAGCAAACCGCAGCACACCCACCCGAGCTTAAACACGCAGGAATCCGACGGCAGCCGCATTACAAACGCCTCCTGAGAGACACCGCCGAGAACCAGAGCTTCACCCTGCCGGTAGGTGTAGCTGCACCTGGGCATAAACCCACCCCGGGACACAACCTACAGCTGCTGAGACCGGCCACGGGACGAGGGACAGACAGCACAGAGTCAGCTCCCGACAGGGCACTCCGTGAAGCGTTATGGCATTTCTCAACAGAGAATAAACTTCCCAGTTTTACGGCTTGAGGTGTGACCGATTCCTATCCCCAGAGAGATGTGCTCCCAGTGGAGTCACTGTTCTGCAATCCCCTCCTGCCCCGCTGCCCGGGCCGCGCTTGGTGCGCACACGCCCAGCAGACAACACATGTCAAGCACCACCTCCCAACCCCACATCCCGTCACTCTCCACCGACCCCTCTTCCCGATCTCCCGGGGTTGTGTTCCCGCCGAGGGAGCACCTGACGTGTGCGGGCCTGCCCAGCTCAGCACTTGTATCCCAGCACTGAGAAGTTTTGGGGGAAAAAAAACCTGCGAGGAGGTCGGCACGGCTGGGTACTGGGAAAAGACTCTTCCCCCCCGAGGGTGTTCGGGCACTGAACAGGCTCCCGAGAAAAGCGGTCACAGCACCAAGCCCGACAGAGCTCGAGCAGCCCATGGGGTGACTCTTGGGGTGTGCTGTGCAGGGCTAAGGGTTGGACCCGGTGCTCCCTGTGGGTACCTGCCAACTCGGCACGTTCTGTGGTTCTACGAAATGTTCCCCGCGGTGTATCCTGCGGGACCCGACACACCCCGCCCGCCTCACCCGCACACCCCCGAGCCGCCCCGAGGGGCCCGGCCGCGCCCCGCCCTGCGCGGGCCCTCAGCGCCGGCCGCGGGACGGGCCGCGCTCAGCCCGGCGGCGTCACCGCTCCCCCCCGCCCGGCCCTGCCCGCACCCTCCGGCCCCCCCGGCCCAGCGCGGCGGGCGGGCGGTCCCGGCGGTCCCGGCATTCCCGGCATTCCCGCTCACCGCACACCCGCCACATCCCGCGGAGCCGCCGCCGCCCCACGGACACCGCCGCGCACGCGCGGGGCCCCGGCGGCGGCGCGCGCGGGTGACGCCATCGCGCGGCTCGTGCCGCCCCCGGGACGCGGCGGGAACGGGAAGGGGAACGGGAACGGGAGCGGGAACGGGACCGACTGAACGTCCGCGGAGTCACAGGATCCGTTAGGGTGGAAAAGACCTCCGAGATGGTGGAGTCCAGCCTTTGACCGATCGCCACCGCGTCGGCCAGACCACGGCACCGAGTGCCACGTTCAGCCTTTCCTTAAACCCCACGGGGCGGTGACTCCACCGCCTCCCTGGGCAGCCCGTTCCAATGTCTGATCACCCTTTCATGTGAAGAAATTCCTCCTGATGCCCACCATAAACGTGCCCTGGCGCAGCTTAAGGCTGTGTGCTGCCGTGCTGTCGCCGGTTCCCTGGGAGCAGAGCCCGACCCCGCCTGGCCAGAGCCTGATGTCGGGGGCTCGTAGAGAGCGATGCGGTCCCCTCGAGCCTCCTCGCTGTTACCCGTCCTCTCACCCACCGAAAGTGCTCCCTACAGTTGCTCGTTTTGGTTTAGGTTTTTTTTTTCTGTTATTTTTAAAGAAACATCCTGTAATATCTTGACTGAACCAAACAGGGTCACTTCTCTGCGCCCTCATCAGACGCCTTCTCAGCGCTGCCCTGCTCGGGGTTGCCAGCGCCCCAGGGGACGTAGGGACCACCTGTACTATTCACTTTTTCCTATAATCTCTAATAACTGGCGATTTAAATGATGCTTAATGGAGTCTGAGCGCCTGCCTCGGTGGGATCATCCCAGGCCAGCGGCTGCTGGTGCAAATCCCGGTCTGCAGGGAGGATGTGGGTGGTGGATGTGTGTGGCAAAGGTCAATGCTCGCTGACCTTTTCACAGAAAAACCCAATACCCATAAAGGACAACAAGCCACCGAGGAACAGACATCCTAGAACATCCTCTAGGTCATCCACATCCTGATGTTGCAATGTTTAATTACTGATTTATTTATTTTATTTTTTACTTAATTTAAAGAGGAGAAAAGGAGTAGTACTTCCCCTTCCTGCCCACTTCTGTTCACACATAGACACACGTACTTCCCATGATAAAGGCACCCCTGTATTCCAGACAGGGACTGGGCTGGACTGGGAACCTTGCTGTATTTCCTGCAGGCCAAGCACCCCTTTCACCTAAGGTCAGCAAACATCTGTAGCCTCAGTGTGGGAATCTGAGTGGTGTTACTGTCAAGTGACAGTACAAACCGTGCTCTCCTGCTCGGTGGGATGAGGTACTTGAACAAAATACAATTTCTGACACATCAAGGAACTTCAGAGCTGTTGAGAAGGTCTCATAAAAAAAAAAAAAAGCACAACACTTAGGAAAAGTTAGAAACATAATGAAGAGTTTGTCTTAAGCTTCTGCTGCCTCCAGTTTTCTTGATACTTAAATAAATATTTCCTGTCTGCACTGTAGTGGTACATCCCTTGCAGTGCCAACACAAAATAAGCAAGAATGTTTTGTACTTTCCCATTTGAATGTGACTGAGTAGTAGTCACTACGTACAGACAACATCAAATAATTGTTGATTAGCACTTATTACATACAGAGCAGTGTAACAGGTCCTTTATTCCTTGTAGTTTGGCATAAATTGTGTAATGGAAAGGAGGGGCAGATCAGGCCATGTGCGTTGGTCAGCTGTCAGTGGGAAGATCAGGACGAAAGCTGAGTTTCTAAAGTACATGATAAAACAAGACAGAGGTTAAGGCAATATCCTATTATAACAGCTAGTACAGATATTTTAGCAAGTAAATGCTTCAGGGTGAAAAAAAAACACCCGTTATTTAGCTCTAAAAGAGAAGCAACAAACTTCCAGTCAGAGTGAAACTAGAGAGCAACTCTCCAAATTTCTTTACATGTGAATGAAATAATCTGAGAGAAAAGGAGCATGGTATCTGTGGAACAGAGGCAATGTTAGTAGGAGAGTGAGGGGTAGATAATTATCCCTTGGTGCTAGGGGAAAAGAATAGAGAAACAGGTAATTTCTAATCTCTAAAACATGGAAACGAGAGGCAGATGGGACATTATAATATGTCAAAAAGAAAATCAAATGCTACCTGGAATCCACTAGCTTTGCCTGTGTCCTTGAGCCCCTTTGCTATGCTGCCACCATCATGGCGAGTGTTGGTTGTGGCTCTTCCTGGTGGCCTTAGCTGTGCTGCCTGCTCTCTCACAGCGCTTTCATTCAGGCTGCCAGGAGAGACACAAGGCACTGCTGCGGCATTCAGCAAGGAGAACAGTTCCTTATCTGAGTGGGAAGGCTGTAGTTTTAGTGCTGGGCTCTGCTGCACATTTAGCTGCAAAAATTCTGCCCATGGACATCTGAAGTGAGTGGTTTTTAGAGCAGTACTGAATCACAGTCTTTCTGCAGTAGTAAGGCTTTAAGGGCACTGGTGGACTGTGTGTCACCACAGTCTAGACTCCTGGAGCCATCAAATATTTCTGAGTAAGCAAAAAAAAAAAAAAAAAAAAAAAAAGAGAAACCAAAAAGCAACACAGGGACTCTCGAGTGTAGCAATACACTATAACTCACTATCTAGTGGAATATATAACCAATTTTTAAATTTACATGAATGAAAAATGTCAAAGTTCGTAGTATCCTACATTGTTGACAACACAATATAGTGAGCAGTTCTATTGCTGTTTTATTTGAGACTAGGTTTTTTAAGCTTCTTGATGTAAAGAGAAACTTTCTCTGCCATAATAATCTTGTTTCCATATAAAAATCAGTTATCCAAATGGTTTGTTCAGGAAAATATTTGATAAATTGCTAGTGTTGTTCTTTTATAACTAATTACTTCAGTAATGTGAAGCTTATATGAGCCCTTTTTACTGTGAGACAGTTTTCATGAGAATAAATTGTCCAGACAAACATACCTACCATACTTTATTTTTTATGAAGTACTGTAAACATCCCATACCACCTGAGAGCTTTATTAGGAAACCCACACTTAAATATACACAAAATATCTCAAATATAAGTGTTGAGACACAGATCAAGGCTTTTTTCCCCGCCCCTGACAAACGTCTGATGCAGAAGATGATACTGGTTTCAATAAATAAAAATATGATAGGATGAATGTGTCTAAGAAAATTATTCATTGCTGTAGATATAGACATCAGCATCTTTGTACCCTTCCTTGGGTATTGGAATGACAGTGGGTTAAGTCTTTGGGTTTTTATTCACTTGTAAACAGAACTATTTATTTCTTCTGTTGGTAAACAGATTTTTTAAAAACTGTGCAACTACTGAATGGAAATAAGCTAATCTACATGAGGAATATCATCATCATACAGTATCATCATTTTGTATTAGACATTAAGTTAGCAGACATCCTCCAGCCAGATATAAAAACCTTTTAATGATATATTGATCTGAATTCAATGCAAATAGTTAACACAGTGCATGTCATTAATAGCACATTCCTAATTATTTCTTTATTATAGATGAAAAGTGAGCTCTAATATGGATTTTTTTATTTATTTCAAGTAAATAAGATACCATGTTCTTCTGCAAGAATATTTGTCGACAAAGATGTCATTATTTAAAAACAAGGTTTCATATGTTAAGATAGAGAAAATACTCATGAGTATTCACAATCACCCAAGTTTAAAAGCATTGCAAAGTTCTGTGTGCTTAATTTTATATTTCCATCAAGAACTGTACATTCTTTGCTTTAAACTTCTGCTTCTAGACATTTTACTGTGGCCTCAGGCTTAGTTTTAGACTCTTCTACCTTATTTCCATTATTTTGTGCTTCCTTCTCAGGTGTTTTGTCATTTAACTTTGCCTCTTTGAGAGCAACAGTTCCAACCATTTCTTTTTGTTGATTCTTGTTTAAAAATGGAAAGGTTTTCTTGTACCTTTAAATGGAAAAAAAGAGAAAAGATAGTAAAGCAGAAACATTGACATAGTTTGGTAGTATCGCTCAAGGAACAGAGTGAAAAATAGCTAGAATTAACTTACTCTGCCATGCTTATGCAAAAGTCTCACAGAGAATGATGGCATGCTAGATCTTTGTGCTTTTTTGAACAGTGTGCTTTCTAAAGAAATATTTTGGGTTTACTTTTTTTTTCACAACAGACAATATCTATTCAGGATTTGTGGTACACAACAATAAAGCTGTCTGGGCTAAGATGTGAGAAATGCACACTTTTGGATGGGATTTAGTGATGCACTGTGTTGAAGATCTTTACACATGACAAATGAGCTCAACAGTTATTTTTTTTTCTGAGCACAATCACAATGCAATTATAAAATCTTTCACCTCGAGTCTGACATGGAAAAAAAGAGGGATAAAACTGCATAAACCGGCTTGTACATGAACAGATGCACAATTCAGTGTTGCTATTTTGACACAGTTGGAAACATTTCACACTAGGCATGATTGACCAATCCAAGACAGGTAATATTTGTCTTTGGTTCCTTTTCTAAAGCATGGAGTGGCAACAGCAACAACAAACTTATCTGTATAGCAACAGGGCTTAAGATTTTTTTCTTTATACTATACTCTTATGTCATCATCATCACTTCTCTGCTCTTTAGGTATGTATTTTAAATATTCACTGGTTGTACTCTAGGAGTTAACTCAGAAAAAGATAGAAACACTCCCCCCCCCAACTTACTTTTTGATATAACAGACTGCTAGAACAACTGAAATAACGAAGAAGATGATTGCCAGGACAAGAAGTGCGGTGGGGATACCTGGGGATAAAAGTGACATAAGAACAGAATTTTATTTGTACTTCATGCTGAATTTCTGAAGGCTCATGAGCATAAATCCAGATTCTTCTAAAACCAGCCTAGTGCAAGAGAACATACACATCAACTCAAGAACAGAGTTATTAGGAACTTCAGAAGGTGAGTTACTCCTCCTCATTTTTTCAAGAGAGACTAAAACATGTCTTTAGGCAATCCCTGACAGATATTTGTCTAATCTGCTCATTGGAGGGTTTTTGCAACCTGCCTAGAGAACACATTCTTGGGATTAACTATCCTTACAGTTGGAATGCTTTTCCTGATATTTAGTCCATTTCCCCATTGCTGTGTATCAGGATTACTTACTCACACCCCATATCTCGAGAACACCTCCATACTTGGAGAACAACAATTCTCCCTGAAACTGTCTTGGCTTCTTTGTTTTTAAGACCCTGATGAATTTTCCATTACTCTGAGCACACAGTGTTTGCTAAGGCTGATTTAGAAATGTATTTGCCCCAAATCACATGAAGCAGAATGAACTTCCACCCTTTCATATTAAAATATTACCAAAGAGTATAAAACCAGACCTCACTTCTACCTAAAAACTATTTTAAAATCCCCTGCCTTATAAGCTTTGCTTCTGCAAAACCATAACAACTCCTCTCCTGCCTCCAGGTTCATCAAAATGGATGCTGGGGTAGCAACCAAAAATAGCAGTAAACAGATTGGCTACTGATTTCTACATAGATCACTGTTCTGATTAAATTACTGCCACGTAAGGCCTTTACCTCCAAAGACCACAGAATCGTTCTTAAAGGCGGAATGGGCAGTGTGGCTGGGAGAGTCACTCGTGGAGGATTCCTCTGGCAGTGCTGTGGTGGTCCCCTCTGTTGGTAATGTTTCAGTGACACATATGACACGGAATCTTCTGTTTTTCGGGAATTGCTCTGCCTCAGTCACAGTGGGCACTGCTGTGATGTTCTCAGTCAAATCAGAGGCTGAGTGTGGAGTTGAGTCCGTTGGTGCACTTGATGAAGGAAATGTGGTTGTGGTTGGGTCTGGTTTACATGAATTAATCTGGACATCTGCAGCAGGGAAAGGAAATACGTGAACAGCTGTGTTGGGTGTTAGTTTTGTACTTACTGCACACATGTTTATTGAAATTGTCCCTCAGTCATTCCCTTCTGGAAATTATTATTTGTTCACAAAATCAGCCATGTTTCCCAAATCAGCCATGGCCATTTCAAACATGGGGTTACAACCCAGATTATGCAGTTTTTATGTAACTCACATAGTTTACACACTCTTTTGAGCAAGTGTAACACTCATTTTTTGATTGCAAAGCAATGGCAAGATTCCCCATGGACAGTATGTAAAATAATATTGCATATAAAAGCCAACAGTATAACCTCCTGCAGAGCAGGAGATTCAACTACTGCAGATTCAATGCACAAAAATACTTCTGTGATACTGTGTAGATGCTCAAAACATATGCATGCCCTGTTGATACTTGGAAAACTAATGTGATATCCTGGAAACAAAAGTGGCCAGTAAAACTTTCAGGTAAATCAGGCACCAGTGTGAGATAATAAAGAGACATGATTTTAATGGGAGGGGGGGTCTAGGAAGAAACAAACCTCAGGTTTGAAGAAAAAAAAAAGTAATTTTCAGAAATTAAGTCATGTAAATGAAGTGAATATTGCCTGTAGAAAAACGTAGGTGCAAGGGAAATTTTTTATGCAAGTGGAAAAGCTGCATTCTGAATCAGGCTCACGTGAGAACGTGGAAATTCTTCTTTGCTAGTGAAATTCTGTATTCTGTAAAGCTATAAAAATTTCACTAAGGTAACAACCACATTACAACATAAATAACAGGGAAACGACGCTTGCACTGTTGTCCCCACGAATCCCCACGGGAAGCCTGATGACGCAGTTCCAGTCACAGAATGAAAAGCTAAATGGCAGGACCTTTTTTACTTTTTCCATTATGGTTTTCAAGAGCCTTTGGCATTTTGGTTTTTTGGCACAAGAAAATTGACAGGATGAGCTTCTGACAAATATTTTGGGTAAGAAATGCCTAGAACAGGCAACAGTTTGGAAGTTAAGATAAAGAGATGCAGAATCATTCCAATGTTAAATATATATTAAATTGTCCTCTAACCATTTGGGAAGCTTAACTTTCTTCACATACTCTAACAGTATAATATATATATATATGATGATTATTATTTTAAAATTAAAGCCAAACAAAGCAAATAATTTGAAACTACTTGCTACCTCTTTAACATTACTCAATTTACCCAACATTTCTGATGCAGAATAACATACATTTCATGCACTGAAACACCATGTTGCGTAGGAACAGAAGAAATAACAGTACCAATAGGAGCAGCTTGTTTTAGAGCATGTTGCCATAGCATGAATACATCAGTGCATTCATCAATAAAAGCTCTGAACTGCAGAGAAAAACTAAGTTAGGCCAGTCATGTAATTTTTAACTTTATAGGTTAGGTGGTAATTCAGTGTTTAATGCTGCTTTCCCTGTGCAGTGCTTCCTTATCAGCAAGGTGAGGAATTAGCTTTTCAGCATCCTTTTCACATATAGGTTGATGCACATCAAAGAAAGCTGTTGGATAATAGAATGGGAATCTAGCTGGGTTTATGCTCTCTTGGCTGTTCTGCCTTATAACTTAATTTAGTTAAAATTTCCTGTTTCAAAAGACATTCAGGTTTTCCTGAAGTACCCCACTCCTGGCCTTTTTGGAAGAACAGACACACCACACATAAACACCCTGGTTAAAGATTCGATTCCCTGTCTCTGAAATTAACCTACCTAAATAATCAAAACATATTAAGAGCATTGCATCAACATTACAGAGCTTTCATGGCAGCACCAAATTATTAATTTGGATTAACTGAATTGACCTTTTGTATTTCTTGGAAGCTTCTGAGCCAAATACAGCTTGATAACATTTAAGGCTGGGGGAAAGGGTCAACAAATTATAAGAACTCACTCATTATTTTTTCACGCAGACATTAAAAAATTAATATAAGGCAAACCAAAACACAAGCAATGTAGTTATCATGTTTGCATACCTGAGGAATTGAAGCAGTAGACATGAAATGTTTGAAGGGGGTCAGCATTCCATCGCACCAGTCCAGTTTTGCCCTTACCACATTTGTTGTTGGGTGTTGTTCGAGGAATAACAACAAATCCATCTTTCACCCATCCAAAGCTACAATAAAAAGCACCAGTTCTCTTAGTATTAGATTTATCACCAGCCTCATAGATGTGTAAAGGTGTTCACTGAAGGCAATAAGCCACTAACTGATATACCTGCACGTTTGAAAGT
This sequence comes from Pseudotriccus pelzelni, assembly GCA_035584735.1. Classification (NCBI taxonomy): domain Eukaryota; kingdom Metazoa; phylum Chordata; class Aves; order Passeriformes; family Tyrannidae; genus Pseudotriccus; species Pseudotriccus pelzelni. Next base: position 10,182,676 of record JAWMRA010000161.1, on the reverse strand, counting down.
CATGTTTCAAAGCATTTTCAACTTGGTCTTTGCTTGCCAATTGTAGATTCAGTTGATTACATGCATTACTTGCTTCTGAGAAATTCACTTTCTTCTCAAGATAAAGTCCTACACCTGTGATCCTGCAAAGTGGCTGAATGGAACCTGCAATTAAGCCATAAACCATTCAAGGTTAGTATTTGAAATTAACGTTTATTCCTCATGAAGAATTTAAGATCACATTTAACTGAATTGAACATTTTTTAAAGTTTCCAGCTTGAGGATAGTAGAAAACTAATTTCCAGTATAAAAGACATATTTTAAAAGAGAATATATATTTTAGCACATTAGTCTAGAATTCCAAGAGATTTGGCTGTTATTAGACTGAATATGTATACAGGCTTATTTCCTTTTTTTTCTAATAAATTAAAACTAGCAATTGCACCGAGGCACTGATTCTGTCATTACACCCTTCTTATCAAGATGATAAGGTATATAATATCAAAAGCCTTACACGTAATTTTTCAGGCAGTTAACATAGCAGTCATAAAATATAAAGATTTTATCATTCCTGGTGTTCCTTATTCCTTCTAAACTGTTTTTTTTCTTTTTTTCCCTAGCTTGGCACGATGCTTCCACCCCCCAGCCACTGTCAAGCATTCAGTTCACAGAACTCGGCAGGAAAAGAGGAGATAGGGTGGATTTATGACACTTTTCCAGGCAGTTCATGCAGCTTTCTGGGTAGCCACAGCTGGCCCACTCTGTGACACCTGCAGCAGCAAGTGCACAGCTTAGGTTACACCTGCTCTGCTTTCTTAGCCTCTGTTAAGGACACAGACAAAATTCAGGAAGTGACTCAAACAAGGAGAAAGGATATTACTGTTTTGCCTCCATATCTCACTGGAAGCACATACTGGAAAAAAAGACTTTTTGATTTTGAGTTACATGCAGTAATTGCCCTGATGAATGAAACACTTCAGCATTTCATTGTCAACATGTCAGATAACCAACAGCCACAGGTGTTACTTCCTTGCTCAATATGCTTGTCAGGCTACGTTCTCCAGGTAAGTGCAATAATGAATACTTCATAAAATCTGTGTTTCAGAACACAGGCAATCCACAAACTCTCCAAAGCAGGCTGAAGTGATGCCTGCAAATCCACCACATGATTTCTTAGCAACACAAATGCAATTGAATTTTGTGAATGAAAAGATAGAACTAGCAGCCAAGCCACCCACATGATGAGGTGACTAAGCTTGTGTGGAGTGCTAAAAGAAAGACAGGCTTTTAGCTCCTGCTCCCACTGGATGTGGTGGGTTTGGAAATGGCTTCTGGAAAAAAGATGCATATCTACTGTCCTTACATTTTGTTTAATTGGACTTTATTGTTTGGTAGAGCAATCATTGAATCAGGGGGATTTATCTCAGCAAAGACATTGAACACTTGAACAGTCCCCACAGCCAAATTGTGGCTGCATCCAGCCCTGGGCTGAACATGAGACAAGCCCAAACATACGGCACAGGGATGCAGAGAAGGCCTGTTGCTCAAGGAAGGGGTGTTTGTAGGTATCAAAGACTTCAAGTCTATCCAAGTAGTCCCAGTGTGAGGAATGATTCACACTGGCAAATTCCTTCCTTTCACTGCCCCGGTCTTCATGGATGTCCTTGTGTAGGTCTTGTTTTGGCCAAAGTGCTTCTGTGTCAGAGAAGACAAACACTGGAGCATGATCCAAGCCTGGCAGTGTTTAAGAGGCCCTTAACAAGGTGCTTTGACTTGGTCAGCCCTGATTTGGTCAGGCAGTTGGACTGGATGATCATTGCAGGTCCCTCCCAACTGAAATAATTCTGCCCTATTCTAATTCTATTCTAATTCTATTCTATTCTATTCTATTCTATTCTATTCTATTCTATTCTATTCTATTCTATTCTATTCTA
>JAWMRA010000161.1:10020237-10180663 GCA_035584735.1 Pseudotriccus pelzelni | reverse complement strand
CTATTCTATTCTATTCTATTCTATTCTATTCTATTCTATTCTATTCTATTCTAATTCTAATTCTAATTCTAATTCTAATTCTAATTCTAATTCTATTCTGTGTTCCAGGGTTAAGTTTCCTTTGCTAAAGGCAAGTCTCTTGAGGAATATTTCTAGTACCCTAAATCCCTGTCTCAGCTGCTGAGGCACATCCATAGTTCCTCTTTCTCAGTTTTTAATACCCTGCTTCTCCTCTGAGAGTTTATGCCCAGTTCCTTTCTTTCTTTGCTTCTTTATGCTCTGACTTTACTCTTACTCTCATTGCTCAGTCAATTATTTTCCTAGCGTTGGATTTGAGCAACACAACTTCTAAAAAATGTGATGTTGAAAATGAAAGTTTCTCAATGATCAACTTTACAAATTTCAAATAAAGCTGAGCAGCTGACAGAAAGGAATTCAATAAAATCTTAGAAAATTACCTAGATACTTGTAAACTGCTACAGTCTTTAGTCATTCAATTACAGGACAAATGTTTTTAACGTGAATTGCATGATGGATACAAAGCATAACATAAAAATTCAGTACCAGAAAATGAAGTTGTAAGTGATAATAAAGGTGACTCTAGGATATGGGCCAAAGTTGGACCTTAAAATTTGCTAAGCCTTTTAAAACAAAATGGTGAAGTAAGAGATATGTTTTGTAAAAGTTATCAGATTCAATCTAAATTCTGGATGGTTCCACAGTGTGAGGAAGAAACCCAAAAAGGAACATTAGTGTCTTCAAGTCTTTCCATCACTTCTTAAATCACCTCTGAGCTCTGTTCTAAAGATGTCTGAGTTTGTACAGGAGACAAACTCTTTAGAAACACATTATCCTTTTCTGTCCACAAGCTACACATAACTGTACTTTGAGCTTTGCTGTGCTTACTTAACGTACTAATACTGGGACATTCCCCTCAGTATTTGGGTCTGGAGTGAAAAATCTGTTTTACTGAGACAGGTGGGCAGACCTAGACAGAACAATCTCACAGCAAGATAAAGCTGTCATAGAACAGGAAGAAAATTGTTCAATTTTTGTAAGCTATGGATATTGGATTTGTTGTATGGTAGTTTCCTTCTAGCTTTTTTTTGGGGAAGCTGTTGTTTCTCTCTTTGCCTTGTGCCTAGCCTTCACTCTGATTTATTAGGAAGAGTTTCCTTTGGCTACCGATGTCAGGGAGCAGCAGGAATGAGGCTGTTCCACAAGGAAAGAGCCAGGAGCACAGGCAGGGCTGTGCCCTCACCGACCAGGGCACAGTCCCACAGCACTGAACAGGACCACAGTGACAGTGGCAGGTTTCCCTTGCAGCCCCAGAGAGGGCAAGACAATGAGTCAGACATCCAGAAAGTCCATGACATGCTACAACACAGCTGGAAAACACAGCTGGAGATCAGCCCTGAGCTGATCAAGCAGTGAGCAGAGGGTGTACGAGGAGGTACCCCAAGGGAAGGTACCCTCTTGGAGGGGAGCTGGGGGGCATCCAAACAGCTGCAAAGAACAACACTCAAGCTCTCCATTTCCCCAGTTTTGCTGTAGGAGACAAGGAGTTGTTAGGGACTCCAATCCTGTGGAATTTCTGTAGGATTTGATGTGAGCATCTAATTGACTCAGTCCAGGCTTGCTTCAGGAGTCTTTCAGCAGGTGACAAAATCAATTGTCTGCAATAACTGTGCATGTTCTTTTATGTAAGTAGAAGAAGCATTTGCTCCTTGCAAATCACAGTGAAGCATCTGGAGACTTCTGATGTACATTGAGTACCTGCATATATCCAGCAGCTACTGCAGTTAGAATACACTGCATCAAGCTGATAATGGAATTTGAAAGAGAACTGGTTTCATGCATGTTTTGCTCTCTGTGGTTATACAAAACTGTTTCTCTGGTATTTGAAGTAGTACAAAATAAAATTACATTTCCATGAATGTGAAATCAATCCTAAGTGCAATACTGAGTTGTTTAAATATACAGTTCTGTAGCATTTAGACAAAAATTCTTCAGCACTGACACAGCAATTAAATTAGACTAAAATTTAAATCATTATACATAAGTTTTCATTGCACTGTAGTCACAAAACTCTGTGATTTCCTATGCCAGAAACACATTAGTACGTGCACCCTTCCCCCCATTTTTGTAAATCTAGCTACCTTTTTCAAGACTTTAAAAGGTGGAACTTTACATACCTGTTACAAAGTAATTTTGGTCCATGAATGTCATAACCCAGATGAAAAACACTGCTGAGGTAACTCCAAAATTACTTGCCATTGTCACCAACTTGAAAAATTCAGGAAATTAAAGAACTCAAGGTGGTTTTTCTCGCCAGTGCTCAGAAAATTAAGGTATTGGATACCGTCAGACCTCTGTTGAGATGACTTCTGGAAAGCAACTTCAGCTGTCACTGCAGAGCTTCATAGAAAGAATGTCAGAGCAAATGCATTGACTGTCCCACTCAAAGGCGAGGTCACTCACCGGAAATCCCCAGTCACCCTTTACACTCCCTTTCACGTAGGGATTGCTGGAAAATTTAACTACTGCTGATTCAGAAAACAGGGCTGAGGAAGGGAGATAAGACTGCTGGGCTGCTAAGTCAGTAAATACTTTGAAAGAAGTTTTTCTTTTGCTATTTTTTCCTTTTTTTCCTGATTATCAGCTCATTATTCATGTTATCTATTCATCTGGTAAATAAATCAAATCCTCTATTGTATCACAGCACGCCACGGTGGATTTTTGTTTTGTTTATTGGAATTGGAAGGGCATCCACTCCCCACTATCTTATATGTCTCGCTGGAGTAGTTTTACTGGTTTTGTCCCTTAGAGTTCCAATGCACAGAGAGTTATCATAACACAGAGGTAACTGAAACCTGGTTTTGAACAGATTTGGAGATCCACTACCATAAATGAGATTCCATGTGAGACCATAGGCATGGAGGTGGGAGCCAGTCCCATCACTGCTGCCTTATGTGAAGTTCCAACAAACAATGATTTCCACAGATTGGTTCAAAACACAGATGATCCTCACAGCTGTGACTCAGAAAACCTCCAGGAAGTCTTAGCAGAGAATTTATTTTTTGTTTCAGAGATTCCTACAGACACAGAGCAGGAATGGGGTTCCAGAGATGAGCTAGTTCCTTTGTTCCTTTCAGTCATGTCAGCTCTATCTCTGTTACTCCTGACAGATGTTTGTCTAAGCTGTTCCCAAAGACTTCCAGTGACAGGTTCCTGACATGTCGTCAAATGCTCCATATTGCAGTGCTCTGCTGTCCTTTACTGTTCAAAGGTATTCCCTACTCTAAACTGACTTAGTCATAGCCTGGTGTAAACCTATCCCTTCTTTTCCTGCTGGCAATGAACATGGAAAATACTTCATTCTCTCATGTTTTGCAACTATCTTATGTATTTAAAGAGTTATACCTCTGCTCCCACTTTTCTTTCAGCTAAGAAACCCTTGCTGGCTCGCTCTTTGTCTTCATGTGAGGCCTTGCCAGTGCCAAGCACTGATGAATGAATTGCTTTACCTGCTTACAGAGTTCAGAATGCTATCAGCCTTTTCAGCCTTTTTTTTTTTTTTTTTTCAACAGAATGGTTTTGTTACATCACGTTCAATTTGTGATTCAGCAAACTTTGAGATGCCCTGTGTCCCCAGGCTGTTTTCAAAGTCCTGTAAACACAAATGTAACAGTAGCTACCTCTTTAAACTGTGGTTCGTATTGTAGGAAGTTCCCACAATATATTAAGGCAATATTATTTTTAACTGGGCACAGGCCCGATCTCCTACAGCAGCATACAACATGATTATGATATGATTTGATATTCTGTAACACAGACAGGCATCTACACGGCCTGAGGAGAGCAGGAGAATGCTGTGGGTTAGTAAAATAATGTCTCCATCAGCAATAAAGACATGAAAATTGGGTTGTGTTTGGGCTGTGGTTTGGAACTGAATGTTAGTAAAGCTCCTTGAGATCTTCAGACAAATTTGTTGCTCCAGTTTCTCTTCCCTCCTTTATTGTTCTGTACTTACCTGCCTCTACAAAGTGAGGGCGATGTGAGATACTGTAATCAGTCTTAACTCCTTTGGAGCAGGTTGGAAGTGGATTCACTTGCATTTACAATGTAGGAGCAGAAAAGTTGATTGTGGCTGTAAAACACTGAGAACATTAAACAAAATCTTAACCATCTCCATGCTTAACTTGAACTGCAAAGTATTTCCTACCATCAAAACTAATCAAGAGCTGGGTTTCTGATATTTTAAAATTGCATGCTAATTGTCCTGCCAAGTTTTAACACTTTGTGCCTACTATGCTCACTGTGGCAAAGTTCCTTTAGTCGAACTTTATGCTCTTGATCTTTAGTAGGACTTTTAGCTGAAAAAATGAGATAAACACCTTTGCAAAACCAAACAAAAAATAAGCTGCTTCACACGGTCTTGTAAGAGCAAAACCCAGATTAGGAGAGGGGGAAAAGAATAAAGTGAGACAGAAATAACTATTTTTTTATCAGCTTCTTCCTTTTTGTATTTCAGCTGTTCTAAAACTGTGTGGAAGATCACTTATCTGGACTGTAACAGTACAAAAGGTCCTTAACCTTTTTCTGTGTCTTCATCATAATTACTGTGGTGAAAGAGAGCGCAGACTTACACAGAATGATTAATTAGTGTTTGACCTAAATACTTGTAGTAACTTATAAGAAAAATTCCCGGCCTCTCATGCCAGCACGTTTTAAAATGCTGATGAGGGTTGCTAAACAGAAAACTTTTCATATGGGAGGATAGAATTAACTGTTCTCTGCAAGAATTTCTAGAGGAACCTTGAAACCTGAACAGAAGAGGAAACACATTTATGCAGAAAATACAAATGTCAGGGTCCTTCCATGGTAACTGTAATTCCTTTTGAGGTTATCGCTGTCCCAGAGTTTTTCTCCCTGTCACTGACCATCAAGGATTCAGAAGTTGAGCACTGTCTCCTGCCCAGTGGACAGCCCTCCACAAAGCCCAGGCTCCCTCGACCTCCCACGTCTACGAGGACACAAAGCAAATAGAGAATCCTAACCTTTCGCTGAGCATCCTTTGGTTACGGATTTCCCTGGTGGCTGTCCATGGTCAGTGACATGCAGCCTCCCTCTGAAGCAGGTGTCAAACTCTCTCCAGGACATTTCAGCTTCCTCTCCCATCGTGTTTCTATGGTGGGACACAGACACCCTGCTCACAAACACTCTCTCTACTGACACAGGAGTTTGCTTGCTTCTTCTATATAATTTTTCCGAAGAACTGGAAAACTAAGAACAAAATCCTTGGTACACGTAACACGCTGCAGTGTAGACAAGGCAGGATGCATTTCAGGAGAACACAGCCATCAATATGCAGACAGAGCACAGGCAAAACCCAAATCCTTCAGGTAACAACATCGAGGACTTTGAAACCATACTTTTATTTCAAAACTCAAGTATGTGATACTATACAGTACAATACCAGCACGCTTGTGCAAAATCTTACAATATTACAAATTTAAATATGATACACAAAAATAGTGCCCTTTTGAAATTCCTTTTACTAGAAACATTTGTGCTGTGCAGGAAAAACAATAAATGTGTCTTGTTAAAGCAGAAAAATAAATATTGCACCTCAAGAAAACTATTTCAGTGTTAATAGCATAAATAATAGCTCTATTTCTTGTTATCTGGTGTGATCTTTGAACACAGAAGAGGTTGTTGGGGTTTTTTTCCAGATAAAGCAAACTAGTATCCAACAAATAAAATTACATTTAGAATAGTTTTTGAGCTTAACCTAGATTCCTATTAAAAAAGGTGTTTTCATTAACTAACTGAAAAATACAAGCAAAACTATTTACTGTGCTGTTAGTCGTTGTGGTTTGTTATTTTCAGTGGACAGTTTGCTCAAAGTAGTTATAAAAAGAACAATTTTTTTAAAATTATTATTTTATCTTCATTTTTGCACCCTCATTAAAATCTCTTGCCTCCTTCAGTAGATTCCCCACAACAAGCAAAAACTTCGTGGCGAAATTACACTTGCCTTGGACATGCAAGTCGTTCAGTTCAAATCAGTATAAGTGCTTCTGGGAACTGGCCCTGGTGCACTGATACCACAAAAAGCCAGTGCGCTGAACTTCAAGAGAGGAGGAGACCTTGTTTACTCACTGACCAAAAAAGCTTTAACACATACTTAATATTAAGCACTTCGAGAGTTCTCTTGATATCAATATCTTTCTATGTGTACTTAAAATAAGTTGTTGGGCCCACATCAGTGCAGATGTAAATAAAAGGGAATTAATTCGATTATAGGCACGGATAATTATTTTTCTTCAGTGCAGCCCACCATGTCCACAATCACATAATCAAATATGCTCCATAATTTCTGGCACAGAGGATTCTGAATATTCAGAACTATTTACCTTCAATTTTTAATGCCTTATTAAGCATGTTATTTGTAAGGAATATTAAGTTAAAGAAGCTGATTTTAATAAAGAAGTATTCAAAGAACAACTGACAAGTTTCTTCAAATACTGAAAGTATTATGAAATATCACAGTAGTTCTTCACAGTCAGATATTCTAACTGAACCAGATTCCAAGTAATTTGCAAGAAACCTTCTTCTGTCTTATTCTTTACCAATTACAATTTTAGACCAAATGACACTTTCCCATTATCCTTTTTGAACTTCCTTAAGCACACTATTCCTCAATAATATATACTTTAAAACACAAAAACCCCCTCTCAACATAGACTCCCTCATTCCCCACTGCCTCTAAAAACAAAGTGGTTGTGGTCTGCTTTTTTTAACTTTTTTTTTTTTAATTTTCCTTTTCTTTCTCTTTTTTATAAATGTCTCCAGAGAAACACACAGCTAAAGATGTAACAAACAAAAACTCACCAGCAGGATATTCGCTGCTAGTGCCAGATATGTGAATTAAATTGCTGACTGAGTTAGGAACCTGGGTTTTTTTTGATAGTTAGCTTGAGGTTCAGTGTTTACACCAAAAGAAAACAGGACAATATTATCTGCATCTGAACTGAAATTACAGTACTTATCCTTCAGTTGGTGAACAGACCCGTTTCTCAGTCAGAAAATGCCAGAAGAATGCAAGATACGAGTGCAATCAAGTGTCACACTGATTTTGGTATTGTGGCTACAGCTATGGGAAGACAAACATAGTTCACCTTCAATCAGAAGTGATGTTCAGCAGGTACATAAGGTACACCCTCAGCGACACACATTTTGGTCTCAGCCCTAGGTGGTGGGTTTTTTACAGATAATGGCTTCAGCATTTTGAAATTGCTTATCTAAGAATGTCAGGTTTTCACATTCTTGTGTAAGAACTCACAACTCCCAAAGAGGCAGAACTGCAAAAGATGGGCAGCTCGTCTAACCTTCCAGACAGGAACTGCTTTTTGCTATAACCAGCACTGACTCTGAGTGTCATACAGAACTTTCTGCAAAGCATGTCCCTCTGATATACCAGAAGTTCCCAGATTTATTTGATGATGTCACATAGACCCCATTTTAGGTTCTGTTGAGTATCCTGTTTTAAAAGAAGTGGTGGTCCCGTTCTTAAAGTATATCATAAAACACATTTGTGCATGTACTTAACATTCCATTTAAATAATCATACAGACAATTCCTCTTAAAATTACCCTATCAGCAAGGCCTTTGGTCTAATAATATAATTAGATTCTTCCATAGAAGAACTTCTATTTCTATCCAATAATCATGAATAAGGAAATTAATTAGACTCTTAAAACCCAAAGGACTTAAATGCAATTGGTACTTCAGCAGTCAACAATAAATTCAGGAAATGCCAAGTAAAGCACTAACTGCAAATGCAGGTTTTATGATTTTCTTCAGAACATCAGTGTCCTGTGCAAATCATCTCTTGCTGGTTGCTCATCACTGCCACAACCTTATCATGATTCCACGTTACTTTATTTGTATCAGTCAGTTACGATAAGAGGACAGACAGGATTATTCATCAGATTGTCATTTTGGCAAGATGTGTTGACCCTGCATCCCCAGCCCTGGGGGTGTGGAGTAACTCACTTGTCTAACAGCTCACGTGTGACAGCCGTAGGGGTGACTAAACACTACCTTTAACAACAGTGGTCTGATATGCAAACTTGCTCAGGTACCAGAAATCCGTGGCCGTTCCTTTATTATTCAGTGCGTTGCTCATGTCGAAATCCTGAGTTCCACCAGGAGTACTGGTGGGCAGCAGAGCAGCTGGCCTTCCCTTCAGCTCCCTCTGACTTCTCATCACAGGAGTTGTAGGAGTGGTAGATTCCCAACACCACAGCAAAGACGATGATTGCAGCCACTACAAGCCATACTACGTTCCAGTGTTTGCACAGTTTGGGGTACAGTATATATAAATAATTAATGACGACTTCAAGTCTGCTGTAAAATTAAAAGAAAACTGTTATACATGCAAATGGATTATCTTAAGCTTTTCAGTTTGAGAGGTTTCATAACTATGTGGTGCACCATCTTTTTTCCCAATACAAACACCTTGTCAAAGAAGAAACAGACTGCAAAATTCTTCTAAGGAGAGCTGTACACTCAGGTATTCCAACTCAAACTATTCTATGATATGAGTAATATTTGCAAGACTGTAAACTTGCCTTCTGTTTCTCCCACCTGTCAACTGGCAAATCTCAGACCTTGGTATGATGTAAAATCCTGCACTTCGTACCTTGATAAACCAAACTAGACATTAGAACATGTCATAAACATTTCCTTCTCAGAGTGTCCTGACCAGTGAGATGGCTGCCCTCTGAACATGGCTGAAGTCTGAAATCAACAGATATTTATAACCACAATGTTTATGGAGTGGAAATGAATTCTGGATCAAGAAAGGTTCCCTGCCTTAGCTTGGGATTGGCCATACTACTTCCTTCGGCCAGCATTCCATTCACCTCTGACTCAAAAGACTTGTTGCTTTTCAAAGGCAGGAAAGGGTAGGTTTATTGAACTGGGTGGCAGAACCACTGAGGAGACTCAAAAATGAACTGTAAGAAAAATGGAACATTTCAGGCCTGTTTTCCCATTAGGCACCAAATGCTTCAGGGAAGACACGAAGCAGATGATTCACAAGTCCCCAGTACAGACAGAGCTCTGGGTACAGAAGGGTGCAATGGACGTGTCGCTGCAGTGACAGGCAGGAGCTCCAGCGTGGTGCTGTCCTGCTGCAGCTCCTCAGCTCCAGAGGGAGCCAGCAACTGCCTATCCAGCTCAGAGCAAGCCCAGCATGGCTGAGGGGCTTGTCTTACTCTGCATTCAGCTTGTAGATGACCCTTGGGGAATGACACACAGCACAAATTTGGGCATCAGATTCCTCAATTACAACCTCCGTGAGACAGTGCATGTCTACAGAGAGATACAGTCTGGTGCCTAAGGAACTTTTCTGGAACATTTTTTTTAACCTCAAATCAGAACCGAACCCTATTAAGATGAAGCATATTGATGTCAACATACAATTTTAGCTGAAATAGTAAAACAAAAAGTTTTGTATTTTGCAACTACATTGTCTTGGAATGTGTCTTTCTGTGAAAATACTGTTATTTGAAATATGCTTCCCTAGACTGCAGCAAAACACATCAAGGTGATGGTATAAAACACTTGGTTGGGTACCACAAATAGAAAAGAGTGGCCACCCTTGTATGGGCTTATTACACCACTATCTCACCTGCTTTTCAGGTTTTTAATCTCATCTTCATTTTCACTTTCTTCATGTTCATCATGACTTTCTTTGGGTGTCTCTTCATCTTCTTCCTTCAGTTCTTGAAGTTCTTTGGTTTTCTTCAAGCCTTCCTGATAGCTTTAACCCACAAAACATTTCTTTCTTAGTCTAGCATGCTGTATAAGCCTGATTTTATTTAATGAAAAATTAACTTTATGCTCTGTTACATGCAGTAAAACAGAAGTAGCAGTGTTGCAGCACTTGCACAAGAGTAAAAATTAGCTGAAGACCATGAGTACAGCACACAGAGACAGCCTTAATAGAGAATTATATAAGGGCTAATACGAAATTTATAATCTTGAACAAGAAAAAGAGGTTAAAGTCCTCAACAGAGAAAAACTTTTGTCTATTGTAAAAGAGTTGGTAAATATTTCTCTATTATTTGTCAATAATTTTGATCACCCTCCAGATATTTCTTTTCTCCTGGGGAATGAATCAATGCTGAAGATAGATGGCATGCTGGATTCTGCAGTAGGGGATCCAAATTTTTGTCTCACTCTTCACACAGCACACAGTTCTTTGCTTGGCATTCAGAAACAGATCCCAAAGTTGTTAATTGTCCCAAAACATGCTGTGTAAAGCCCTTGAGACACAAACAACATGACTACTGCAACAGCTGACATTTACTCTTTAGTCCTTTCCATGTAGCCTTTTCAGAATGAACATTTCATAAGGCTGGTTTTGGATTATCCTGTCATGAAGCTGAGCACTATTGACATAAGAACACCCTCCCAGCTCAGAATCTCTGATATAACTGTTGTCCCACAGTTTGCCTTTCATTTAATAAAGGATGACAATCAAGAGGTACCATGCAAATACGAGTGAAGCTCATTTATGTTGTTTTCCATATTGTTCCAAACATTACTATTTTCTAGGAGCACCTTTCAATTCTGCCACTCATTTAAAACTGCATTTAAAAATAAATTTTAAAAGCATACACAATGATCTGGTAGCACATATTTACAGATTTACTTCACATAAAATATTCCCACCCTTTGTTATATGCTTCCTCTTCTATTTTGGCTTTAGTTTCAGGGCTGATCTCTTCCAACCCACTCTGTGACAGCACAGAAGTAGAGGTTTCACAGTCAGGCTCTCCGTTAGACTTTCCACTGCCAAGACAAAAGAAAAAGATGAACACAAAATATTGCCACTGAAATGTGCTGTATTTGGAGTACACTACAATTTTGTGACTCATCATTTGTGTTTTTTCATGTATATCGGAGAGATGAAATGGCCTTCAAAAGAAAAAATAAACATCAAGAAAAATATTAGTTTCAAAATGTTGTAATTTAAGAACAGTAATTATTATGTTTCTAAGGTGATATGACTTGCATGTTACTTCTTGTTTAAAAAAAAGGAAAAAACCCCTACATTTGTTTCCTGGCTTGTCCATGAGATTTATTTGCTATTCTTGAAAACATTTCCATCAATCTGCTAAAAATCATCTTAGAAATTGTAACCTGCTGCATAAGGGGAAAATAATAGAAATAATATCAAATACCAATATAACAAAACATTGGTTTTATCTGCCTGTCAGGTACTCCCCTCTGGTGACTTTATATGCTGAACTGATGCACAGGTGAAAAAAACCACGAACACATACAATGCTTTAGTCACTAAAACTTTTCTTGAGCATTCAGCCTAAAGTTAAGCCATTTTATATCACTCTCTTCCGGCAATATTCTCCTGTCCTTATTTATTTGATCTGGGACAAGGAGTTTAAGTGCTTGAGATGTAACAGCAAATCTGTCCAAGTCAAGGTTTAATAAACTCAACAGTGGAACCCATTTCAAGTTCTAGAATCTAACCTTTTTTGTGGGCCTTATTTTTCAGGCACTACAATTGACACCATCTGTGAGTAATGGATTTTCTCTCCAGAAGTCATATTAAGAGGAGACATTATTTTCACTTGGACTTTAAACAACTAATGAGTATAAGCCTGAAGTGTTTAAACATACAAAACTGTAATGTTACTCTACAATAGCAGCTGGCCCATGCACACATACTTATGCTCAAACTTGAATTTTAAGTTCTACCTCTGCTCCTTTATAACATGTTTCATTTTCTTAAGATCCAGTGAGAAATATTGATAAGCTTTTTTGGTTGTTGCTTTTTCTCCCAGACTTTCTCTATGGTCTCAAAGATGGTCAAGATCTTGCAGAGTTCTTTTGAATTGTAACAACTAGTGCTGTAGTTCACTGTTTTTGTTTTCCCAATTGTTGCTTGCTTACCTTCTTAGTAAAACTCAGGGATTAAAAAAAAAAGACATAAGATAAATTTTGTCCTGCCTCAGCACTAATCTGAAGTACATGAAATTTCATATTCTGTACTGCTGTGAGACCTACACATCAAAGGTTTTAATCTGCATGTTGCAAGCATCCTAAAAACCCTTTAATTTAAATTAGTATTTCAGATATTTTATTGTGATACCAAAAACAGTTTGAATGTCCAAAGTAGTAGTAGTAACAATCACAACAAAAATTTTATTTAAATTATTTAATTTATTTAAATTTAAATTATTTAACTTAAATTTTATTTAATTTTAAAATGCAAACTTCTCTGGCTGCTATTCTAAAACCTCAGATTGCAAAAGCTAAAATCTCAGACCTAATGCTTTAATTTTTCAGAATATTTAATTGATTATACACTAAAAAAATTGCTACTCAATTTAATAATGGTTTTGACTTCTTCAAAATTTTGATTATCTAATATTATGATAAATTATACTTATGAGTTTCATATACTTATGTTTACTCATATTAATTTGAAAGCCTACATGACACTGGATATCATAGTATTTCAAAATATGATTCTTCCCAGCCAGCCACCTGTTGAAAAGGCAAGGGCAGAACACAAACTTCTATTACTGGGATAGTCAAATTAAGGAATATTCATACCCTGGGTTGTTCGTGGCCGACTTTAGATGCAGCATTAATTTCTTCCAGGAAATACATTGAAAAAAAAGTCATGCACTGTGTGTAATACTCTTAGTTTTCTCAAGCTTTGAAGGTGTATAATCTGATGCATTTTTTACTGGATGAGTTCTAATGATCACAGCAGGCCCAGTTTAGTTCTGAGGTGCTGCTTGTAAACTCCTTGACCATGAAAAGAAAAATATGATGGTGACATAGTAAAACACAGTTACCAGATCATGAATCAACCCAAGCCAACCTTGTGTCACTGATTTCAATACCTCCTTCCTTGGTTTAGGAACGACAGAAATGATCCAATTATCATGTCATGTTAGGATTTAATAGGTAAGGAGATGACCTAGACAACTCACTTTTCTAGAAGTGCTGGCAGAGCAGGACTAGATGTCAGGCTGCTCCTTCCATTACTAGGTGATTCGGACTGTAAGTAAAACACAGCAACAAATGTGATGTCCGTGAATTAATTTCAAATGACTGTTCAGTAAAATGACAAAGACAAGGTGCTGCTTAGGTTTTCTTCCCACACTCACAAGCAAAGTATCTTTAATATGGAGCTTCCAAATTTACCACAGTAAACAGGGGCCTTGCACACTAAGACTTTTCTCTGAAATACATTGATCACTGAATAATATCTTTATTCTATCTCTCCTACTATCTGAACATTAATAGCTGATTTTTCAAAGGGAAATTTTAAACAAAACCAAATCATAATAAACCATGGCAAACAAACACGCTTAGTTCCTGAAACAGTTGACTCTGAGGACATAATAACTAAATTGCACAAACAGATGCTTTTCTTAAAACTAAAATGGATTTAGCTTCTCAGCAAACCTCCTCATTTAAATAAACCTACATTTTTAACATTTTTAACTGCATAACTTTCAGGTTATGTTCCGTTATATCTCATCTCTGAACAGTTAGTATGCCTTGCAGTTTTCCTCCAAAGCATTTTATGGATTTATTATGTTCAGATCAGATTATAATTTGATTTATTAAAGTTTTATAAGCAAAAAGCCAACACAGAGGCTGATGATTTCACTAATCCCAGATCATCACAGAACCTCTAAATTTGTACCATATTTGTACCGCGTACATTTCTGCACATTAATTACATATGTTTCTGTTCAGTGTTCTATGGTTTCTGGTTAAAATTCTTCTCCTGCATTGTACATCTATTTTCACAACTTCTTTCCTGTGTATTACGACAGATGAAAAGGCAAATTGCCTCACTAATGTCCAATGCCTCTGAATCACCAGCCGTCCCCACTGATCATTTGAGGTAGATTCTGAAGGCACGTGTCCCTTCCAAATAGGAATTGCTCCCTTCACTAGGATGGAGTCAAAACAAGTTAAACCAATGAAAGGGCTTCCATTTTTTAGTAAATGTGGCCTGGCCACATGTAAAAGTAGTTTAGACAAAAAATAGTACCTTTAAAATGTGGGGTTTACTTACCAGGGATGGCATTGAAGGTATGGGTGAAGCTGTTGGTGACTGACCAGGAATGTTCAAGGAGTTAAACTTAGGAACAACCGCAACACTGACTCTCCTCCGAGGCATATTCTGTGAGGAACAACAATTTGGGTTTGTTTCTATCATGCGGCAAGACAGACTGAGGAACAATTCCACAGCTTAACAGTTGAGGAAAAGATGGAGGTTAATGTCTCATGGGTAAAAGGAGAGGTGGGAGGAAAATTAAGATAAATGGATGCTAGGCTGTGGTTTTCCCCAGGAATTCCTCTTGTACGGTCTGCTGTGGTAAGTGCTTAGTGTGAAATGAGTGTGCTACAGGGATGCTGCTGTTTTCCCTCCACACTGAAAGCCCAGGAAAGTCACACAACAGATGTGGTCCAAGCTGATACTGTCAGCTCTAATTATATGCTCTTCTCTTTGAATCAATCAGAGGTATAATGATACTGGGGAAAGTAAGAGTGCCACAATGACGGGAAAATAATGAAGGTGCACATGAAACTCTTATCTTGCCACGTACCCATTCTGATATCCTGTACCCACTAGGATATATTGATCACATCTGACATTGATTACAACACACCCATTCCTTCCACAGGAAGGTCCTGTGAACATTCCCCTCTCCCCCACCCTTGAGTTGTTAGATACCATCATGTGACACCGCTAACATTTCCCAAGGATCATGAGCATTCCTTATATGACAAACACATGCAAAGCTGTGCACAATATATTCGAGCTCAAACACAGATCACAGAAGTTTTAGCTGTAATTTGGTAAGAAGTCAAATGCTTCATCCTATAAAAATCTATGTAAAATCTGTGCTTCTAGCTGAGTAAAACCATCAAAACACTTACAGCATCTAACAGCTTTGTTTCAGCGCAAATCCAAACACTTCTGGTCTACACAACTTTATAGGAGAGGAGTCAAACACAGATTTAGTACATCCATAGGAGGAGTCACCTTCTCCATGATCCTGGTTCTAGACTAAACCAACTGTACCTATTCATTAACACCAATTTTATTTAATTTACTCATGCAAAACAACACAGGGGAGTCTTCAGCCATCTTAGGCAGAACATTTTAGTGTTTTGGGGTTTTCTCCCCCCCTCTTTATTACTTGGACTTGTCCTTCTTAAATTTAATCTTGTTTTGGGACCTCTGTTTCAACTTGTCTGGTTCTCATTCTGAAATCCAGTGTTGCCTTAACAGGCTCTGTGCTCTAATTCTTTATATCCAACACTCAGAGGTGGCAAGAATAAACCAAATCTAAAGAACTACAACCTAAACAAACAAAAATACGAAAATAAACAGTATAATGCCTCTGAACACCAAATTTCATAATGGCCACACTGGGGCTCATATCTCTCAAATCACTGGTTGTTTTAGCAGGTTTTGTAACAAACTTTATCTCCAACCCTTGGAATTTTTGCAGAAATGAAACCCTGGACATGTTGAAGCTACTAATGGGTCAAGCAAAAACAATCTGAGACCGTCTCTCACTCTGAATACTTTGTCAAATCAAAAAAGATACTTTGATGCAAACTGAAAAATGAGCCCCTCTTAAAAAATAACTGTTCCTCTATCCAGGTGCTCTGACCCACGATGAAATTCTTAAGATGATGGAAATGTTATGGTCATGGAATCCTGCATCATATGGTAAGTTTTGATAGTGTTCAGTTTCCTCACTGAGGAACTAGAACAAAGCACAGGAACTGAGCCGTTCTCTGGAGCACAGGTAGACAAAGACGTTTCACTACACAAAACGCTCATTTTTTTTTAAATATTGTAGAATTACCTTTCCAACAGTAAGAGACATGGATCTAGATGATCGAGGCACTCCATCTTCTACACAGAAAAAAAGATAAAAACCAGCCTTAGACTATATGAGTATCTATAAATATTAATAGAGCCTCTTCTTGTATTTTAAACTCAGATGCAGTATATTTGTACAAGGTCTGTAGTGACCACATATTTATCTGTTATACAGTTCTGGTCTCAGCTTCACCCGCAGAAGCCATTTGAAATAATTGCAAAAATCAAACCATTAGTATCTTTACTGAGATCAGGCAAAGGGCCACTATTTGCCTCCATATACAGATACTTGCGAAATAAAATACTCATATTTCAGTTTCCAGCACAGGACAGAAAAGGTTGCAGAAAAAAAAAAGTTTTGAATAATGAAATCTTGCCATCATCCATCACCTTAAAGGTAGTTACATTAAAATTGCACAGACTATGTGCATGTGGAAGAGGCCAATGAAAGTGCCATTGAATCCCTTCAGAATTAGGTAAGGGAAAGTGATTTCAAATTACTGTACTATAGCATCAAGTATGGTTCATATGAAACATTTTAACTTATTTCTACAACTTTTGTAAATCGTGTAGATCAGAACTTCATGAATCGGTTTTGTGGTACTGCAGTTTAATCATTATCAGCACCAACATCTCCCTGTACAGAGGCAAGACAAACTCTTAATTTTTTTTTTTTTTTACCAGATGCACCGTAGCTTCTGCTGGAATTCTGATTGGCAAGTTTCTTGAACTCCATTAGTTCAGCATGATCCTTTTCATACGTTCTTTTCAGATTTTCCACATACTGCATCATCACTTCTGTTGCTTTTGACATGCGTTTCTCCTAAGGAAGAAAAGGAGGAAACGCCCAGTTGAACTCTACGTGCCTCTAACAAATCACTTGCTTTATATCTGTGCTCTCTGTCAGGGCTAAATCTGGAATAGCTGTCCTTTAAGAAATATTGGTACCTCCACAACTGAAAATTCCTAAGCTAGTTAGCAGACAAATGCACTTGCATTCATATATATTTCACAGAATATAATAATTTATGTTATCATGTATTTATACAGCCTGCCTGCATGCCCATCTGATTAGTTATGTGGCATACCACACTGGTTTTCAAGCCCTCAAGGGTCTTAGTCACTGGTTACTTAAGAGGGACCAGTCTCGAACGTGGGAGGGCACTGCTGTGTTCTCATTTATACCTGCTCTGTTCTTATACTCTTTATAGTTGTCTGACTGAGCCACTGCCAAAGTCAGGTGACTGAACTAGATGAGCTTTTGGACCCAGAAAAGTTGTTTTACTAGTGCTGCTGTGATTTGAAGTAAGTTTCATGTGATGCAGCTGTAGTTCTGGATAATGCACATGTTCCTGTTTTTCTGATGTTGAACAGCTTAATGGGTAACCTTTTTCTGTCTGAGTTTTATTTCCACGCTGAAATGGTGTCTTATCTGACCCTGCAATAGACATCTTTAATCTGTCAAAACGGCAAATAAAGCTCAAAGGGTGAGTGTAACCTCTAGCTATGGCTGAAAAACAGAGAGGGAGGGAACAAGTGCAGGCAGGATACAGGTTAAGCACCAGGCTGTTCCTACCTGGCGAACGGCTCCGACCATCTCGGCGCGACTCGACAGCCTGGCAGCCAAACGCCGCAGGACAGCGATGTCCTCCAGCAGCTTCTGGTAAGCTTCCCTGTGCTCATAGTGGTGCCACAGGTGAGCTGAGGACTGGAGGGGAAATACATAAGATTTAGCACCATGTCTCGCTGCCTCTAGTTTTCAAATGAAGTAGCCAGAGCCACAAATAGGGGTAAAAATGTCTGGGCAGGACCACCCATGGACAGAGTGGAGCCAACAGAGTGCCAGCACTGCCACCACAGATGACCCAGAGAGTGCTGCTGCTGTTTCAAGGAGACAGAGAGGGCTCAGCACATTTGCAACACTTCCCCTCCTGAAATTTATCACAAATCGGGCACTTTACAGACGACAAGTTTATTTGAACTAGCACTTAAAAACCATTGCTGAAGCACAAAGAACATTTTAATTCCCTGGGCACGAGTTGTTAAGAAGGACATGCATCTCTTTTCAGTGTCATGATACTTCACTTCCATTTGTAACGTGAGATGTTATAGTCTCAAGAATTCCAGATGTAAAAGAATAATTAAAAAAAATAACATGGCCTGTAAATCAAATGGTAACTGCAATTTCGGAACCTTTTTTTGTCAGTCAATAGACACATCTATTCCCTAGATTAATTTTGTCACTTTGACAGCACAGATTAACACTGGAAAGCATCAAAGCACATAAATTCCTTGGGACTGGTTCCCAAAAGCAGGAATGAATTTAGATGTTTCATTAGCCAAAGCCTTAGAGAACACCTCTTCACTGAATACATTTTCTGTTCACAGAGAAATTTCATATGAGAAAACCCTATGCAATTTAGTTCAGTCTTACAGGCAGACTTCATCATGCTGGATGATTTCTATATTCTAAAAGTGCATTTTTAGGATGGACCAGTTTTGGCAATGAGGTTGTTTTAAATAATTAGTCATTGTGCTGCTGTCCACACAATTTTCCCTCTGTCCAGCTGCAATGTGTTCCAGTTCTCTGCAACCCCTCACTTGTATTGCTGCAAGAGTAAGTCAAGTTGAAATGATGTGTGAAAAGAATAACCTCTCCTCCTCTTTTTCTCCCCCACCTCAAAAGAAGGGAGTGATGTGCAGTAACTTTTTGAGTAGAATTGTTTCAGAAATCACATTTGTAAGTGAAAACCTTCGGTGTAGAAACACAGCCAAGAGACTGATGAATCTGGCACAAAGACAACAACTGCAGCCACAAAAATCTTATACACTTATTTATCATGGAAGCTACTTTGATAATAAATTGCAACCAAAATTTGACTGCAAGAACCAAGAAGGCATAAGGGAAGAATCTGTCTGAGAAAAATCATGCACAGAATTTCAGGTTTTCCTTTTTTTTTTCCTTGGCAACTGTAACCTGCTTATTTTCTTGAACAAACCTGAAGTTCCTGTAGATCAGCTTTCTCTTGAAGTTAGGATTTTTAATAACAAACATCGATTATCACCAGACTGCTTAAAAGAATCAGAAAGACTGGTAAAACTGTCATTGAACCATATAACATGCCTGCCCTACAGAAATAAAGACACCTCTCAATGAGACTGGAACAAGTCTGGGTCTAATATGACAGACATTATACAGAAGTCATCACTGCATTTAATTGCTGGTTAGTTTATTCCATTGTACAGAACAAAAGCTTTCACAGGAATGGCAGTTTCCACTTTGTTATAAATTACATTAAAAACCTTGTAAAATCTAGACTGTAGTGTGTGAACTGCATAGAGGAAGAAAAAGCTAATCACAACTGTCCCATGCTGGCAACGTGGTCCTTGGTGCCTAACTGCTTAACAGAAATACATGGCAAACCTAACACATATTTTTTCAGCCTGAAAACCCTGAGATCTAATAGGTTGGTTTTGCCTGCTCTTTACATAGAGAACAGAGGGAAGAGCAGCAAAACATTCAAAACATTTGGTTTTCATTTTCCAGAAAAAATGAATCTGGAGATGCAGATTTGAAATCACAGATGAAAAGATGTAAATATAACAATCTTTTTGATAGTATGCTTTCTTATGTGAGGGTGTTCTTGATAAAGTAAATGGCAGAAAAAATGTTTGCCTCTCTATTTCTCTTAAGAATGACAGCACCTCCTTGTAATGTGCAAACTGGGTCTACAGCTTTCATATAGCAGCACGGCATCTAACCATCCCTTCCCTTCTCTGCCCAAAAACACGTGCAGCACATAGGCTGACACATCCCAGAGATATATTTGTCTTTTCAGTTAGAAAATCCAGAGAAAGCTGGCAGGAAGGGCTGAAAACTCCTGCTGCAAAGGAACATCAGAGAAAGCTGGAAAATGGAAGTGTATCCAGGCCCAAAACCTGATCCTGAGGGTGCATGTATTCCCCAGGTAATCCTTGCTGTTCCTGTTCCTGTACCACCTTCTTGTAGCTGCACTTAGGAGGCCTTTCAAGATGCAAATCTCAGGGCTCAGGTTTCAGACCATTCCACTGACCAGCAAATTAATAGTGTTTATTCCTGAAATCTGCCAGATGTAGGGCAATGTCCCCTGTGCCTTCCCAGCACTGGTGATCCACTCTGGCAGAAAATGCTCTCCCTCCTGTCAAGTGGTAGGCAGCTCATGGTAAGGAGCTTGAGCAGCAGAAAATGAAGTTTTGGGGCTGCATTTACAGTACATATGAGAAAGAATAATCATGCATATTTCCAATGTGTGTGCACTTCCATGAACACTACAGCTCAGAAAAAGAATTCCCGTTGTTTTCTTACCGTAATGGCTGCTTTAAAGTTTTCCAGTTCCTTCTCAGCATTCTCTTCTGTAAGATTTCTCTCTCTCTCTGCTTGGTTAATTCTAGATTCCAACGTGTAACTATCATTTCTAAAGGCCAAGGAAAGTTGTACAAATACATTCTGTTTGGATTAAAAGAAGGCATTTTCCAATAAGTCTCCCAGTAATGTAATTTCCAACAACAATTTATGAATGAGGTATGTGTTTAACAAACTTTGGTGCTTAAATAAGTATTGAAATGGAAAACTGAAGATATTTTGAAAATTATTTTTTTTCAAAAATCACTTCTATTTACTTCCACTAAATTATGAATAAATGTGCTATTGCCTCTTTTCCTGACTGTTTTTCTGGGAGCTCAGTAGAGCAGAGACACGATGAAGGAAGTAGCCTAGCAGAAGCACCAGAATCACAATGGATCTGTTTTCTAGCTGGATTTCCTCCAAGGGTCCCCAAGGTTTTTAAACAGATAGTCTGTGCAGAGGAAGTCCAGAGATGAGCTCAGCATTAGCATTGTTTTACCTCAGGGATAAACATCTACCGCTGAAGCCAGTGAAAGACTAAGTGCTAACATTTTTATTCTCTTGCACCCTGCTTTTAAAGATTGTTTCTTTCTTTACCAGACACATTATTTCTTAGGAGTAATATTTTGCAAAGCACAAGGCACCAACAGTTCCATGAATGTAAATAAAGATCATTTTCTTGACTGCTATGTGAAAAAAAAAAAAAAAAGAAACAGAGCCTGCAAGCTAAAGAGCAACCTGCAAACAAAATTATTGTCTTGAACTGAGCAAGTAAAAATTATGTAAACTAACAGTGAGATATTATTAAAAACTGCCCCAAAGATCCTATTGACCTATAAAAATGTAATTTAACTTATTTAGTTTCTGCTTCCATTTAATCTCAATTTTTTTACTACTTTAGGTATATTTTAGTAATTTCCAAAACAGATGTCTATTTTATTATCAAAGAAGCACATACAAATGTTTTGCTTATTCCTACTCTGTCTTTTTGCAGTTTATATTGTTCTTCTTTCATGAAGTCATTATTTTGATTGAGCTCAAAATGTTTTTTCTGAGAAATATTTTTTTTGGGAAAAAGAATCATCCCATTACCATGTTCTAATAACCACCCTTAGACTCACAGTAACCACTTGAAATTGAGGCATATGTTCAAAATAATTAGCTTAGGAACATACTTACCTCAACTTCTTTTTCAGTAAGTGGAGGGGAGCTAGAAATGAAAGCAAAAAAAAAATCACATTTTAATGTGTTTTGTCTCTAAAATCAAAGCTATTCTAATATTTGATTGAAAGGAACAACAAAACATATGCTTGAGGTTTATGGGCTTTCCACTACATTTCAGTATCGATTACAATCTGAACTTCTTCACCTCATGCATTCAATTATATAAAATATTCTACAAAACAGTTCCTTCACAACAAATGTTAAACATTTATTTCATCTGCACAGAGAACACTTATTGACTGCTTCAAATGACTGAAGGCCTTCTGGTATTTTTGGTACAAAAACACATGGGTTAATGTAGGAATTAGTTTTGGCCAAATATGTTTGGAATTGCTTTAATGTCTTGCAAAGCCCGAATCAGCGAATCTGGGAGCGAGTCCTTCAACTACATCTGCAAAATAAACTCAATTTCCCTGAAAAACTGTCACCTGCAGAAAAATTGCAGAATTCTTACCTGCCCAAATTCTACCATTGGTAAGCACTACCTGTCCTGATTATTTTTCTGGGGGAGAGAAATCCTAATGCTTTCAAGACAAATTTTTATCTGCAGCAGCAATCCTGGCAGCCAGGGGTGGAAAAATCTCTACAAAAATCTACTTGTAACACTGAAATTTAGGCTTCAGACTTTTAATGCAGAATTTACAAACTGATTTTAAAAGTTGGCCGGTTACTGGAAATCGGTGCACTCTTCAAAATTTTTCAGAAAAATTGAAGGTGCAGCAATTTATCCCCTTGGATGGACCCCTGTGAATGGAACTCCATGAAGGGAGGTCACTGGAACCCATTAGTGTTCCTCCTCCCGGATGATCTTTCCACTTCTAACGAGCTTTTACCTTCCTGGAAGCGATTTGTGCACTCGCAGTTTTCGCAGCAACACATCAGGAATGCTGGGCATGACGTCAGAGCTATTCTTTGTCTCTTCCTCTTCAGTGGGGGAAGGGAGAGGTGAAGGGCCTGAAGACATTTTCAGATTTAAAACAAATTGTGTTATTTGAAAAGGAGCGCATTAACCATTAATAGTCAGCATCTCAGAGGCAAATAGGACCTCTTGGCTTAACTGTGTCCCTTTTAAAATCAGTGAGGCTTCCACCCAACTCTACTGGGAGCAAAAGTGAACACAAAGTAAAGGTCCATCCCTTCATGCAGAATGTTACTTCTTCTATTGCATGTGGTGATACATCACTTGTCCCTCCTTTACTGCTAAAGATTTCTGCCTTCCTCTTGAGCAGTGACAACAAAAGTAATCTGCAAAATTGTCATTGAAAAACTGAAGTAATACATGCTCTGACAGTCTCTAATGCACTGAAAAATAATTTTGTATTAGTATTTTTCCTAGAAAAATGAAAAATGGAAAACTGAACCCAGATTCAGTACTTGAACTTCTAACCTAACATTTTGCATTTCTGCTTTACATCATTTCTGAAATATTTTAGATGAGATTTTGTGGAGAATACTGTCATTTTCTGAGGCTTTAAATGCCGCCTACCAAGATGAAGTCCAGTGTAACGTGCTATACTAGAGATTTTGTGCAGCATTTATGGTAGTGAGTTACAACATGCACTTGTTTCATTGCATGTTCATTGAATCAGGACAGAAAGGGTATCCTTACTTTCTCTACTTCTGTCACTTTCATAAGGACCAGGATGTGGCTCAAACTTTTTTATTTGTATTTTATTTTTATTTAATTTCATATATAATAATTCCCTTCTCTCCTCCTATCTTGCCAGAATTTAATGAAGGACCTTCCTATAGGAAAGGCAGGTTTCCCAGTCTGAGTCTCAGACGCATCTCTGCTTTTCATTAGGTGTAACAGAAACATTCTTAGACTTGCAAAACAAATAGTGTGAAAAAGCTCAAAGTTTGTAAACGGGGAGAGCATTAACATGAAAGTCACAACAAAATAGGGAGATTCTTTTGAGCTACATTTTAGTTATGTGCATTTCCTTTACATTAAAAAACGCCAGTATTTTCTTTAGAGCAGTTATGTGTTTCCCCACGAAATCCAGCCTGACACCACAATGTCTCCAGATGTAATATATTCCACACATCGAAACTTCTGGAGACACAAAGGTGTGTTTACTCAGATGATCACAATAACTTGTCATTGATAGAAAACATGATGGAGAGAGTATATTGGACAAAGTAATAATGAAGGATCTGGCTATTTCCTATTGTTTAAGCAAAATTACTACTCCAGCTAAAAAGCAGAAGGTGGCTTTTATGGGAGTGTAAGGAGGTCTCCCTAACAAATGAACTAAGGATTTGACCCCTCACTTGTTTTCCCCACTGAAGACAAAGAGTTGTCCCTTAATGTTCTGGCTATCATTTAGATAAGTTACTGGACTCTCAAACACTTGTGATGTCCATGAGATCTTGGCTGAAGAGCTGGGTAAAACAATGCTTAGCTTTTCATAACGTTTTTCTCACAAGTTTCTAACCTGGAAAAACTACGTAATGGGCTGGTAAAATGGCAATTACTTTATACTTTCAAACAAAACCTGTTAAATAATTTCCAGGAAATTACATATTAGCAGAGTGACAGGAATAATACTATCACCTCTAAGAATCCAAAGCTATAATCACTAAATATAGAGGACAAGAAGTGTCTTTTAATTTTGTTTCAGTAAGACTGAAGACGAGCCTGTTTCCAGAGGTACCATGAAATGCCTTGACCAGCTCTCGGTGTAACAGAAACTTTAAGGCCTTATGATATAGTCCCAAAACAAATCTGTGAATTAGCAAAATGAACAGTATTAAGAAAAATTGAAATTGTCTCTGGATCAAATTTTGGACAATCAGTTTCAGTTAATGTGGCCTTAAAAACACTCTGAACAAGTTCTGACTTTACTACTTTCAAACAAATACACAGTTTTGGTGTAAATATTTTCATTTGATAGGTCAGCACTACTGTTTTTTAATTCTTTCACATGTTGAATTGTCCTCAGGTTTATATCTTTGCTCTTTATTTTTACCCTGAATCTTTTTAGGTGCAGCCTACAGGCATCAAATCTCTCATGCTTGTGTTAGTTTGGAAAGAAACATTTGGTGCCAGATTTCTTTTTCCTCATTTATGTAGAGTTTTAAACCTTTTCCTTAAAAAACACTCTTTTTATTTTTCCTTAAAACTCATAGAAATTTAGCTTTAAAAAATCCCCCTGACACAAAGCATATTTTTCCAATCCTCAAATCACATTTATGACTCTTCTGTGGCCTTACTCTTTCTTATAACATTGACACAGAAATGTGTACCAGAAGTGAAAACCCCATTTCAACGCTCACCACACATATACTAAAATAAAAAAGCAGGGATAAAGCATTTCATCTTCTCTTTATACTCCCAAGGATTAAATTCACCCTTCTGACCACAATATCTTGCAGAGGTCACATTCATTCAATCCATCACTGCTGAACAGGTTTTACAGAAAGCCACTGAAACTCAAGGCAGTCCTCCAGCTATTGTGTCCAAAATAGCCTCAGTTCCACACGTGCATCTTTTCACTCAGTTGTAATAATATCTGCAGGATCTTCTTGGCTCAGGTCATCAAGAAATTGAGGTAGTTCCATTATTGTTCTCTCTTAATCATCATTTATTACCTTTCTCCATGACTGCTTCAGCTACTACTGCAACTGAAGAAAAAGACTTTTCCTCCCACCCCCCTAACAGTCAATTATAAGAATCAGTGTATAACAAACACTCCTTTCAGCTTTTATGATACTGCACCTTTTTCCTGTTCAGCTGCTTCACTAAGTTCAGGAAGTTTAAGTCCAACTAAATTTTGATTTCTCATCAAAATATGCTCCTGTTAAGAAAAATAGTAACATTTCTAAGTAACTGAACTAGAAATTTCAGTTTAAATATCCCTTCCACGTGAACAATGAATATAACATTTCCTTTAGTTAATAAACATAATGGAGATTATCTATATTAACTTATAGTCAGGTGCTACATTGCATGGATACACAGACATTCACACACACTTTAAGATATTACATATTTCACGTTGCATGCAGGCATTATTTAGAAAAAATCCTGGTCATGCAAGCAGAGATTTGCAAAATGTTCCCCTTACTCAAATAGCAACACAGAGTTTTGAAATAGAGAGTTTTAGTAATTAAAAAATTAATTTTGGACATAGCTCCAGTAACTACCAAGTGTCCCAGAAAACAGAGAAAATTTAGAAAATTATATATACAAGACTTGATCACTGTGACTTTATTAAGACCAGAGCTTGGGATGCTACAGCTGCAAGTTAATGCTTCACTGTCACTGTGTTCTGCCCCTTCTCCTTACAGGTAGGGAAAAATGCTCGCCAGATTTAAACCCTGTTGTATTATTTCTCCTTTTATCATCTCCTGCATATTCTCACATATTTTTTAAATTCACAAACAACTGCTTTTGTTTATGAGTAGACAATTCCTACTGGAGGCAAAGTTCAGAGCTCACCTATCTGGAATTACATATCATGTTGTATTAATTTTTTGATTCTAATTATTATTTGTGCTTAGCTGCTTCTAGGCCATTCAGAATTAGAGAATCTTAGACCCATAGAATGGTTTGGTTTGGAAGGCACCTTAAAGAACATTGAGGTCAAAACCCCCTGCCCTGACCAGGGACACTTTCCACTGGGCCAAGGTGCTCAAAGCCCCATCCAACCTGTTCTTGAACACTTCCAGGGCTGGAGCATCCCCAGCTTCTCTGGGCAACCTGTTCCAGAGCCTCACCACCCTCACAGTAAAAACTTCCTTCCATAATTATATGGCTCAGGTGTCTTTACAATCAAAACTTGCAGTACATGCACTCTAAGAACACGTTTGTTTTATAAAGAGGAAAAGATGAATAACTGAGCTGCTGTTCTCAATACAATGAGAATGAATTAACCAAAGTGCAGAATTTGAGGTCCTCACCTGTCAACACTGTGTTCATCTTAAAATATTGACTAGTGGGGATCAAAGAAAAGATTCTTAGTAAGCTGTTCAGGAAAGTACCTACTACTTTTTTTTTTTTTTCTTTCAGAGGTCATTCCTGTAACAGAGGCATGGCAGTTGCTTTCTTATGGTGGTTTATCATTTCATGACATTCCTGCTTTTTTTCTTAGGGTTTAAGTCTTAACTTTTACTAATCATCTGGACAATTACTTAACAATGGATTAGTTTATAGATACTGCAGTGTCCAAGTCTATTCTTCTGAAATCTGACACATTTGCACCATATTAGAATTAGGAACTGTGAGCCTGTACACTCTCTATGTGCCCTTGCTCTCAGAGAACCCCAGTTTTACAGCTGTGGACACTTTGAGACATTTTCTGAGAATGTTCAATAAGCAAATAAATACCAAAACCATTTCCTGTCCCCTCAGACCTCCAAATGTAATGTTATTGCAAAGGCTGGTGGTATTTCCTGAATGACAGGACTACTGCCTTCAGAAGGAGAGTACCAACCAACACAGGACTCAAAAACACTCAGCTGAACAAAGTAAAAGTGAATTTTAAGTCCTAATAAAGTTTACAAACAATATCTGATACACAAAGCCCTTTTATAAGAGTACAATAACTCCAAACTTCAGTAACAGATTTTTGCTTATGCAGAGGTCTCAGCTCACTCATACAGAAAACAAATTAGTCACTATACTGTGAAATCCTGTGGATCTGAGGACAATTCTGAAGGAGCAGAAAAAGCACATCACACGGAAGCAAAGTAAGTAAAAAAGCATAAGTGACCCTTTCAAAGAGAATGTTGTTATGTCCTGAGGAAGGAACTTCAGGACTAAAATTCTCTTCAGAAAGCAAATTGGATTAATTTAGTCCCATGTATATTTTGCAAATAAGATGATTGTTAATCAGTTGCTTTCTGTTTATAGGTCACGTAAACAATGCAAAAAAGAGCTATTCTGAGTTTTAGACTCACCTTTCTGTCAGAATGAAAGCAATTAGTACATACTTGACACCAGTATGACAATGTGCCAGAGCACATGCATATGCACACTGAAGGTACCACAGTGCACTTGATGCATGTTGAAACAGAATAATTCCACGGAATTGCTGACAAATTACAATTGACTAAAGTTGCGAAGGAAAAACATGATACAATTCTGCATTGATTTTGCTGAAACTGTTTCCTGTTATATCACTGTATGTATCTTCCAGTGATAAAAACGATGCTAAGCAAGTTGAAAGTTTAGCAAGACATGAAAACAACTTTTAAACAGGATAGAAGTGTTTAGGACTCACCTCTCTGAGCTTCGTTAGCTTCTGCATTCGGACTGGTTGAACTTGGATTTGAAGGTCTTTGAAGGCTTTTAACTGATTGCTGGGTTTATTACCAGCAAAGCTTTTATCTTCCTCAGATGGTAATTTTGAGGGTGTTTTCTCCTTCTGCCCAGGCTCCAAGCTGTCCCATGACACAGCCCGTAGTAGAGGAGGACGCAGTCCACACACTTTAAATTCTGGTTTACACGAAACTTTATGGTCCCTCATTTCTGGAACAGGCATTTTTAGCTTTGAGTCCATATTTCCTACCCCTGCTCCTGGTAGATGGGTTCTTAAAGGAACATCATTTTCTTTTCCTTTCTTGAGGAATGATTTTCCGAGTTCATTTTCACAAACATTCATGCAAGGATTAAGAGACATTCTGCCACCATCACCACCTGAAGGGGAGCATTTAGGTAAAGTATCCATATGCTTATGTGGATCAAAGTTTTCTTTTTGGTCAGATAGCTTCTCTTTGGAGTTTTCAAAACCAGCAGAACGAGGAACCAGCCTTCCCTGAGAAATCTTTCTTTGATCATTCTGCCTTCGATCAATTAATCCTTTTGCAGCATTCTGAAAGTAGAGGAACACACATAAAACAAACAAGTCCAGATTCCTCTGTTCTCCTGCCCAAGGACAGATTTGCACTGTAAAAAGCCATTTCCTTTTCAGTGACATTTGCTTTTAAACATGTGCTGTTGACAAAAGAAATAATTTTTTAAAGGCACTTCAAGAATACTGGATTGGGAATCTCCTCTCTGAACTTTTGAGTTAACCTCTCCCATTCCAGAGCCCATTACAGCACTGCTCACACAGCCAAGTTCCTCATCATTTTCATGTGAGGTTTGTCTGAACATACACCTTTAACCCAGTATCTTACAGCACTGTTACTTTCCTTTGTCTCTTTTCTGTTAATCCCTCACTTCCCAAAGGAAAAAAAAAACCCACTAAGTTAAAGCACATATTGTAATTTCTCTCTCTTTGTGTGCAGTACCACAGATGATACTTTGGTTGCAATCTCTACAAAAGAATTTTTGCCTATACTTGGGCTCCTTTGGTACAGAATCTGTATTTTATTTAAGGGTACCTGTGTCAGCAATTTAAGGCCACCAACATACAATCTAACCACGGGCTCTACCTCAGATATGTTGCTGCTCCTCTCCTTTATAGTTACTGCTCCAAAACTCTGCTGCCATAGCGGTTTTTCTAAGTATGGCCTAATCCACACACACAGAAACCTCTTTAAAGGGCCAACCAATATCACCTAAAATGAATTAGGAGACATTCATATAAGCTTCTCCACTGAGAGTTGTGTGGAGCAGTAACACCCCACCAGGGGTAAGGAACACAAGGTTCAGTAACCTCTTCCACTGACCCAGAAGGGTCTGGAAGAGGACGCCTGTCTGAAACACTGGCACACACCAAGGTGGCTATGCTAGATATTTTGAATTCACTTAGAAAGTAATGTAGTGTATTGATTTTAACTGAGCTAGCTCAGGGTGCATGATGGGATGCAAAGACCAGCTGGAGGCTCATTTTTCTCCACCACATTTGCAGGTGCTTCACACTTTCCTAGAGCAGTATAATTTCCTTTTCACTCAGTGAACAGTTTTTCAGCGTTTTTAGTCACAGAAACAAGTCTCATGTGTGCTAAGACACAACCAGCAGACTTTGTTCACCTCTTCACGTGAAACACTTACCTCTGCAGTTTGCCTGTCATCCTCTTTCACAGTTCTGTTATTCTGGCAAAAAAAGGGAAGAAAAGATTGCCTTACAGGGTGATCTCTCACATCGATGCTGCAGATGTTAGATATGGATATTAATGGATGAACTGTGAATCTCTTAATTTTTACATGTCTTGTCACATTTAGTTATGAAATAAATTTAGGGATTAGTTTTTTCATAGATTAGGATTATATTGGATCTTTTTCTATTTTCTACACTCAACAGATCTCTATGATCTTTCAGCATTTGTTACCTCACGGATTTTTGTCTTCAGAGTAAACATTTATTAGTCCCTCGCTCTGCAGAAAAAACATATCAACAATCCAATCTTGGTGTATATAAACCAATATTCCAAACATCCCATTTTCCTTGGGGACTAAAAGGGCAGTACGTACCAATATAGTACTGTAAAAACCAGGTTACTGCACAGACTATTCAGTTCTTACCTGCCCTGGAGATACTGACTCAATACTAGTGGCTGTGCATGCATCAGACCCTGAAAAGATACACACATAATTAGGGCATATCCTGATATTCTGCTCAAAGTTTTTACTTCTATAGCATTAGCAGCACATACGTGCACAGTTCCCCATAAAGTAGAAAGGAAAAAATTTAAGTGTCAAAATAACTAATTAAAAGGGAAGGAAATATTTAAAAATATAGTAAGTGAAAGATCATTAAGGCTTCTCAAAACTCCATTATTGAAAAGTTTAAAAAAGTAGAATGTGTGACCTTGCAGTGCCACAGGAATAAAAATATAATTAAATATATATAAAATCTGTATTTTATATACACTCATGGGCTTTATAATATTTAAGAGTACAGACTTAAAACTACCCTTGCCTTCTCCGTGAGAAATATTTAAAAATATTTTTTGTGAGCTTTTATAAGTTGAAGTTTGAACCTGAAAATGGTTGGACTTGTTGATCTTAGAGGTCTTTTCCACCCTTACCTATTCTGTGATCATTTTACCTGATGGAACTGGAAGAGTGAGAGAGTTGCTCCGAGATGCTACTGGTGAAACTTTAGGACTAAGAGTAGGGGAAACTGCTTTGTTAGGAAAAAGACAAAAACAAAAAAAAAGGTAATTTTACTTTCTAGGCTTGTAGCTTCTGAATTTTTAAAATTCAGGTAAGATTAAAGCATGAATATCGTAGTCATCAGTCATGTGTTTTTCCAGAACCTGACAGGTAATTTTAAGTAAATTAGGAACTCTGAGTAGGTTTTATTTCTTATATCTGGAAAAACTATTACTATTTTGTTGATACACAGAATCCTCATTCTCCTCAGCTTTCTGATACTGTAAGAACTGCAGAGAAGTGGCATAAAACAGG
This sequence comes from Pseudotriccus pelzelni, assembly GCA_035584735.1. Taxonomy (NCBI): domain Eukaryota; kingdom Metazoa; phylum Chordata; class Aves; order Passeriformes; family Tyrannidae; genus Pseudotriccus; species Pseudotriccus pelzelni. The sequence goes on along the minus strand of JAWMRA010000161.1, from coordinate 10,149,781 downwards.
ATTCAGGTGGAATTTAGGAAAAAAAGAAAAAGAAAATGTAATTCTAGTAAGTGTAGCTGTGGTGGTTTTTTTCCCTCCAGAAACTGTCAAGCCAATTTTAAGGCAAAACTTTGTTTGAGCTGGCTTTTCAAAGCTAAATGAAAGTGTTATTTCATGGTAAAATGCCATTTTGTTCCAGTTTTCAAACACCTCATATAAGGGGAAAAAGTAATTTCAATTGACATCTTAGAACAGAACATTTTATTCTGCTGTTTTTAAAGTATGATCTGGTTCATTTAGCTTAGTTTATTACTATGTTCAGAACAAGAGCCTGTAATTATGTCTGGGGTAATGTTTTATCAGCAGTATGAATCATTAAAATTTCATTTAATGTACAGTAGGAGCATTAGGAAGAAAATACCCACAAACAATAATTTGTGACCGTTTTTTAGACTTCAACAGAAATACCTCATGCGCTCTTGTTCTGGTGTTTGCAGTATGACACTCAGGCACTTAAAAACTTCACAACGTTTCCCACTGACACATCTGAATACAAGGATTGGTCATTTTATATGGAATCCTGAGAGGGGCCGAGGGATTCTGACCACCAAATTAACAGAGTGCATGTAAACAGTAGCAATGTATGGATCTGCAGTAGTCTCCTGTTTGATGCACTTGTTTGAAGTCGAATATGCAGTCCTGTTTTCACAATCTGCACCTACCTGTGGGTGACTCTGGCAGGCTGCTCCTTGACTTTCTGCCTCTGCGCATTAGAAACCTCTCACTCACTTTCTTTGCCTCTTCTAGTAACTCAAGGTTCTTCTTTTTGTCTTCCTCTGATATCTTGACATCTGGTAGCTGATCATTCACCAGGTCAATCACGTGCCCACTGTTGTCTGTGTAGGAAACATCAGAATTAGAGCTCTACCTCCAATTGCCAGATATATTGTGGCATGTCGGAGTAATGAGTACAAAACACACCTATAAATTTAGCTTTGAGCTTACATTTAACAAACATTAATGTCTGCTCATTTCTCATGTTGTATTCTCAAGTTCAGAGCAATTCCTCCAAAAATACAGATAACCCACTAAGATGAAGTCCCTATGATCAAAGATGCTCTGATATGGGAAACTGGTTTTTTTCAGCAGTGTCCCCAGTAGAATTGTTCTAATTTCTAAATAAAAGTGGCATTAGACCCATCTCAGCTAACAGTCATGGCATTTCTGCTTTAGACTGAGGTTTTTCCTGGAATTTGTATGTTCAGTTTTTCAAGGCTAAGATCCCTAAAATTCACCCAGCAAAGATTTATGCCCACTAGTTTTAATAAACAGGTGATTAAATGAAATAATCTATAACTAAAGGGCAGAGTTTGGAAGTATGAAGATTTTATTGATGTGATCCAGGAGGGTGCACGGACCACAAACTGAAGGCCACTGCCTTACACTTCGGCCTTTAGATTAATGCATTGTTTTCTAAACAATCTTAATTGTTTGTAGAATGAACGCATTAATTCCTGGCTTCCAGATTGTTTGAAAACCCTAAACTTCGAGCATCAATTTTTACAATTCTCCAGGCTATGAGGAATCAAATGTGGCAGCCAGTTGTCAGAGAGGCAGCTGTGTAAGTCGGTATAAATGGCTTTTACAAGCATCTCAAGAACAGCTTGGATGGAAGGGAGGAAAGTCACCAGGTAATACAAGAAAGATATTTTAAAATTGGACAAGAGCCATTACAGAACCATCAGTCTTCAGAAAAACTAAGGCCATGAGTAAGCAACAAAAATTCGAGGGTTTTGGTTTGTGGGCATGGGGTTATTTCTTTGTTGGTTTTTGGTTGATTTTTTTGGAGGGGAAGGGAAAGGTGCTTTGGCTTTAATTTCCTTCAATTTACATCAGTTCAAAAGTAACAAACCCATTATTACTGAATAGTAGTCTTCATTGCATGCCACATCTCCTGAGAAAGCATCCTAGCTTAAGTGAATGATCACTTCTTACCAACAGAAGTCAATGAACTTGTAGAATTCCTATTGGCACGGTTGGAATGTCTCCTGTGAGGACTACGGGACCTAGAGAGAAGAATTTTAAAAAAAGTCCTAATTATCTACAAAAAGTTAACTCTAAAAAGAAAGCACTTTGATTTAAAAAAGAAAAAAAGAAGACAAAAAGCATGTATTGCAGTTCCTCCCATCTCCAAACAGCTGGAAAATGGAGGAGATTGCAGAAAGAAGGAAAATTGCAGAAATTGGTCTCACAAAGGAGTTGTGAAATTTGCTAATAACCTCATACACTGTGAGCTTAGATTTCTCAGAAAAAATCCTACATCTCTTTAGACCATCACCATGACTGAAAACTCATGTAAATGTGGTACATAGTGAAAAAAAATGTAGTCTTTGTAAGTTGTTATTGCTTCTTAAACTAAGTTTTAAGGCTGAAATGATTCCATAGGCTCCCACATTGACACTCGCATATAGAGTCAGATGTAAACCCGGTGAAAGTCTCAAATGACTGCAGAAATTTAAATACTGATCTGGTAAATAGTTTTGCTTTTAAAGGGATGCATTGCAGTTCTGACTCTGAAACGATCTTGAAGTTTGGTGAAGTACAAGCAAATGATAGATTTACAATCAATACTTTCTGATTCAGTTTTTGACCCTGTATTTTAAGTCCAATGACAGGTGAATAAATTAAAAATCCCAGGTCAGGAAGTATGCTTTATCAGAAGAGTGGAAATAACCTTAATTCAACTCAAAACTGAATTGAAGTTTTCAACTTCAAACAGAATTATTATTTCCATTCAATAGCTTACTTTCACATATGCTTCACCTCAAGGTGGTATTGTTGTCCCATTTATGTGGATCCCAAATATCTGCTTCAAAAATCATTGTATTAAATGATTAAATCTGTCTTAAATCTGTATTCAAGACATTTAAGTTGTCCAACTCAATGAGTCGGGTTGGCAGGCTCTATGCAAGTCTAGTCTTTTAGTATCAATTATATTCCTGTTTCCCCACCCTGGATTCCAAACACCATCATCAAAATGCTAAGATAACGTGAGCAAAATCACAAATGGAGATATAGTAACAATACTTTCATACAATACACATTTCAAAGCAGTGTTTTAGAAACAGCACCTGGAACTACTGTACAATTTAGGCATAGATGGGTAATGTATTATACAGTACCTATTAACCAGGTTTTTATCAATTTCTGCATCTGGTGTAACAGCATTCTCTGGAAGAACAATAGAAGGTGTGCTGCATGTTGTCCCTTCAACTGCAGTGTCCTGCATGGTTTGTGACAAATACAAAAACGTAGTTAAACAGAAATTCAAACCACTGTATGTTGATGCTCTGTGTGAAAAATAATGTGCATTGCTCAGTTTAGTTAAAAGAGAAAATCACTGAACTAAGGGAGAATTGGCCCTAATTAGATAAGACAAATGTGAACTACAGACCTACACTTAAATTACTAAAAAGAGATGAAGAAGACGTGGAATATCTGTCTTCTTTAAAAAGTTTTAATGCATGCAAGCTGAATTCAGTAGGCATGGAACTGATGAGAAAGCTTTAGAATGGCAGACACACTGATTTTTCACACAGCAAACCATTCCTCTACTGAAGTAAATGTACAACATTTTAGTGAATTTATGAGCTGAATGCAGGAGTGAAAAGCAGCTCTGTCTAACAGGGCTAACCTGGGCAACAAACCCTCCAAATCGTACTAGCGTGGAATGAAAGTTTGGATAAATGCAGTATTCAGTGTAGATATGACACTCAAAACACCAGAACATAATTTTAATATTATTTTGCTGAGAGTTCCACATGGCTTTCCTTCACATTACTTGGAAAAATATTTTTAAAATATATGATTGCAATATTTAATAAAGTTATAATTTGTAAGTGATAAAAGAAATTGGCACTGGATATTAATGTATGTTTGCCTGCCTAAAAAATATGAGACCTTGCCCCAAGAACTTAATCTCACACCTTCCACACAATGATGCAAATCAGTTGAAGAGAAGGAATCAGTTTCTGGTGAGATACCACAAGTGGAGATGCATCAAGTTGGAATAAAGTACTGTGGATTTCCCATATGGAGTAAAAAATATAATTACTTCTACCCCAAGTACTACATTCAGATTAAAACAAAAAAGCAGCTGCAGGGGAAACTTCCCATCATAACCCGTCTCCCTCTCAAAAGCAATTAAATATGCCCTGATTTGGACACACGATTTAGGATTCTTGATTCTATTGTAAATAGCTTTTTTTTTTTTAACTAAACCCAAAACATGCCATGCAGCTCTACACTTCTATACTCATAATTCTCCTATGAAGTTCCTTGGCAAGTTCACCTTGTCAATCACAGGACAGCAAGATTGGAAACACGCCAAGAAAACACCAGGAAGACCTAAGTTTTAGAAAAATACCCTTGTAGGACTGTAAATGTTAGAATGCCAAGGCATATGTGAGTCAAGTGCATGACTTTTTTAGTCATATTCTCGAAAATGTTACAAAGTAATCATATATTTTGTCAGCGACAAAGCTTCAGGTGACTGTCCCGCTTGCAGGGCAAAGCAGCTGAATACACAGGCACATTGTTTGCATACATCTCGTGACTGCCAAAAAGCAAAAGCTCTTGGGTGACTTAACATCAGCCTTGGAGTCACTCAAGTCCATTTTAGGACTCTAAAAACAGCTTATTAAAAAGAAAAAAACCCCAAAGTTAAAAGAAAGGAAAAAAAAAAGAAAATAAAAGGAAAGAAGCTGCAGCCAAGGCTAGTTCAGGTCAGGTAGAAAATATTAATCTCGGTCAGCAGCTGTAGCAGCTCAACAGCTACGCAAGTGAAACTTCAGGGCTCCTGCTGTCCAAACCTACTGTACATTCTGCAGGAGAGGGGCAGGAAGAGGCAGGGAGTGAATCTCTTTGCCAGGCCAGCTGGCTCGAATCAAAAGGAATCGTTACACTCTGAAGAGCGCTTAGGCTGCTTTATGCAGGTCTTGGAAGAGCAGCTTCAGCAGGAAGCTTTGTCTGTCTCACCGAGCTGTACAACTGCACAAAGATGATACAAAAGTTTTCCATCACCCTCCCATTGTGTGCCTTTAACTGTGCTCTCCTTGTTAGCTTCCAGACCAGCCTGCTCTTTATCTCTTCCCAACAGCTGCCTCGCCAGTGGCTGCCCTGCTACCCAAGTCTTGGCTTCCTTTTTTGTCCCAAGCCCTCCCGCCCTAAAAATGTAGGGTAAAACTGACTCCACCTCTCTTGCTCAGGTGGGAACTGCTCCACATGCTCCACAAGGATGACCTGTGCCATCTAGTCTGGCAGGAGGGTGTGTACAGGGCTGAGAGGGGGGCACATGCAGTCTGGTCCACAACAGAATATCCAAGAGGATCAGGATTCTCAGGGTGGAGATAGGACCTGCAGACATTCTGGCTGTTAAATTCTACCAGAGCCTCACTAAGCATACAGCAAATGTGTTTCTGGAAGTTTTATAATCCAGCCAGATTTGGATGGATTTGAACACTAATGAGGGGGGAATACAAAAATACCCTCTGCTAAAAGACCTACTATGCCAGAAGAGTCAGATGACAGAGCTTTACTGTATATCACCTGAATTCCTTAAAGCATTCAGGAAAAAAAAAAAAAGATTAAAAAAGTCCTCTGCCACTTGATCATATTCTTAGATATTAGTTAAAAGTCTGGATGGAATTTCAGAAAAAATCTGGCCCAAAACAGAGATTTATGTGAAAAACCTCAGAAAAGTTGTGCATCTCAGAGAGCAGTCTTTGGAGGGAGATGGGATTTTGAATAAGCTTGATGTTAAATGTTTAAATGAGGCGCTCAGCTTGGAGTTTAGCAGGTAGGGTAACGTAATTGTATCCAGTTGAAACAGGAGAACAAAGCTATCATGGGACACCTGCTTCAGAACAAAACAGATAACACACAGAGGTCTGACAAAAGTACAATACAAATTTAAATAGGGGTAATAAGATATAAAAGAAATGCAGAAGTCTGAATGGTGGAATAATCAGTGTATGAAAAGCATTATGAATGCCTGAGACAGATTTTTTCCTCAGCAGTCAGAAGAGCCAGTAAAATAGTGATCAGGATACATAGAAAGCAAGCTGGAAATAGAAATGGGGATTCTTGATTTAAAAAGAGGGAAAGATGACAGCTCACAACCAACCCAGAAAGTGTAGGGAGATTTATAGGCAACTATAAATTTTAACATAACTGATAAGGATGTAATCTTCTTTGACGCAGGTATGCATTACATGTATAGAAATTACATTTTTAACACTAAAAACCTGAAATGAGTTTTTTAAAGTGTCAGTGAAAGCATATTATATTACTCTCTGTGAAATAAATCTAATTAAATTTAAATATGGAAATGACTGAAAGTTACATCTCACCATGAATTTCTATGATTTATGGTAGGAAAAATGATTTTGTGTAAAAAAAATCTAAAATGTTCAACACTTACTGCAACAAGACAGCACACAAACAGGGTTCAACTACATGATCTTAGTTCAGATCAGAGGCTAAAGTTCTTTGAATTAGTCCCAGTGCCCTTATACCTGTGTTAATGGGAATTTCACACCTATCTCCCTTAGGAACACGGAGCTAAGGAATACTGTGGTGATTTTTGTTTAGAATTAGTCAGAATGGTGAATACTGGCTGCTGCAAAAAATGCTGAAATGGAAACCCGTATTTGTTTGCTCAAAACGAATTTGAGACATATAACCCAGGTCTTCCCATCACATCAAAGGTACTTGGAGCATGCAGGAAACTACATGTGATGTAAAGTTCATTTGCTTTTTGTCAGAACTGTTTAGTGAATCTGTGTGCATTTGGTCATGCAGGGAAAAGGTGGGGAAGCACCTCCTGAAACAGAAGGAAGAAACTGCTGAGTACCAGACATCACTTCAGAAAAGATGAGATTCCAGACTTGGAAAGTTTTGTTGAATGGCAGAAAACAAATCCACCAGTTGTTAGTTGTTTCCGATGCCCTCTCCTGGCTTGCAAGTCCTCATATCACAATAATAAACTATTTTACTTATAATGACTTACAGTCACACTGTAGAACTTGGTCCGCAGCAAGACCCAAGAGGCACAACAGGTATGAACAAGATGAAATCCTCACAACGTTGGCCAGTGGCAAACCTTAATTTAAGAAGGCTTATGAGCCGTGTGTGGTTAAAATCCTTCCACTGCCACTTTGTGCCTAACAATAACCACGCATCTAAAATGAAGCATTTTGCACACTTAACTGATTCATGAACTATCACATTATCATAGTTCATTTCAGACCCACCTCTAAAAGGCCTGTAAAATGTATTTTAAAAATAACTATTTTTTAGATTAGGTGGTCAGAAATCTTCATTTCTCCCCTTTGACAAGCATACTCAGGACTAGAATCACTGATGTCTGCTAGCTTTTCATAGTTTTTTCCTCCTTGGGTATGTTTTACCCAGCAAGTCTTTTGTACTAAAATACTTTTCACATAGGTGAGTTAAAAAAGCCCAATAAAATCTTCTTGAGCTAATATATGTTCTTAGCTAATAGTCTGATGAACTTGCATCCACCTGGGGTGTTTATCTTAAACCAGGAAACTGACACTCAGTACAATGTGCAGTTTAGATGGAATGCATGACAAGTCAGTGTAGGGCTCACTGCTGACAATATTTTCCAGCAATGTTAGAGCAGCGGATGTTTTCACCTAAAGTGTAGAATGTAGTGTCCTCAAACCCAATGACAGTGATACATTTTTAACTGGGAATGTGCCAGATTAGAAATCCTCTCTTTCTTTACACCACTTAGCATAAAATTGGATGATTTGGGTGACCTGTGATTTTGTAATCAGTACCGGTTCTTTACCTCAGCTAAGATACCAGTTAAAAAAAATCAAACAATTCCAGTCTATAAAACATAAAGTTACTTTTTATCTGTGGTATAGATTATTGAAAAGGGTGGAGAGTCATCTCTTACTGGTTTTTGCAACTTATCTGCAAAGAAGACATGTAAAAACATACAGATGCCACAAATTTTTAGGGGCAAAATGAAGAATATGTCTGGGGAGCACCCACCTGCTCTCTGGATAGTTCCCATGTATGTTCAGCTACTGCTGAGAAAGACTATGAACCAAAAAGCCCTCATGAATTGCATAACATCTGTAAAAGCAACAGTAGTTGTTCCAAGACTATTGTGAAGTACAAGCCTAAATTATTTTCCAAAAGGTTCAGGTTTTCTGTAATCACACCAGAAAGGACATCTTTGAATGTCCTTTTATACATGTCTGTCCGTTCTGAACCATTTATAATCCTCCAGATCAAAATGATAAACAACCGCTTGGGCAACCTGAGTTCTCCTCCCTTAGGCTATAAAATATTTGAAGGACTCTAAGAATACCAACTGAAGGATCATTTACAGCTTCATCACCTAAGCAAAACACACTAATTCAGCGCAATGATTCGATTTTGTTTTATGAACTCCAAACAGGTTTCAGCCTCGGGTTTCCAACAAGAGTCAGAAAACACCTTTGTAAGAGTGCTTACTTTGGCTGGAGGAGAACTGTTGTGCTGTGCCTCCTGTGCTTGTCCCTTGTCTTCAGGTGAGGTTGGCATGGTGGGCAGCGTGAAGCACGTGGAGCTGCACTGTGGACTAACAGGACCATGCACTGCTGGCAAAGGTTGGTTCAAGTCAGCCTGAAGGCATAAGCTCTGGGAGGGCTCGTGATCTGCAGGCTGTGTTAGATGCCAAAAAGACAAACCAAATCTGTTTAAAACTCTGTGCTCTAATACTGAGATCACTTTACAATAACAAACAGCATTAAGGTTTAAAATTAAAAATGTTATCTTGTGTTTTATTAACTAAAGCTTTCAAGGTCAAGTATAACTTAGCAAATCCATTCTTGTTGCTATTTCTATCTCTTCCCTCCATTTTACTGATTTTTATTTTGTCACTATGACTGTGACCAAATTACCTTCCCTAAAAATCTTCTAAGTCAACAGCATCCTGGATATCACAGAATCACAGAATGGGTCGGGTTGGAAGGGACCTGCTCCAGCAGGGTCATCCTAGGATTGCATCCAGATGGCTCTGGAATATCTCCAGTGAGGGAGATTTCACAACCTCTCTGGGCAACCTGTCCCAGGGCTCGTTCACCCTCACAGGAAAGTAGTTCTTCCTCATGTTCAGGTACACATTCCTGTGCAGCAGTTTCTGCCTGTTGCCTCTTGTCCTATTGTTTGGCACCACCAAGCAGAGCCTGGCTCAGTCCTCTCGACAATCCCCCTTCAGATATTTATACACATCAATGAGGTTCCCTCTCAGTCATCTCTTCCATACTGTGCCTTTTAGCAACTAACAAAGTCTTCATGCTACAGAGAGTGATCTCAGAGGAGCAAAACTGGAACCCCAGATGGTGGCACTCTTCCTTTGAGCAAGAGAAGGCCTAGGTCAGTTGTGCAAAGACTTGGTACGTCTGCACAAGACAATAGGGGAAAAAAATCTCTGCCTTTTAGCTGAGAAAATTATTATTTGTGTCAAGGGGAGGTGCTGCATTAACAAGACAAGAGAGCCCGTACCGAGTCTGAGGAGGAGCAGTGCCAAGCACAAATCAGTCCTTTCAGCAGCAGTGGATGGATTGCAATACTTACTGCGACACCTGCCCGAGAGTCAGGGAACTGTCCTCATCAACACATCACTGACCTCGGCAACACATCACCGCACTCCCCGGCGGCGCCTGCAGGGCACACACAGCGCGGTTATCAGAGATCACCCAGTGCACAGCTCCTGTGTGCACCGGGGCCAGCTGCCTGCACCCCCTACCACAGCTCCTGTGTGCACCGGGGCCAGCTGCCTGCACCCCCCTTACAAATTCCCAGCTGAGCACAGCACGGAGCTACACACTCAGACAGTACCACAACAGCTTCAGTAGTGTGCCCAGGGGATAAATATACCCAGAAAGCACAAGTTCAACCTCCAAAGGCATGTCATCTGCTCCCAAACCAGAATTCCTAATCTCATCTCCTTCTTTTACTCTTCTGGAACTCAAGATAGGTGGAATAAAGAGGCCGAGATGGGGAGATGATTTGAAGTCCAAGGCATTTAGCAGGATTCTAAGATTAACTTTCAACAGTTTTCCATTTCAGGGGTGGGCAAAGAAATGTATTAAGGAACATGCTGGTTTATTGAGACTGACAATTAAAATTGTCAAAATAAATCTGTTGCTCTTAAAAAAAAAAAAAAGAAAAGAAAGAAGATGCAGAACCATTCAGAAGAAATAGTGAAGCAGTTTCAATAGTAACAAGTTCCTCACCTCAGCCCTCACAGCAAAAAATCTGTGTTGTAAAACCTGTGTTGCATGATGTGTGAAAACTTTGGGCTGGAGAAGCAGATAAGATCGATGTTTTTATTACATTTATTTCACATTATGTTGGAAACTTAATTTTCTCTTTTACTAGAAGATGAATACATGGCCACCTCACATGAAATTGAATGCAGAGCTAATGGATTATAAGAATGATCCTACAGAATACAAGTAAGTGAGTTCGGAGAAAATAATTATTTCATTGCAGTCTTTGATAAAGACTGTCAAAAAGATGCACATATATGACATCATTATGAATCAGCCTGTTTTTGAACAGTGAGCATGAAGATTTTTCAGAGCAGTAAATACTCTAGGGACAGCATGTTTCCAGCTTTTGTAAACATTTTGAACCTCTTACAGGAGAATTCCTACCTCTACTGAAGTAAGTGGAAGTTCATGTTTATATCATGTTTTTACCCATCTCTGACTTCAAATAAGAGCAGAGGAAGCTTTCCACAAATAAAGAGCTTTTAAAATGTTTATTAAAGCAAAACATCTTTTAAGTCCCTAATATGATGGAAAACAGACATTTATGATTACATAAATATTAATAAACCCTCAGTCAACAGTAGCATTAAACGTCTGTGTTTCAACAATTAAGTATCAAACAACAGTCACCAACCAGCAGACACATGAAGATGAGATGGAAGCAAGGTAACTAAAAAAAAAGTGGCACAGACTTGTTTTTCACCTCTGTGGCAAAATCCTGGCATCCTACACAATTTCTGAGTTTGCAAGAACTCAAATTTAAACAAAAACAAAACCGAGAAGATATAACTGTGGCTGTTTATCTAATCCTTCTTTAGCATTTGCCTTATGAATTTATAATGGTTCTGATAGATTCAACTCAACAGAATGCTGGGCCTGAAAAATCAGGAATGTTTTGAGTCATGGTCAAAGCATGTTTGCAGTCCTACATGGAACTGTATAAACTATTGCATCAAAGTGGTTTATTCCTAGTCTTATCTGAGTTCCCAGTACATACTAAACTTACAAAAAATAATGCAAGTTATCTTGAAACAAGAAAGAGCTGTTAAGCACATCAAGTTTCAGTTCATTTTTTAGATTTAAAAAGCAAGAAAACTTTGAAAGAAAAAGAAATAAATCAGCAGGCTTGTCTAAGAATAGAAAGGGACAAATCCCGAGCTGTGTTGTCTTAGAGATGCAGCACAGAAAGTACAGCCAAGGCAGAGCGCAGGGGAGAAAGATGAATTTACACCACCTTAACAACCCCCAGATTTGGAGTGGACTGAGCTCAGGCCATCTCTGACACAGTTAGAACCTCACTCTGATTTCCTTACAGAGCTATCTTGCAAACAGGAATAAGCTCCAAATCTTTGTGTTGATCAGTAGGAAAAATTTCTTCCTCTGACTTTCCATTTTTTCCTAATATCTCTCCAGAAAACCTCAGCGTTGAGGACTATATTGGGGCAGTGAAAGCTTGCACATAATTATTCATATTCTTAGTCTTCTTAAAACAAACACCATCTTTGCACACCTTGACTGCACTGTTGCAGTCCTGTATGCTGCCAAAGTGAGGGCTACTACATATTGCTATTTCAACATAAAGATGTAGTTCAATTAATAAACTATATAGTTTAGAGCTCCTGAACTATCAATTTTTCAGTCTAAAAGCTTATTTTCAACTTGTGCAGTGTTCTTAAAATCAGTAGTCCAGGTCTTTTAAAGACTTTATGATGTTCAACCAGCACAAACACCACACATTGTAAATGCAAATGGATACAATCAATGGAAACACCTCCTTGCTCAGTGCTATGCAGGGAGTTCTGCCATCTTCTGCAGCAGTTACTGCCTTCTGATACTGGTAGGAAAGGCAAAGGTTTAGAAATGGTGGAACCTTAAGATATTAGTGAATAAATGTCCTTCCATCACTGCTGAAGTGACCTAATGCCCATTTGGTTGGGCAATGAGAACAGCCCCAGTAAATGTCAGAGTCAAAATGTATAGAAAAAGGGGGCTTTGTGAGAACACCCTAACAAGAATTAGAGGAGCTTATCTGCACCTCACAGGTGTAGAAAGAAAAGAAAGAAATGTCCTCAGAAAATGCATTTCACTAGAAGGTATATTTCTTTCTCCTGCAGAGCATTAGGGAGGAGTGCAGCCTTGGAGCTTGCAGAAATTCACACCTCTGTTTACAAAACCAGCTCACAGCCTCACTGAGCCTTGAGCATCACTATCCTGGTTCTAAGCCTGGCTCATCTGCCAGCTAAACAGCCTTTGGAATCATGCTACCATTAACTTCGCAGGCTTTATCTCCTTTCCACAAGAATAAGCATGTTTCAGTCAAAGGAGGAAATGATATGTTAACAATGCATGCAGTACAGTGAGGTGCCAACTGAAACAACTGTCATTATTGTCCCTGAAGACACTGAAAGGAGAGATAAAAAAATACACCTGCACTTTAAAAACAGTCAAGGTGCAGAAGCACACGTTAACATCCCAGGCATTGAGACAATTTCAAGAGTCTGTTACTTCTTTGTCTGGCCTATATCCTATCAAAGGATGTCATGACATTATTGTAGTGTTTTATCAGACTAAATGATCTCCCTCAATACTCCATTCTTTTAGAAATTGCAAGAGCTCCAAAATTACCTTTTAAAATTAAATACTGGTAGAGATTAACTCACATGTCACAGGCAGAGTGGATGTGGGTGAAGATCTACAATCTCAGTGTGCACGAGCCTTTTGCACCTACAAAATTAGTCAAAAAAACACAGACAAATGATCTACCGTATTCACCAGATTCTGCTTATTCCCACACTAGGAGGAGACAATCTAAAGAAAAAAAAAGTAAGAAAAAGAAAGAAAAGAGAGGATGGAGTGCTTTTTAACATTTTGGTCTGTTATTATAAACTTACTGCTTAAAATAGTTAGGAAAAAAATGATCCCCTGAGCTCAAATTTGTAGTCAGATATAGATCAGTGAATACAGAGAACTTTCTTTTACCACTGTGTAGGCTTAGAGTACAATCTCCAGGAAATGGAAATCTGGGAGCTCTATTCCATAAAAGGGAAAAGTATTTACAGGCCCTTGGCTTTCAGTGTGTTCTCTCTGCAACTCATTTTACCATAGTAGAGAAAGTTAAGCATAATCAGTTAACTTACCCTCTGTGAGTCACGGCCGAGTCCCGCGTTAGCGAAGGCGCAGATAAAGGTGCTTTACTCCATCCCCACTGATAGCCTGGCACTTGACCTCGAATGCTCTGTCACGTCACAACAAGAATATACAAAAAAGAGCAGAAATAAACACTTCAGAAAGCATTTTATTAATATATCTTGACCTCACGCTGCCTGTGGTCAAGTCAAGCGACTCTCATTTGTCAGCAACGGGAGCTGCGTGCTCACGAACACAGCCGAACTGCACCAACCCTCAGCTGCTTTCTGGAGCTTTGCTCTTTGTTGTGCTGCAAAGCTGTTGTAAAACATTAAAACATTAACATCTTACAAAGGTGTCTGTTTGCACTCCTTTTTGTATAGCTGTAAAAGCACACGGGATTCATGAAACATTTTGAATTAGGTTGTGCAGCCCTGAAGTACTAAAAAACCACTAAACTTCCTTCCTTCAAACCAAGTGTGAGCAGAACAGGGTGCTTTTCTCATGGTTTTACCACAGATTAAGTTTTCAAAGACAAAGCATGATTATAGTTTAAGATACACAAACAAAGTTTATTGGCATGCATTAACTATCTCAAAAAATGTTTAAAAAAACCAAAACAACACAACCAAACAAAACAAACAAAACACCTAAAACCAGATCCAGGGTATCTTAATCGAAATACTTCAATATTTTGCTTTAGGACTTCAAACTTTTTGTATAATAGAAATATTTACTGGAAAAGGGAAAAAAACAAACCCTCAATTAAAGCTGACTCATGTACATTCTTACTCTATGTGACAAAAGATACTACATGGAAATTGTAAGACACTTTCTTTATTGTCTGCAACACAGGAAAAAACTGATTATTTCCTACTACATCTCATTTTGATGACAAAAGAGTGGTTTTCCATGTTAAATACTTTGGTTTGCAAGATATTAAGATCCTGCTCTGGCCAGTTTAGCCAAACACACAGTCATAGCCCCCAGGACTAATTTAAGGTCTCTCTGTGATAACCTCAGTGTTCTGAGTTCTACCCACAGCCAGACAACCGTAGAAGGTAAAATCTGGAAGACAAAGTGGTGTTTGTGTTTATGAGATACAGAACAATTCCACTGGGGCATGCAGAGTGTATGCAGCCACTATGTGAATTCAAAGCATCTGTTTTCATTCTGAGAACTGCAGAGATGAATTCCTGAGCACAGAGGTGAATTCCTGAGCGACTTAAATAATACTTCTTGACAATCAGAATGCTTCCAGGTTGCAGCTTCAGAGACAAGGGATAAATGTGCATAATTCTGTCACAAAGGTATTTTAAAGGAAGAAACTAACAGAAGCTTAAAGAAAATACAGCTTCTAAAAAACATCTCTCAGACTCAGTGTGTCCAGACTTCCTTGGGACTACAAGCTACACATATAGGACTTGATTTACAGAGCAGCACGACAGGAAAGGATCTCCTTGTCTGCTTCCTGTTTTCCTCATAGCTCAAGAACACATAAAACTTGATGGTTCTCAATAATCTGCTCAAATGAGAGAAAGGAAAAGTTAGGTCAGGCAGAGAGTAAAATGTTGTTCTGATGTGTGTCCAGCCTGATCCGATTGGGAGCACTCAGGAGAACATCTCCAGCAATGGCCAGTTATGACACTGCTGAGGCTGAAAAACAAAAGGTTTGGGGGTGAGAGGTTGTGCTGGTCCATTACCAACAAGATCAACTCCTAAAACATGGCATTTGGTTCTGTTGTGCATGAAAAATTTTATATCAGAGTTTAAGGAAATCTGATCGCTAACCCAAACAGAGTTTAATGGAAAATGTTTTCTGGGAGTTACATACTTAACTCCAATATGATCCATTAAACAAAAAGGAACTGGATCTGCTGTCATTCATAGACAATCATTTTAACATAGCTAAATGGAAATTTAAGACTTACTAAAACATCATAACTGTATTTGAAGATAGCATTTCTTAATTATTTTTTTTTTAAATGCTACATGCCAGCTTCATTTGTTTTAGCAATGTTTTTACAATTTTGGTTTTGTTAGCAGGCAGTGTTTAGATTTACCTCTCTTGCTGCCAAGCATACAGAGGAGTGGCTTACAACCTTTCTTTTTTTCCTTAATTTCTAGGCTGAATTTTATGCTGCAGACAATCAGTAAACAGATGAAGAATATACATATTTTAGAAACACTGAGGAACAGTATTTCACTCGCCTTATAGAATGATAGATCCAGATTAAAAATAAAGGCTTTTCTTTTAAAGGTAAATATATTTTAGGCAGCCAAAAGTTTCCCTATTCCCCTTCCTTGTTTTAGGGGCAAGCAGGTGTTAACATTGAACATATCAAACTTTTATAAATTACTCTGCTTTGGATGCAAATGTTTTATATTCAGTTTTTTGTTTTTATTCACCACTAAAAAGAATGTAAGTAAATGAGGCTATAAGTAGCATTACCTCCCTGTGAAAGCAAATGGTTTTAAGAATTGCATACAAGTTTACACACACAAAAAAAAGTTCTGGTTCACTTGTGTTTATTCATTTTGGGGCTTTTCTTTGGGCAAATCATCTTGAGACAGAACTCCAATAAGGTAATTTTATCTGGTGAAGTCTATACCTAAGATACTGGACCCAGGTCTCATATGGGAAGGACAGCCAAAGGGAGCTATGGAAAACAATGTGAGGTCTGTGAGGTTCTCAGACCAGAGGCTTCTCCCCAGTCACACCGTTCCAAGAATACGGCACTCCCCAGGTTCCACATTCTGTGCTGGAGACAACACTGTAGCAAGGGAGCCAAAAGGAGGTGACCCTTCCTCATGGATTCCAGACCCAAAAGCTTCTGCCCATCTGTTCCCCCTCATTCAGTGGCTTGCATTCAGCACAAACTACAGTTAATTTAAGATATGCTCTCCAGAGTAAAAAACTTCTATGGTTAAAGAGAAAACAATGCATGTATCTGTCTCCTTTTTTCCTTATTATCTACACAGCCTGGTTTTGTTCTTTTATTGCTTTCCAAGTACTTCTGAATATTTCATAGCAAAAACCAAAAAAGCCTCTTAAGAAAGTACAAGCAACTGAGATGAATATGAAGCCAAATATTCAATCTTCCAAAACATAACACCGGAAGTCACCTACATATTTCACTGAGCTTCCTAAAGTTTTATGCTCAAAACCTTAGAAGAAGCTCTTCAACAGTGAACCAGCTGGTTGTGGTAGATCCTTTACCCCCCAGGAAATTGTCTTCCAAAGCCACAAGACAAACCTTTGCTACATACGAAGAACAAAGTGCACAAGCATGCCAGGCTAGGTCGTGAAATAGTCATAGCTGCCTATCAGATCTTACCATCCAGAAGTTTCTAGGTATGCCTCATGCATCCTAAATTTCAACTTATACTCCTAATCAAATACGCTTTTATAATTTCAACAATTCTTTCCCTTGTTTTGTGTAAAAAAATCCAACAAAAAACAACCCATCCCCACAAAAAACCCCAAAAGAAACCCAAAATCAGACATAAACACCCTCCCAAAGTGACAGCTCCCTACTGCTCTACAATTCATAGGTATCTGTTTCCATAAGTTAGCAAATTAACAAGCAGCAGTGCCCAGCCAGATGGCCTCTAGGAAACCAGCTGGGCTGAGCTTTGGGGTACCTCAGCAAAGATAAAAAATATATATATATATTTAATTAAAACGGCATGTGATAGTAAAGAAAAATGAATCCCTGATTTATGGAGTATTATGCACAACTTAAAGAATTCAGCCAGCAGTAGGAAATCTGATGATCAGGCCAGAGTTGATACGTTTCTTAACTTGCAGATTATTTTTGATAGACTTTAGGGAAATGCAGTTTAAAGGAAGAATGTTAGCATAGAGTGGGTGGATATTTGGCACAGAGAGTAAGGATTTCTAAGCGTAAGGAACTGCATATAAGAAAGTGTGAAGATAAGAGTGGGAGAACAGTACATTAAGTGTCATTCAGGAGGGTAGTTCAGAAGAAATCTAGAGCTGGAGAAAAAAAATCTATGGTCCTACAATGCAAAGACAGTGACCTTAAAACAGGATAAAATGAGAAAAAAGTTGAAAATGATATGTGAGTAAAAAATGTTGCTCTCTTCCTCCTCCTAAACAACCTACTCTTTGAAAAAAACCACATCAATTAGTTTAGGGGGCAGCCTCAGTGTTTGTTGCACGGTGCTGAACAACCCCTCTGACGCAGGGCTGTGCTCTGATAAATCACCCAACAGAAACTGCTGGTGCCTGCAGCACTCAGAACACCAGGAGAGGATATTACCACCAAAGACGCCTTTGCCTAAATGAGCATCATGGACTCAGTGACACTGAGTCAACAAAGAGTCGTTTGGGTTTCTTTCTTCTACTCCTTCTCACAGATTTGGAGAACCCTAGCTGTCTGGACTGCATGTATTATACACCACATTCTAGTTACACATTTATTTTTGTCTGTGGTGTAGGCAGAGTTGGGAGCTTGAGACCATATTTTCTCAAATTGCCACTTGACTATATTCTTAGTTAATGTAAAAGGAGAATAAATATGCTTGTGGGGAGGGGAGATTGACAAGATTAGGGGGAAAAAAATTAGTGTATTTTGGTGTTGATTCATCCTTGTTTGAAAAAAACCTTAAGGCTGCTACATGAAGTAAAATTTACAAAAGCAATTTTTATATATAAACATTTTATAAACTGTTCTGCTCTCCGGGGCAGTGGGATACCAACCTTATATAATTTGGAAGAAACGACTACCAAAGGCCTAACTTAGAAACATAAATAAGTGGAAGGCAATTAGGGCAGAACACTATTGCTTAGTGACCCAGGAGCCTTGTTGCTAGTCAAGCAAAAAGTTTTCCAAATGAAGAAATGAAGCAAAATTCTTTCTCTCCCAATCACAAAGGGTAATCCCAGAGGGCACACTTTGTTGAACAATCCAACAATAAATAGCCTTCTTTGGCATCCCAAAATGCTATTGTGGGCTTTCAAGCAGGGAGATTACACTCTACTCTCCATCCTGCATAGATAAATGACAAAGCAGCAAAACAAGCATTTTGTTCCCATTTTATGCTTCCTGGACACAATCAGACTCACATTTGCTTACTTTAGTGATACATGTACATGGGGGTTTTTTTGCATTACAAAAATGAGCACACACCAGAAGAGCATGAATGTGTCTCACTTCCTTTTTGTGAGAAAATAATTATGGATCTGATTCCACTGAGTTTTTTGAAATATTGCTGCACACCAGGAAAGGAATATCTACAGTATCAACTTTTTCAAATAATCAGCCATTGTGTGGACTTTGGCTGCTGACTGCTTATTTGACTACAGTAACTTACATGTTAGTGTAAGATGGCCAGACTGTAAGATTGATTCCCAGAACCAAGGAATGCTTTAGGCTGGAAGGTCATTTGGACCAACCTCCTCCTTGACCCTTGCAGGGTCAGCACTGAAGCAACTAGAAGTTGCTTTGGACTTTGTCCAGTTGCAACTTGAAAACTTCCAAGGACAGAAATTGAAGAATTTCTAGTAGATCTAACACAATGTTTAATCATCCCCACAGTAATTCCTCCCTTGCTCTGACTGTCCCTTGAGGATCCTTGTCTCTCACTCCCCTGCCCTGCACTCCTGTAAAGTGCCAGAGTCCATCTTTTCAGCAACATCTTACTGAAGTGTTGCAAGACTGCAACAAAGGTCTTCTACAGGCTAAGCAGTTCCAGTTTGTTCCCTTGGCATCCTCTCACAGGATCTGTGCCTCCTGACTACCATAGTGGTTCTCCCTGGATTTGCCCGAGTTTATCAACATCCTGGGGGCCCAAACCCACGTGTTGAGCCGTATCTGATGAGAATGCATTTCTCCTCACCCTCCACATCTACTAAATAGGCAGGCCCTCAAGGGACTTTACTAGTAACATCAGGTGAAATGGAATGCCAGCAGAAAGAACTAACTACATTATTTGAATCTAATTATTCACCTGCTTTTCCCACTGATCTGGTAGTTAACTCATCCAGGCTGTAATGTGCCAACTTGTATCTAGGGATGCTGAATATCAGATCACAAGAATTGTTGCTTTTGCTAGAAACAGTCCTAAATTTTGCCCCTAAAGTACCCAGATCTGCAGGCCTTGTTGCCTGTGAGTAAGCAAACCCCCACATACACATCTCTTCCCTCAGGCCAGCACATGTGTGAAAAAGCAGTAACATTTTGTAATGCCACTTTTTAGCCATTTTTCCTAGAAACAGACACAGCTTGAAAGCCGGCAGCTACATTAATTTGTTTTATCAAGCTTCAAAACCAGGTATAATAAATAATAATAATAAAGATTAATCATGCAAAGGATGATTGCTCAAATTCAGTATTACCTAAAGAGGTGGGGTGGGGGAGGAAGTCCTCAGTGTCTCATTCAGGTGTGATGTCAATGCAGATTCAGCGCCAAAAGCACTTTCTTGCTCAAAAGATCTATTAATGCAATACAAGATTTTGCAAACATGCTTTGCAGAAGGTCTTTTGCCTGTATTGCTGAATCGTCTTCAGATTTCTGTGCCCTGTGTTAACCCTTGCTACCAAAAGTACTCTTCAGATGCAGTCACCCAGTGTCATTTTTACACTATGAAGTTCTTACAGTAAGCATTCCTGAACTGATTTAGTCTTTAATTTAATTTTAATTTTTAAAAGGTGTGGTGGGAAGAGGCAGTGCATTTACTGGACAGTTCAATCTATGTACTATGTAAAGTTAGACTTTTAGAAGCTTGGAGGAAGCTTAATATTTTGGGGTTTTTTTTCTGCTGGGATTTAAAAGAAAGAACCATGATACCCAGAGACTGAAAGACCACTCTATTACTGATGAATTTAGCAAAGAAATTCAATGTGCATTTTACTGAATGAGGTACCAATGGATTGAATGACCCCACAAGGAGGTACATGTGCTAGCTGAAACAGCATTAAATTCCTCAAAAAGTCCCTCTTTTTCTAATTGGGTTAACTGAGACAGTTATGAATTTCAAGGTGAAAGCAACAAAGCATATTCGATTTAATAATTTAAGGGCTGCAGGGTGTTGCATCAGGCAGGATGATGTAGTAATTAAGACAGAGATAAAATAAATAGTCCACACTCACACATCAGTGGTTGTTAGCACAGAAACTGTTCCATCAGGAGTGCTCCTGACATGACTGTTTTTGTATCTTATACAGTAAAATATTCATCTGCATCCTTTAAAAGAGTATTTTATAATGCAGCCACAGCACTAATTTAAACCTTAGTCATAAATAACATTTGGTGAGATGAACTTTGAACTTTGTGAGATGAACCTTTTGCAAGTCTAGAACTCACAGTCAAAATTACAGGAGAAATAATTTGCTCCTGTTTTATCCTTATTTGACATGGAGATGAGGTATCTTCAGGAAAATTAAACCTGAGCCCTTTATTTTGCTGTGGGGAAATGGCTTTATCACTTCAGAAAGACATTTGCCGACTTGCAGAAAGGAAGGTCTGAAAATGAAAGCAAACAGCTGCTTGTATGAAAGAAAAGCAAGTCCCCATTTCCTGTGTTCTCAAAGTTCTGCACTCTGCTGGAATCCAAAATGAAGGATGGCTATTGCTAGTACAAAAAAAAAAAAAAAGTAAATAATTTCACAGCTGCTTTTCCACTACCTCTGTCCTGCAAAGTCCTTGCCTACAGAAACAGAATCCACTCCAACAGCAGCTCAATTGTTCTATATGTCTTGATCTTCACGATATTAACACTGAGGACCCAAAGAAGCTTTTAACCATCTCCTGCTGCGTTCCTCACTCTAAGAAAGCACAGATGCATCCTGAACATGTACACTTCATTTTCTGAAGCATTCTCAAATGTGGCAGGTAACCTTTGCTGATTTAAGTGAATGAAGGATATAATTCCTCTTACTTTTAACCTCTTCTCAGCAGGAAGAAAATGAGGCAAATTTTGGTTACTTGCAAAGTTCTAGATTCAGGAGCTTTACTATTTGCACTCTAATTTGGAAACCATTCTCATTGGCTTGCATCTGCTAGAAAGCACAGTAAGAAAAATAACTTTTCACTTGCTTTAAGAAAGCTACCAAATACAACAAATACCTTAAGAACAGATGGTTTGCTAACCTTAACTTTTCCATTTTCAGTGATTGTTCTCCAAAACCCAGAAGTGGGATAGTTAATAACAGAGATCAAAGCTATCAGAACAAGAAAGCAATTTTTGCTCATTGGCTGGCATCTACTGTACCAAAAAGCCACATTTTTCTGGATAATTAGACAGTTCAGAACAAAGCTTTGAGGAAAACAACAGCTCTGCTCTTCTGGAACAACACAAGCCAAATGTAGCAAAATGTTCCTCATGTCCTTTGTCGAAATCTTTCCCTCATAAAATTATTTAGCCAACACTGTTCCATCCCTGATTATATCCAGGAGCTGATCCAAAGAAATAATGTACCAGCTTTCTGCATAATCTCATCTCATCAACATCTATAAAAAACCCACAGTCATTTAATATTGTTTTATCAGTGTTATGCACAGGGAGGCCCCAGCACAGAGGTGAGCTTGAACCAGAGAATTACTTCTGCAGGGAGAAAGAACTCTGGGCTTTGGGGGTTACATGTTATATACCAGGTTTCAAAATGTTCACCTCAAAACCGAAAATGAAAATGGGGGAAGTGAGAAGAGTGTAAAAGGAGTAGAGTTACTCATATTCTATAAGGCTTTAAAAGAGAAACAGGACATGTAATGGCTCAACTCAATATTGCTGCTGTCATTACTCCATTAAGAAATTGTGATGTGTATCCAATCACTCTCATTTTATAACTTTATATATAATGAGTCCAAAAGGCATTCTGTATTTGCCTACTTAGAAACAATTTGCATACAATAAGTATAATGGTCTGCATACATTGAGACTTACTATCTTACCTCTGGTTTTCTTTTCTTATATGAATAAACTAAATAAGTTGAAGTAATGGAATGGGGCTACTTCGTTTGAAATTTGAAACAGTTGTAGAAAGCTAAGGAACGAAAAAGATTCAGTGAGTCTAATATATTATGAAATAAAAAACACAAAACTGGGTAAAATATTTAGAAAATGTGTCTTAGAAGAAGATACAGGAACTCATTGTAATTTTAACCACACTATAACTATAGAACTACACAGATAAGACTAATCTTTTATAGAAGAAATGTTGAAATACTGGTGCTTCAAAACTTTCATTATTAATCAAATTTTGGGGTTTTTAGAATGCATCTGGACAACATCCTGGCAAATGCCAAGACAGAAAGCTGTGCATGAGCTACCTGAGGTAGTGGCAAGCAAATAAAAAGCCTGAAAGAGACTGAGATAAAGGCAAACAGCACAAGCAATGAATGATGTTCATTCTTTGCAAACACCTCCTTCAATATTTTGAGGTTGCCCTTGAACTGTTTTGCTGTTCTGCCAAAGCAAAACAAACCTCTTATTTGAGGGCTGATTGCTTTATAATTTTATTATCACTTAAGACTTTTGTCCTAGTTCCTAACTTTTAGATAATGACTGTCCTAGATAAGAAATTAGTGCAATATTTTATTAATAAATAGATGCAGATCAGGGAATGATAAATGAATACCGGAGTGTACAACATTCCAAACTTTGCTATTTCATTAAATTTCTTTACAAAAGACAACAAGCTTTTTAATAGAGGAAATACACATTTTTCAAAGGGAAATTTTGACAAAATTCTCTAGCAATCACCTTTAGGAAATTACTCTCACAGGACAAAAAGAAAATACTTCTTGTAATTTAAGGAAGAAAATAAAGGATGGGAGTTACAGGTCTATCTGTTTCCTGCAGAGATTAAACTTCCACAGGCACTGAGGTGTTCAAGAGAGTTATGAAGAATCTGGAAAAGAGGGTCTATACAGGTGATTAAAGGTGAAATGGGAAAATCATATGTAAAGACAGCCAAGGCAGCTCATGGGATACTGAGCACCTGAAAGATAAAATGGCAGGTGAATCAGGCTGCTGAAAAATGCAAATCAATGCACAAGGGGAAAAAGAAAAAACTTCAGGCTAAATCAGAGCCCATCATATGTTCTACCAGTTAGGAAAGAAATCTGAGTAATTTTGGATAGTTCTCTGAAAATAGCATTTAGGAGCAGCTAAAAAGACAAAAGTGTTAAGAATTGATAGAATATGCACCCAAATTTTAAAACAGTTCATCACATTTCAAGAAAAAAACCAACAACCAACCCAAAAATCAAAACAACCCCCCCAGAAAAACCCAGCATAAACACAGAGGGTTCATTGAAGAATGAATGGTCAGAAATTGCAAATGGTTTCCATGGAAAAAAAGACAAAAGCACTTCATCTTGAAAAAGGGACAGTTCTGGATAGAAACAGGTTAGAAAATTATGAACAGACTGGAGAGGGTGGCCTATTAATTATTTGCTCACAGTTCCTCACATAAGGATATGGATGTACATAAGGATGCCAAAAGCAGTTATTAAGCAATAGTTAAATACAAAAGAAGCTCCTTCACAACAGCATAGAATTAAATAATTGAATTTGTTACCACAGGAAGTTGTAAAATATTTGGAGCATATAAAACAGTTAAAAATTGGATTAGATGCATTTAGAGGAGAAGTACAGTGGTAGTTCTGTACAGCCTCCGGGTCTGGAAAGGCTTGACCTGCAGATGGTTGAAAACAGCGAGGGTTAAAGGACATTTCTGCTTTTGGAGTAGCATGAACATGATCCTGTTGTGGGATCAGGTGAATGGTTTGCATGACCTGGCTGTGAAGGTTGAATATTCACTGGGGGAGGCAGGTACATTTTCTGAGAGAAACTGATTGTGAGAAAGTGAACAAAGGAAAATCTCCTTTTTGCCCATCATGAGTAATTAGCAATTCTGAAGGAAAGGCTGGACAGAACAACAGACGGAAGTAATGGCAGAAAAAGATTTTTTCTTACATTTTTTTCATCAATACAAACAGTACATGCTAAGACCACAGCCAGGAGTAAGATCCTGATGCCATAGGTCTGTGCTGTGCTGGATTCCTGAGTAGCCTCCTTGGAAAAGTAAATGTATCTCAATCTGAAGAATGTCTGGCATCTCCCTGCTTTGTCACGTTTTAGATTCTTGCATATGAACAAACTTCAGGTGTTTTTATGAGGCTCTTTGGGTGGCAGGTGACTGAAAATATTTTCAGTTCTTTACGATGCATGATACAAAAATGGACTGACTTTCACTGAAGAAAAGAAAGTGAGCCAGCAGTTTCCAAACTCTGCAGTCTTATACATGCATGCACACATTTGCTCACACATACTCTAAACGACATTCCCCATTATGAAGAAAATTCCATTTGTTTGCAATACTATTTAGTAGAAGACACAGGTGCAAAGTAGTATGGAATCTTCTTCCTCTCCTTCTTCCCCCAGAAGATCAAGAAGCTGAGATTGGCTTGAAGGTTTACAGACCTCTTAATTGCTGTTCTCCATCTTTTTTCCTACTTATTATCACAGAATCACAGAACAGCCTCGTTTGGAAGGGACTTTTAAAACTCAGCTGGCCCAATCCTTTGTGGGAAAGGGAGCCTGGATGAGGTTGTTGAGCATCCTGTCCAACTGCAACTTGAAAACCTCCAGCTATGGGGACAAACCACAGCCCTGGGGAGGTTGTTCCAGTGAATGATTGCTCTCACTGTAGAAACATTTCTGGTTTCTATTGAGATGAAACCTCTCCCTGTCACGTACAATCAGCTGTACAGTGCTGCCTGCACTCCTGGTCCAAATGCCTCACACGTGGCTGAATCAGAAAAAACATGGGAATAATCTCTGCTCAAATAGTACAAACTGGGGGGATGTCTTAAGCTGCTCTGTCACTCCCACTGGTTTCCTGTCACAGAACCTATAGCAGCAGGAATAAATCCCAGCTTTCTGGAAGCATCCCTTCTCTGTAATTAATATTTATTCAGTATAAATATTAATATCATACTCTCTAATTAATATTTCTTCAGTATAAACCCCTGTATAAACATCAGGGTTTAGTAGGCAAGGAAATGTAAAAAAAAAAATAAGGTTGGTCTAAGATACAGTGGATAACCTTCCCTCCTGAGATATTAAAATATTGAGAAAGAAATTAGTGCTATTACGTATCAGCCACTTCACAGCTCTAGAAGTTATTTCACATTGTAAGTATTATTTTCTTTTCATGCCTAGTAAATTGAATCTAAGAGAGAAATTCCACTGTAAGGTTGCCTTAAGAACGAAGAGATAATATGTATAATTTTTCATCCACTATTGCTAGTTTTTACATCATAAATGTACAAGTTCAAAACAGACAAACTATATTTAATTCTTATCTACCAAACCTTGTAAGCAACCTCCTTTCTTTTCAACAAAGCACAATCAAAGGTTCCACTCACTGCAGAAAGGCTTTGAAGAGACAAACTGTACGTCTTGTTTGCCTCTAAATTTGCAAGTTTTCCTTGAGCTCTTTTGAAGAAATGCTGTTATGCCTTTAACCTTAGGGCATCATATCTCATTCTCCTGTTGCGTGGCCTGCAGGACAGGAGCAAGCAAGGAAAGCTTACTAACATCAAACCCTTGGAGCAGAGACAAGCAAAGGAACATGACAAACAGTCCTTCCAACATCCAGCAATCAAATTCTCATCTCAGTATCCCTCTTCCCCTTGAAGCTCAGGTTTGCACTTTTGCCTCAGCAATTGTGATTTGATACCTGTTATGGAAATCCCTCTAGTTTACCTGTCTCTCTTTATCACTTCAGTTAAACGGAACACCACCTTTCATTAGTCCTGTTATAGTTATTAGAGTTGATATAAAGAATTCAAAACTTGATAAGCCGAGGAATTGATCCTTTTTTCTTACAATCAACACAGATATTTGCTTTCACTCGTCAACTGAAAATGCTGGTTTCAGTCAAAGATTCATCAGTTTGGATATGGCTGGATACAGTTGCTAAATACTGATCTAAGATTTCTTTCAAATGTTTCTTCCAAAACCAGCAACACCAAATTTTATGTTCTGTGCAGAAGAAGGACCAAGAGAAGAAAAAGAGCCTGGACCTATTTAATTTGTACATCTTCTTCAATACAAGAGTTATTATAATACCACATTCCTTCAACAGAGAGAGAGAGGAGTGAGAATATGTATAAAGGGGACCTTTCATGAAGACTCACTTTAGCCTGAGGCCATTTGTCTCCCCAGGTTTTGGCTGGTTGGTTTGTGGGGTATTTTTGTTTGTTTGTTTTTGAATCAACTTAAGTTCTTCTCCTAAAATCAGGAACTCAATTTAGGCTCTCTGAATTGCACTCTGGAGGAACATCTCTCTTCTCAGATGACAACAGGGAAGCCCAGGGAGACAAACTTCCTTAGGCTAAAATTAACCTTTTTATATAACCCCCTTTCCTGAAGTGACTTACTTCAGATTACCTTCCAAATAAACTGCCTGGGGCAGGGGAAGGAATAGTGAGCTAAAGGGAGACAGCGTCTATCCTCCTCTTAATTCCTAATTATATTGGCCAAGAAACTAAATTCTTAAGAATTAAAATTTTAATTCTCTTCATTAGTCCAAATCCCAGGCTGCAGACATTAGGAAACCATCTTCCCTGTAGTTTTGTTTTGCCTCCCAGACTGAAAGAAATAAGAAAGTAGAACTTAGAATTAGAGTTACTAGATTGTCTATAAACATTTAGTGTATGTTCCACTAATCTTTTTTTTTTTTGCATCCTTCCTTTCTTCTCTATAATACTTAACAACTGACTATAAACAAGTAACAGTTGCCAAGCTAGCTTAACAAACAAGATATATAATGTATTATTTATGCAAAAAATAATTCCAATCTATCTAAAGATAAATTGATGCCAATGGTACTGTTTGATCCGTGCATAGAAGGTGATGTCAAATTGTGTTGAACATGTTTCTAAGGCATGTAAAGATTTTTTTCCAACACAAACTTTTTGGTTGTTGTGAATGTTTCTTAGTTAGAACAATGTTTATTTGATTTTCCATGGAGCTTAAAGACAACCTACAAATTCATTTTCTATGTGTTCCCTCCAAGTGTTATGTTTTTAACCTTCTTGGAGGAAAAAAAAGTATATTTTTACAGAACAAAGAGGATAAAGTTACTAACTGAACATGGCATTTTTTGTGTTTTTTTAAAGGAAATATTTAAATTTAAACTCAGAGCCAGCTATGATTTTTTTTTCTGAAATTCTCATTATCCAGTTATCTCAGAAATTATTTTCTGAAGAAACAATGGAATCTAGAAGATAAACAAACATGGCATCTACAATATTTTCCATAACAATTTACTTGCCAGCCTGAGTGAATGGCATCACACTTTTCTATCAGTTGCATAAAAGAAAAGAGCACTTGAATTCTAGATGGATGTTGAGCGTGCTTTTGAACTAAGTTGAACCAAAAAGCAAATTTCAATCATACAGCTTGTTTTAATTGCAACCAGTACCTTAACTGAACATACTGCAGAGCTTCATGAATATTCAGGGTAGAGTAACCAAATACACAACATTAGTGCTTTTGGTATTAAAAAACAGTTTCATTTTCTTCTTCACTTTTTGGAGCAGAGTGGAGTAATGGAATTTTATGTAGTTTGCTCATCAGGTCCATACTCCCTTCATACTCTCTCTCGTATTTCTTCAATTACATCAAGACATAAGTCAGGCATTAGTAAGTCAGGTAACTTTTCTAATCAATTCACTCTGCAGAAACAGGTCAATTGGTCAATTGGTCATTTGGTCAATTGGGTTTCACAAAGCTCCCCAGTCATAATCCTTACTGTGACGGGTTAATATTGCTGAGGAAGGTCTGAATTGGTGCATTACTCAGTCTTTATAACTGAGCAGAACACTGAAATTTCACCCTTTGAAATCATTATTTCATAGCACAAATGCAGCAGAAAATTACGTGTTTAAGAAAGTGAGGGATAAAACAGTTCACTTCCGAACTATTCAAGAGATGTGGTTCTTCCCTGTATATTTGCACTGTATAACAACATATCTTTCACTATATCCTATGAATATTTTCTGAAAGATTATGGGGTTTTTTTGCGTTTTGTTTGTTTTTCAAAAGACCTATTTAAGAATCTCAGAACATTCAGAACACTATCAACACAATTCTTCAGCTTTTTCAAATAAACACTTTCTAACAGGGCAGAGATTTACCATTGTGAAGAAATAATCATTCCCCAAGGCACCTAAGTGAAAGTGGCCACTGGATCTTCCTTCCTCACCTGAGCTGTCTCTCAGATGTTGGTATTGTCTCACAGTGCTTCAGGCTGGGTTCCAGTTATTAAATTCACTGTAATAAAACTCATTTTGTTATCTAATAGCAGCTGTCTCATCTCGTGCACTTCTGAACTAACTCTCACTTCTGTCACATACCCAAACCACACTTCACTTTCAGTCCCCAAGAGTGCACAGTTACAGACTGAGTTTTATGACATAACTTCCCGCCCTGAACATCCGTCCAGGTGGAGCATTCAATTCAGAGGAATTATGTTCGATAATTATGGACAAAAATATAGCTTTTGGATATTACTTACACAATCCAGCAATGATCTATCTTCTATCTTCTAGAAATACTTGCTTAGTGTTCCGGATATTCTCATCTGTAACTTTTATACTAATTTTTAAGGGACAATTTAATTAAAATTTGTTTATGAAGCAGCATTTAATTTAAAAACTAGCAAATGGCCAACATATATGTTAATCAACAAAAAAAACTCACTGAAATGTGTTAAAAATTGTCAGAATAGTAACTGACCTATGCAAGTCTTGTATGTACAAGACTCCTCTTAACTGCACTGGATGAGACTCACAAATGAGAAATCAGCCCAACTGTTTCAAATAACAAAAGTAAAACTTAAAATGCAACCAGAAAGCTTATTACCTATCAGAGGAATTTAAGGTCAGGAACCCTCCTGGTCAGCATAGTGCCCTGCAGCACAGGTGAAGGAAGGATAATGAATATTCAGCAGTCTGATGGCTGGAATGCTATAGGCAGGAACTTCCTGTTTTTAAGCATAAGAAACAAATTTAATGTTATCTAGACAGAAAAGGGTTGCGGTTTTTTTTGTTGTTTGTTCAAGCAAAACAAACAACTCCTCCCAAACAGATGATCAAGCAAAGAAAGAAAACAGGATGTTACCACAGGTTAATTTCTTTCAAATAATCACAGAGCAACTAATCAGTGACTAACCAAAATAAAGTATGCAGTCAGTTTGCTTAGGAGCAAATGAGATGTCAGCCTGCCATTTTTTACTGAGCCTCAGCTGCCTTCTTCAAACGACCAGAAAGCAGATAAGGGCCAGTGTCTCTGGGCATTACTCTCCCTGGCTTAGATTCAAAACATCTGTTGCATAAGGACAGTCTAATTGGAATGGCTGCCTCTACCCGGATGGCTGACATTTACTTGCCATGGGAAGAACCTGTGCCCTAACGACATTCCCATGAACCTGACTGCCATGTCTGAAGAGCTGACTGAGTCGAGTCCATAGACTGTTTCCAAAGATTGCAGCAACCCTGGAAAAATCTGCAAACCAGAGGAGGGCTGTTACAATCTAACAGTGCTCTGCACTGCTTTGGAGAGAAGACAAACATATGGACTGCCACCAACTATGAGGGGCTGGTGTGAAATCACAGGAGAATTATCAGGCTGTAACTTTCATTATCTGTTTCACAGACATTTACAAAAATTTTCCAAAATAAAGATATCAGTGCACAAAAAGATGGTTTTGTAACCTCTATCTCCCTATTGCTAAGAAACACAAGTTATTTCTAAGCAGCTGAGCTGTCAAAACCTGTTCTTTAGGTATTTGTATTTTAATGATTTTGTATCTTATCTCACTCATAACAAGTTAATTTGTCTCCTCATCTCCTGCCAATCTGGAGGGCCAAGGGACAGCATTTGTTGTGCCTGGTTTTAAGCTTCACACATGCCCAGTTGCCAGCTGGCAGATCAAAGGTGGTGATTTCAGCTCACAGTGGAGCCTTTCCCCTCAGCAGCTCCAGGCTGGGTCTCTCCTCTTACCACACCACTGATTTTCACATATAGGAACGTAATACTTTTGTGATCCTCTCCTGACAAATTCAGCAAGCTGGACAAGTTCAAAGGGTACTCAGAGGGAATGAAGAGAGGGCAGGGAAGAAGGGGGAAGGATAGTTGGCTGACAACCAGAATAACAGCACAATTTCTATTCCAAGGAAAACAGTACCAAAAATAGATTTTGGAAAGAATAAATGCATAGCTAACACTTGAAGAAGCCTAGTGGACAATATATAATGTGAAGTGTGTCTCTAACCAAGAGCCATATTCTTTCCTTGGAAAAAGCTTACGTAGTCTTGTTGTCTGTTCAGCTCTCCCTCTTTCCCCCTGCTCTGCAATAAGCTGGTGAGCAGCTCCAGCCAAAGCTGCTGCAGGGACTGGCAGTATCAGGCAATTTGCATTTCCATGGCAGAAGCAAGTTCAGATATAGTGTCCGAAATAGGGACTGCATAGGATAGCTTTCAAATACAGAATAAGCTGATGTCATAACAGTTGTGGTGAGGGTGCTATAGATACAGTTCTAAGGAAAATCAGGTTTCTCTGCTTGAAGTGTTTGGCAGTTTAATAAAAAATAAAAGCTACAGTTTCTAAGTTTCACACATCTCCTCTGTTGTCTTCTCCCTCTCCCCAACTGGGTAATTGGTGTAACCACATATTCTCAGCAGTAAAAGCTACCATATTGTAAATGAAGCACAAATGTGCTGATTTTACAGGCACACTATGTGTTGCCACAGAAGCATCTCCCAACCTTGACACAAAAGGACAACTTTGGGAATTTCAAGAAAATTTATGAATTTCAAGAAATATTTATGTATCTGACATTCAGACTCTCCCATTAAATCTGTTTAAAAAAAACCCAACAAACCAAACCCACAATCAGTGCTGTGGACATTTTTGTGTAAGAATAAACCCTTTTGAAAGGTGATTCTCCAGCTCTCTGTGCAGAACAGCTGACAAGGAAAGTAAACAAAGAATCCCCATAGAGGTTGAGAAAGACACATGCTTCCACACTCCTGGAAGTTTGTGCAGCTGTAAAGCTACAAAATGTCCCATTTCTCAACAGTTAAAAACAAAATTGAAATACTACAATTAAATCCCGAAGATGCTCAAAATTCATTACAGAAAAATACCATAATGAGATTGCAAATTCAAGCTAGTGGAAATGAGAGGGGTGCAACTATCCATATAACACTGTAACCTTGTTTTGAGAAAACCTATAACCCAACTACATGGTATTAGTTTATTCAGACTTTTCTCAAAAATAAAACAGGCCAAAGGTACTTCGAAGTACTAGAGAGTTTGTGTACCCTCAATCTATACCATAGTGTCCCTAAGAATCAGTTTATCTATATGTTTACTAACATAAACACCCTTGAACAAGAGCATTAATCAATAGATAACAAATGAAACAAACATTAAAAATATGCATTTCTGCCACTGCTACATTCTTGATGTCAGACCTCTCAACTGGACTTCAAAGCATATGTTAAGGAAAACACTTTAAACAACTATGGGGTTGCTGTGAATCACTATAATCAAACTGACCAACACACTGTTCTGCAGTTCGAGCCAATTTCGAGGATTCTTCAAGCAAATCGGAATACAGAGAACCAAACAGTTCTGTTGCTTTCAAACAAGATTCCAATGTTTCCAAGTCTTTCCCCCAACGTTACTCAGTAGAAGAGAGAACAAGGCATAGAAATGTCTGAAGAAACCATTCCATTCCATTCCATAACTGAACTTGCAGCTGCCAAAATAACACACCTTCCTCTACTGACAGTGATTTGCCAAGGAAGGTGAATTTCCTGCTCTCTTCAAGAAACAACTTAATATTCAGGGCTTTGAGCCCCAGAGAGATGCTAAGGACTCCGTGAGGATTCCATATAATTTCTTTTCTTTTTGATAGCAGGGTCCCCTTAACTGCGTCAGGAACAAGGGTTTTTCACACTGACCATTGTAATCTTACAGGGAGGTGCACTCTGTATTCTGATTTTCACACTTGATATCATGGGACTGAAGGAATTTAGAGAAAGGTCAACATTTTCAGCAACTTGTCTTGCAGAGAAATGGGAACTTAGTCAAAATATTGAACTCTGTCACACAAGTCATGAAGAAGCAACTGGATTAAGCAGGGATCCAACTGTCCAAATTGACACAGCTACTTTGGGATTTATACAAATAGGCCACATTTTGCTCACACATGACAGTGCAGGACACCTGGAACTATGGGGCAACTCCTGCCCTCTAACACACTGAGCATCTCTGCCACATTTCCAATCCCACAATCTCCCTGTTCAGGAAAGGGCTGGTAACGCACTGTGGCAATTTGTACATCATTTTTGATATTTTTATTGCTATAGCAACTGAGTGTAGGCATTTAAACATAGCAACAGACTTTTTATAGCACTTTCTTGGATGTCAAAATGGCACGTTGTTTTATTTTCCAAGCAGATGCTCAGAAGATAAGTACACAGGATGATTGTACAGTACCCACCTTCAAAAGAAAGGACTTCACAGTTTCTGAATCATATAAGCAGACAGACAAGTGAGAGGCATATTGTGAGTTTCAAGGATTTTGTTGTGAGTTTAAAGGACTTTGTTCTGAGAAACCATGTCACTAACTACTACCTGAGAACAAGATTAGGTGAAAATCTTGGTGGATCTGTGCCCATTTTGTAAAAAGCTGTATAACAAATTAAGCAGGTCCTGCTCTGAAGGGGAAAATGTTCCATCAACTCTGATCTTTACCTGTTAAGAAAAAGTGAAATTGTTTTCCTATTAAGTGGAGCCAGATTCTCAGAAGGGATCAAAATCCACTGAGACAGACCCTTAGTTCATGCTCATGGGCAAAGCTCCACACCACACACAGCAACAGCAAGAGAGAGAGTTTGGCCTGCTATATGGTTTAAGGAAATACAATTCATCATTTTCATGATAAGACTCATAGAATTGGAGAATTCTTAGGGTTGGAAGGGACCTCTGGAGATTATCAACCTGCTGCCAAGGTAGGATCACCTGGGGCAGGTGACACAGGAACATGCCCAAGGTGGGTTTTGGATGTCTCCAGAAAGGGGGACTCCATGGGCATGACCCTGGGCAGCCTGTTCCAGTGCTCTGCCACCCTCAATGGAAAGGAGTTCTTCTTCATGTTGAGGTGAAACCTCTTGTGGTTTAGTTTACAGCCATTTCTCCTTGTCCTGTCACTGGGCACCATTGAAAAGAGTCTGGCACCATCCTCCTGGCACGCCTTTGAGACATTTATGTGAATTGAGGAGATCCCTGCTCTGTCTTCTCTTCTCCAGACCAAACAGGCCCAGCTCCCACAGTCTCTCCTCATAGGAGAGATGCTCAAGACCCCTCATTGTTATTAGACAGGAATATTCCAAACAGCAACAGGGCAGATCTCCTCAGGGATCTTTAGGGATTATTCACCTTTCTGTTATAATTATATGTAGCTTTGTATAAAGTGAGATGGTTGATATCTGCCATTTTACCAAGAGAAACATATAAAATCTGTTAATGACAGGCAATGTCAAAGACTTTTTAAAAACTGAATCTAACAGAAAATGTCAAAAGTTTCTTATACGAGTACGAAGTTTTTAATATTCCAGTAACTCTATTCCATTAGCACATAATATATGAACTTCAGAAGGGACAATTTAATGCTGTGTTTTATGCAAGAGAGATTTCAAACAGATCCCAAAAGCTCAATACGCAGATAAAAACTGAGTTTTACATGTTGAGGTCTTAGAATATATCCTAGAGATTCTTTCTCCCTGCCCCTTACAGGTATTTTCACTTAATCCATTGAGTAAACAGAGAGCAGTTTTCAAGTCTTTCTAATCTTGCCCCTAGTGCCTAAGATACGTGGGAATTCTGATACATCTGTGTGGTTTCCTACAATCTGCTCCACCAACTACTGCACTTACTAAAAACAGCTTTTAGAGCAATGCTGATAATTACATCCATCAAAGAATAGGAATGATAAGTTTATGAACTGCAAGAGCCTTCAGGGAGGTCAAGATGATGGGTACCACTATACTTGCATAACATGTAGGTTTGTTTCCAAGAGTTTTCCAGTCTGGGGTGATGTGCAGAACATCAGCTTGACTTAATCCCTCCTCCTGGGACAAATTCCAGCCTCCACTGCAACTAGGTCCCTAATTATTTCATGCTATTTTCATGAGCCCAAAGGTCAGTCACTTTCATTCACTACTTAAAAAGAAAGATATGGGAAATTCAGTGGCTGAGATTGTGAAGCACGTGTGCATTTTTACACATCATTAAATTATTTCCCTTCCTCTCCACAAGCTCTCCTTCAACTTATGGCTAGACACTTTAATTTTCTATTTCTGTTCAGCAGTTACAGGACAGTTCAGCACAGCTTTGGAAGTTTTAACAGGAAATGCTAATTAACACACTTTGTTATATTCTATTACGTGTATATGTGCACCTCCTTCTAAAAAGGCCTGTTCAGAGAAACTGGGGGATCATTTGAAAATGAAATAGTGGATTTTTCATTTCCAAAACTTCATAAAAATATCTCGTTCTATAGGTCCTATAACTTGTTAGTGCGTGCCTATAAGTCCAAAATAAGAGGAGTGAAAACAGACCCACTTCCCCTGCTCGGATTCTCCTGCATTGCAGCCTCTTCCCTGCTGACTAACGTAGCCTTTACCTTTGTGGTATTCACTGCGAGCCTGATCTGGCACCACTGAAGTCAATGGAAACTTTGCTGATGAGTTCAAACGCCCAGACTCAGAGCCAAATTCCCCACGTATAACTTCAGCACTCCAAACCATTCTGCAGAATTCTATAAACAGCACTAATGTTACTCAGAAGGCAAACACCTACCCCAAAGCAATGGGTGTGCTTGACCCAGCAGCACAGATTTTCTATCGTGTGTCCATTTCCAGGATGCAAAACGTTACAATGGGTAAGAAAAGAGTGTGCAACTCCCACATAAAATGCTTTCCCCACCACCACTGTTTGTTATATCAACTTTTCAACCCTCTGCTCCTTGAAGCGTGGACTCTATCTCACAGATACACTGATTCTAAAGTATAAATTTGTATCATGGCAAAACACAACCAAATATTTAGCATCAACTGGGGAAAGAAACTTTCAGGTTTGCATGCACACTTGCCATACGTTAGCTGGCAGGTTCGCCTGTTTCCTTCCCTTCTCCTCTCATCCTCCCCGCTCCCAGCAATCTGGGTTAGCATTAAAAAATATCATGTTCTACAGGCCTTACTCCTCCAAACCCACAGATGATCATATCTACAACATTACATGTCCCTGATGACCTGTGATCCCTGAAGGCTTTGTGTTTTGTACATTTTAAGGGCAGGTAAAAGCTATTAGTTAGGGGCCTGTGGTGGTCATTGTGGTTGTTTAAATCTTTCAGATATTTAATATATTTGGCAATTCCTAAGTAAAATGGAATTTCTCAAATTATTTTTCAGATTGTAAAATTAATGATAGGCATATTTAAGTAAACTAAAGTTAAGAAATAAAAAGAAAAAAATTATTACCTCTATCCGCTTCAGAGCATTAAATCCAGGGATGCTTTTTGAGGCCCAGCTTTCCAACAAAAGCCCAGGCTACAAGTCCTCTTGCTCAAATATCAAAACCCTTTCTCCTTTTCAGAATTCTTAGGAAATACTTTCCAGGGAGGGAAACTGGTTATTTCAGAGCACTACCAGAAGTCACAGTCTTAGTTCTCCACAACATGCCACTACACATGTACATAAGCAGTAATTCATGCCTTGAGTCACTGGTTTATAAGCTTACAAAGATCCATCACCCACTCAGATATCCTTTCTGTCAGCGATACTGAGATCCAAAACATCTCTCTGACCCACTTTTCAAAGGAAGCACAAGCAGAGAACACATCAGAAGGAAAATCTTCTGCTTAGTTTACAGGAAGGCTGCAAGTTAGGACAGAAAAGAGATCTCTCTCTGCCCACAAATCCCCCAGATCTTTAAACAGCCCACAAACCTTGAAACAGTAAGGATTTTCTTTCCCCTTCCACTCACAAGCCACTTGATGCTTCTTTATCCTGGACTGACACACTTCTCTAAGAACAGCAAATAGATGAGACGAGAGAACTCCAGAACAAACACATATGACCCTTGAAAGGAGAAGCTCTCACGTCAGTCTCTTCTCAGTACCAACTCCCTACACCTCAGTTGCCATACTTTGCCTTAACCAGCTTTTCAAAAAGTTATTTGGCACCATACTATCCTCAAAAGCTGCAGGAAGCAGACTGATTCGAAGGAGGATGGAAGAGGCTGGTGCTAAACACTGGAGCTCTGAATCTGGCTGTTAGAATCCACTGTTTTGGTCCCAGATAAATAGGACCATGGTTATTAAAACTGACTCAGACATATAAAAAGATAGGAAGCAAGGAGGCGTACAGGTTTTATGTCCACAGATAATTTAGAGCTTAATCCAGAAGGATGTAAAGCAGATGGGGTTTTATAAGTCAAATACCTTGATAATCCTAGGTAGTTGTCACAGTGCTGATGTTACCACACAATTTTCACCACGTACAAATAAGCAACTTGTACTTTTTGCATTAAATTACACTTATGTCATCACAGTATCTTCACGGAAGATAAATTTACACCTAGGCACTATGTTATACAAGTTAGAAGATAAAAAAGAATTGTGTAGAATAAGGACATGAGTTGCTGAAATGCCACAAGTTATCAGTATTAGAAACATATAACTGGTTCAAACTTGGAGGAGTTAGACACAGGTAAAACTTCAACACCTTCTAAAATACCATCTAAAGTTATACATCCTTGCTCAAGCTGAAGGGGTGCATAAAACATCACAAGTAAGCAAGCAAGCAACACAGCAGCAAATCAGAACAAGGGCCTTTGGAGGCTATTAAATACAACAACAAATACACTGGAGAGATTTTTAATGTCTACTGCTGGTTCTAATAAACTTAGATTTCTCTGAGCTGTATCATTAGATTATCAAGCTCCAAGTTTAGTGTAATTGCTGATATGGGATATAATTGTTGATTTAAAACATGAAGGTCAGATAGAATATTAACCTGAAAGTACTGAGCTTTGCACTAACGATAGTCCAGAGAAAAATAAAAGGAAAACTATTGCAAGTTTTGCAACAGAATCTGAAATGCTTTAAGGAGTAAGATGTCTCCATCACATTCTTTTCACGTGGGATGAAGTAAACCTTCATTAAAGCCCGCACAACATTTACCAAATCAAACACAAATGCAGTAACTGTCAGTGCTCACAGAAGACCGTCTATGCTCAAAACTCTAAATTCACCCAATCTTTGCACAGCATAAACTAAAAACTACTGTCTAATCATTCTGCACAGATGGAAATTCACTACTGCTTGTAGAGAATTGTTCACCAGGTGAAGCCATGCTACATAGACTTGAAAGATCAACTCCCTTACACAAGTTGTTACTAATATGAGTTAGAGATAGAAAGTAAGTCTTCAATTTCAGCTATCATTTCCTTGCACTGACCTCATTCTTTCATGTTGTTTATACACTGCTGTCTGGAGGTTAAAAAGACCTTAACATACACATTAGTAAGACAAAAATGTGTTTTAATTTGCCAAGAAAATAAGATGCACTTCATTGCAGGGTACCTACCAAATAGCACAGATAAAACTGGAGACCGAAATATCAGGAAAAGTAAATAACGAGATTTTCTATACTAAAGCTTTAACATATGAGGGTGGGTTTATTTTTTTCCTGCACAGCATTCCAATTAGTCACAACTTCATGGTCTTAATTTTCATCTAACAGGATTAAAACCAAACACATACTGCATAAAGAAATGGCTCTGGAAATGGTTTTATAAAAGATAAGTTCCAGACGAGTAGGTAACCCATCAACATGAAGCACTCTGGCACTGTTAGGAGCATATGAGAAGGAGTCATACAATTTAAAAATAAAAAAAAAAAGAGAAAAAGAGAAATCTGTGACTTATCTCTTTCTCTATAACATGTATCGATACAGTATCTGAGAATCGGGTTGCCTGGAATTACTGACTACGTACCTTTATTAATCAAGTTTCAGTGTAATTAACACAGCCTTTTCTCTTTCAGTCTACTATACTCCCAAACAGCATGTACAAAGAGAGAGCTTTTGTTAACTACACCCAGTTTTTAAGCAGCTAAAATCTGAGGTAGAATTTGAAGAGGGTGGGGGAGAAAAGGTGGAAAGAACCAGCTACTCGGTATCCCAACAAGAAGGTACTGTACCTTTAAGGAGGAAACATGGTTCCGTTCTGTATCCCAGCTGAAAAAGAGCTTATTCTCCGTTATAGAGATGACTTACCTAAAACTTGAGTTATTCCTCTTTTTCCCTCAGGCCAGCCTCTCTTCACTCTGGGGAGCTTTTACCATTTAAGGTCAATGTTACATCTGGCTCTAGTAACTAAAGCTGAAGCAATTTTTAACTCAGAGATCCAACAGGCTGCCTAACATTAGAATGAGAGTTTAAATTTAAAGTAACTCTTCAGAAAGCTTTTCTTGCCTCAGAGAATTACAGAAGTAAAGGCTTTCCTATTCTGGCATAAGTAGTCTTATGCACGATGCAGACATCCCATCAGCATTCTTCAAGTTTAGTGTGTATAAGCTCTACTTACTCATTTCTGATTAAAACAGGCAAGTAGGAAGAACAGATGAAACAGTTTACATCATGTTATGTTAACCCTTAGAATTTTTTACTGACACAGATGCTACTATTTTTCATTCCTCTCCCCCTCCCTCCCTCTTTGTTTGGTCAGAAGGAGTCTAAATTAGAGAGCAAATATAAGGCATGTGAACTTTTAAAGAACGTTGGCTTCAGTCCAGTTCATGGGCTCTGCTCTCCACTTGCAGAGTAGGAATAATTCCTTTCGAAGCCCACAGAAGTTGCTTGCATCCCATGAGAGAATGTAGCTACAAATGGGGCATGAAGAGGGAGAAGAAACCCAAAACATTTACCACACTATATGCAGGTACCTGCAGAGGATGTGACTCAGAGCTCTCAGCTCTAAACCAGACACAGATCTTACTCCAGCCCTTTCGCCAACCCAGACTATTTATAAGTATTACAATTACATCCACGGGTCCTAATGAAGAGTTCTGCTTATGCCAGGTGCTGCAAAGTTACGAAATATAAGCAAGCCAAACCCTGTCCAAATAACCTTTCACAACTAAAGTATAGACAAGAGAGAAGAGGGTGGGAAATGTCAAAAAATTGCAGCAGATTATGAAAAATTATTAGATCGTGAGTTTGGAGGGCATATATTAGGACAATTTTAGGAGAAAGGAGCAAACAATTATAAACTTCCTTTGGAAAGAAGAGCAGTGAGGCAGAGAGAGATCACACAAAGGAAACTAAGGAATTGATGATTTGATTTGGAAAGCACACCTCATAGGGGAGTCATGCATGGCAACATGAGGATGCTGGTAGGAGGAGTGGGCAAAGGTGAGCTGATGGCAACTTAGCACAGCCCTGTAACATCAGGAAATAAGAGTCTGGGCACCTTCTCTGTGGCACACCAGGCTTTAGCTTGCATGAGGACGTCTATTATTCCACACTTTTAGTTCCCAAAATCAACATAGTAAAAAAAGGTTCTGAAAAACTTCTTTAACATTTGCATTTAAGCTCGGCCCCAACATAATGGGAGTAGGTTTTTCAAATGCCATTTCAGGTTTTTATGTCCTTTGTCCATTGACAGTCCTTTGCACCATTACTGGCTCTCTGACAAGGCATTTTAACATACCTTCTTTCATCTTCTTGAATTACTATTTTATTACCCACAAACTCAAGTTCTGAAATAGACTCTCGTGACTCAGCACGGTTCCAATCTTCCATCTAGTTGTCCACAGCTACAGAATTTTTACTAGCATCTGGAATTCATCCTTTTTCAGTTTTATTTTCTCAGAATATCTAGGCCACAAGTGTCAAATGTTTCATTTGTCTACAATAGAAGTTGTGTTTCTGTTCAGTCTGCATTCATCTCCATCATATCAACAACTGTTTTGAAGCCAGTTTGGGCAAGAACAAGTTGTTTACTGCCTTTTAGCACTACAGTCCTTTGGGAAATAAAACTTTTTGCTTAAGTTGCTTGTTCATTGGCCTAGCATCCTACAACCACCGTTGGCCAAATTTAGGCAAGTAATGGAGGTCTTGAAATATTTTCAAGTTCCCAGAAACTTAGTGAAGCCAGCGGCCTGTAAAGCAGGCTTAAGCTATTGCCCCTGCTACGGGAGAAACCTACAGTGACAGAGTTTTGGTTCTGTTTTGCTTGGCCCATCCGCTTGCACCACACAAACACGACCCCTGCTGTTTCTGTCGTGTTTAGGGGACACAGAAGGACCCTGGAGGTAATCACAAGAATCGTAATCTTTGGGGCTTTGCCCAGAGGTTTCTTTACCATCAAAGACCTCAGACTAAACACAGGTGAAAGTTGCTAGCTAAAAATCTAAATTTTTGAACAAGGAAATATTAGCATCTAAAATTTAATTATTTTAGCTAGATGGCTAAACTTGTATAAATAATGCATAGCAACATGTACCATATCAGAAAAAAACTTCATTTGTTTGCTCTGCTTTTTAAGGCCTGGTGATACCTGCTGCTTTTAAAACATTCTGATGCAGATGGCTGGCCACCCCCTACACAACATATTTATGTTGCCACTATTTCAGTGCTGTATTCCCCAGGAGTAGCATAAAATCATTCTCTTATAAGTATTCTGAAGTATTTCAGAGTAGCTGGATGTCGTTCTCTAGGGTTACATATGACTTGGTGGTGGGATGTGCCCCTCTCCCACCAGCTGACTTCCTATTTTCTTCATTTTCATGGCTCTGTGACTTATGAAAGCAGAAGTGCAGGACATATCAATGCCAAGTTTCATCAGCTGGGCTCCCCAAGTTAAAAGATTTTTACTTGTGTCTTTGAAGATATAAACACGAGGGCCAAAATCCTTGTCTTACTGAAATAATGAAGAGTTCTGCCTCTGGGGCTGACGTGTAGGTAAGATTTCACATGGGGATTTCACTTTTGGGGCACAACCATTCGTAAATGCAAGCTTTGTCTGAGCAACAGCAGACAAGTCATCATGCCACGGTAATTTTTTTCTAGTTTTGGCTTTAATTGGGCAGTCTGGGATACAAAAACTTTTACTCAAATGGCTTTTTTGGGTAGAAATACTTGTAGGTGTTTTTGAGAATTCCTATTTTTTGAGATTTATTACTTTTCAATTATTATTATTATTTTTGAAGATTTTATGTTTCAGGACTTTAAAATACATTGTATTAAAATGTTGCTTATTATCCTTTCTGCCCATACATACTCACCATCCATAATGACAAGTCACGATTACAGGCTCTATTTTTTATTCAATGACTAAAGATTATGCATCAGGCAGGCAAAAAATTTGCAGCAGAAGTGATAATATTTGCACTTAAAAGTGGCATGAGCTTTCGTATTTCATTTTCAAAACATCTCAAAAGGATTTTTATCAGTTAAGATGTTTGTCCCACCACATCTAGAATGCATCTCTGTCAGTGTTAGGTCCACCCCAAAAACAACAATGAGCACTGGGAATTTTGTTTATGGAATCAACAGAATTAGGCATTCTCATCATTGTATTTCTCAAAACAACCTGGTTAACTGAGTTAAGATTTATGTCCAAGTTTTCTATGTCCCTTCATTTTCTTACACAGAATTTTTTTGCTAATTTAAATGTTCAGTCTTGCATCAGGTTTGTGTTCTCTGTGGGTTTTCCAGCTTGTATGCTGCTACCATTATAGTGCACACGAAAGTGAAGTCACCTTATCTCCCTGCTGGCACCCCCTTATGCAAATCCCATTCCTGTATGCAATCCTTATCTGCCAGCTTCATCCAGAGTGGAGAAAAACACCCTAAAAGAAATAACAAGTCTGATAAGTAAATAAATGAAACAAATCAAACAAAAAAACCCAAGGCAAAACATACAAGAAAATTTCCCCATCTGGGACTCACTCTGCTGAATACTAAATCCCAAATGGAATCCAGAATAATTGAACTAAAATGGATGCTGGTTCAACAGAATGACATTAAGTTGATATTCACTCTGGCAGTCAGCTGAGCTGCTATGTTGGATCATTTATGCAAAATGGAACAAAACTTTAGGGCACTTTAATAACATTTATGCAGCAACTTCTCTAGATGAGTGTCCTGGAAGGCAGGGGATTTGCTTCCAACTTCCTGCAGCAAAAGAGAAGCCCTTCCCATGAGTCAGAAATGTTAAATTAATAGAATGTGCAATTGCAGAGTCTGCAGAACAAGGCAAGGAGACGCTAGAGCCTGGTCATCCTAAAGAAAACATCTATATTAGCAACCGTGTAAATAAAGTTTGCCTTGAGGGCATGCTCTGAGGTACAGATGATCCTGTAAACCAGCCCATGGTACACAGAAAGACTTGAGACTTCGGGGAGAAGGACTCCGAGTGCCCACAAAACCCCTACTCATTAAGCCTTAATGAGCCCTTTTATTTTTAAAGTTAACATTTTTCTCAGTCTCAAAAATAGCCAGCTAATAATCTCTAGATGAGAAACAGGCAGAGTCCAAGAAACAAAATGCCAATCTGTTTTCTACCATTCATTGCCAGATAATCCAGAAACTGCTCCAAACTGACAAACACAGTTTAAATGGCCAAATCTTTCAGGACAAATCTTACACAAAGTATCTGCAGCAGATATTGCATTTTCATTTCCGATATTCATGTCTTTTTTTTTTTTTTCCTTCTTCCTGCCTTTTAAGAAAGTGGTTTTAAAAATGAAGTTCCAATAAATCACCATATTAGGATGTTTATAATAGCTTAAGGGAAAGCAAAACAGTATCAGAAATTTAAACCTTTGTGGGCAAGGAAGTTACCCTGTTTCCATGCCCTTAAAATCTAGCCTGTCAAGAAACTAAATATATCAAATATTTTTTAGCACACATAGAGTCTTCCAAGGTCACGGATGCATTTCATTTCTTCTAATTAACTGTTTTCTGAGGTTCAGCCTTAATTTCTGTTAATAGTAATTGAAACCTTAGCATGATTGTCCTGTGTTCTACACAAAAACTGTTTGGGAAGATGATCCAAATGAAAAAAAATACACTGCTAGTATTGACATTTTTAGGGGGGGGAAAAAAAGGAAAAGGTTTTCAATGAAAGAAAATATTCCAGAAGAGACACAGTCATGGCACTGGGTAAATAATTGACCACACAGAGCAGGTCCCCACCAGAGCTCATTTTGTGTTTTGATTTTGGAGGGGAAAGGGGGTTAAAATGGGATCTACAATAGCAGGATTCCAGAAAAAGAGGAGTGATGAAGTTTGACAATAACTTTTCAGGGGATGTTTTCAGAAAGCTGAAGAGGTTAAAAATCACTGTGACTAATCTCTATGTTACCAGAAATAAAGAATTAGGGAAAAAAAACTTCCAAAGGATGACAGACTTCTTCTTCCACATGGATGCACATGCATACTACAGCAATCTGAAGGACAAGCGAAGTAGACTGGTACTGCACAGAAATCTAGGCCAGAACAGTAGAAGTTATACTTCTTCCTGAATTCAGAAATTCATATTGA
Organism: Pseudotriccus pelzelni; assembly: GCA_035584735.1. Classification (NCBI taxonomy): domain Eukaryota; kingdom Metazoa; phylum Chordata; class Aves; order Passeriformes; family Tyrannidae; genus Pseudotriccus; species Pseudotriccus pelzelni. The sequence continues at coordinate 10,105,649 of JAWMRA010000161.1, read as the reverse complement.
ATTTGGACTTTCTATCATACTCCAGCCTAAAAAAAAGGAAAATTAAAATATTGCAAGAAGATACTTTAATCCACAGAAAGAAAAGCATGACTTTTCTTGGGAAAAGGATGCAAGACATACTTTTTTTAAGAGTTTAAATTGGCATTCCCTTGCTGAATTAATCCTAAATAATGATTCTTAATGACATGTGAAACTTGATACCTGCATATCCCCTACCCATAATTGATCCAGAATTCTTGCAGACCCAATTAATGGCCCTAAGGCTTTAAGGATTATTTGCAGGGTGAAGAGTACATTTACCACATGGCAAAAATAAATTTATCAGGAAGCAAAGTGGGAAGGTTTTATTAGGGACACTAATTGCTCCCCATTCCTACTACAGAAAGTAAAAATAAGTATAAACCGTGATCAGAGACTGATTTTGGTCAATACTTGTTTTCAATGCTGGAATTTCAATTTTTTTTTTCATTTATTCTAAAGCTTCCAAGCAGCTTGTAAAAATAATATGGACAGAAAACTTATTCCACCTTTACCAGTAGAATTTCAGAGAAAAGCTTTCATATACATTTTTGTTGGCTGGGTGATTGCTGATGCCAGACTGTTGCAAGGTTCATCAGCTGGTTCTTGTCCTTGGACTTTTCCTTAGAGAATTTTAAGGTAGTGCACTTAAAAAAGCAAACAAAAAAGAGTATCAGTAGGAATACCTGTAGATAAAATTGTCTGTCACTTCCTATTGCAACACTGCAGCTTTGCAGTTATTTGAGATCTGACAGAATTGTGATCATTTGTGTTAAGGTGTTTGGCTTCAGAATGCTGATGTTCAGCCAGTATGGTTTCACTGTTTCCAAAAAATGAGAAACATTTTTTATATTGACTGAATACATGTAAGAACATTTTAGGGAAATTTAAAAAAAGTAACTTGGTGTTTTACAGAAAAGGGATTTGATTTGGGGGTGCAACCATGGCTTTTGCTTGTCCCTTTGGAACTACCCAATTTATAAAATTTCCTAAAAGCCTCACTCAAATAATAGATTTCTACCAGGCAGATGTTAAGAGTTTTGCAGTTTCGGAAAACAGCATTAATTGATTATGCATATTCAGGATCACCACATGTACACAGCTAAATGTTTGTCTGCATCAAAGCATTGCAAGAAGAAAGCTAGGATTAATAGAATCGTTTATTCTACTTCTTCCTAGCTTCACATAGAAGTAGCTGTGGGGCAGAGGACTGGTGCTTCATCCTTTGCACCCATTTAAAGGGATGCATTTCCAGTGAGGTTTTTTCCCGGATAGCCCTTAAATCACCCTGCATTTCTGTCATGCCTCCACAACTGCCTAAACCGCAATTTTCTGACTTGTTGCAAGGATATACCAGTACCGACATGGGACTTTACAATTATATTTTCTCTGCCTGCTCCTTCCACACTCCCCTTTTCATCCTTCCCTCTGCTCTCGATTGTATCCCTTTCATCTCAAATCCAAAACCTGATAACTCCTCTCTACATTTGTTCCTGTACTTGAGTCTGATCATATTTTCCTGGTGGGTGTTTATTAATAAGAAAGCAGTGACCTATTTTTCAGCACATTCTCTTCCTAAGATTCTCTTCAAGATGAATGTCCTAGTTCTAAAAGACATGAGTGCTTTTTTTCAAAAATGCCAGCAAATCCAGGTTTCTTTATTTTTTTAAAATTATGAGCAATATTTTCTATTTTTTTATACACATATTCACAGAATTATAAAAAATAAGTGTTTATCTGCTCCTTTGGAAGGAATGTTAAGCCTAACAGGAGTCTTGCATAAGGAAATTCAACACTAAAAAAACCTGATAAGCAGGTATCCTAACCTACATGTATATATATTTATATAAATATCCTTGTTACCTTGTGATATACTGAATTTTCACAAAACAAGAGACTGATATTTTTACTAGGAAATGCATCTTTTGAATTGAATCAGGTCATACTGCAATAAGGCAATGAAACACTCATCAGTGCTGTGTTTTCATCACCAGAGCAAGTGATTCTGCTTCTTGAGTTAGTGTTTGCTTTTTTAAAACATAGAATCTTCATCCACAAAAGCTTCAGGCCTTTCTTTCACCCATTTTCCCGGAACAGAAAAAAAAAAATCCAAGACAAATCAATAAAAACAATTCCAATATTATTTGAAGATGTGAGAATCCAGTAACTTAGATGAGATATGGTGATCCCGGAATGAAGAGGGTTTAACTTAATGTTAAGTTTATTAATTAACCCTGAATCCAGCCATTTTGGCTCAGAATATGGGCAGAAAAGTATGATTATGTTTAAACCTATCCTGTAACTATGCATTTTTACGTTCTGTTACCTCACAGTATGCTTTACAGCTCACAGACAATATTTGTTTTCTTCTTTACAATACAGTTAGTTTGTTCTCCTTACATTTATTAGAGGTTTGTCCAGTTTCAAGGTGAGGAGCAGCAGAAAGCAGTTCTATGCATTTCTTTCTACTTATCTTGCCCGAATGGCCCAACCATTAAGAGGGCAAAGGATTTATACATCCTGTGCTTCATGCTCAGAGGAGAAAAGCTGCAGGAATGATCCAGGACCTTTCTGATGCTGCCACTGTAGTAAGGTTTAGCAAGAAGAGCAATGGTGAGTATGATATGTCACTGCATGGCACCTGGGAGTGTCACAGTGTCGTGCCCTGAAGTGCATGTTGTAGCACAAGGTACCAACATTCACAGTTCTCCTGGCAGCCCCAGGATGGAGTGAGCTCATGTTCTCTCTCTCTCCCTCCAGTAGGGTTGGAACAGAGTGGAAATAGCTGTTCTGTTTTTATAATAGAGATCTAACAGTGCGGGTTGAAACCACTCTACTTTTTACTTCCTATCCCACAGGTGTTCATGGGAACATCTGGGCTTTTACCAGCAGGATGAGAACAGCTGGCAGCAGCTTGACTTCTGGGGTCCCTTCTTCCACCCTGAGTGGGATTCACACACAGATGTGCTCAGATCTGCTGAACAGTGCACTATAAGGAATGTAAACACAGCACGGACAAAAACGTGCTCCAGTCCTCCACACCGTGATGGAGATGGCAATGATGGAGATTTTCCCAAATAAATGTTTTCCCTAGAACAAGCTGCATAGCTTTGACCAGGGGAAGGAATGAAAATATTCAGTATTGCTTCATCATTCTCTCTTGACTGACATTGTTAGTTGCATTTGCAGAGGATTGCTTCAGTTAGGAAAAATGACTGCAGCATTCCTTTTTCCTAGAAATGCTCCCACTGTTTCTGGAGATAATCTTACAGCTTCACAGTGTTTAAGGTCCTGTCTCTATTTTCCAGAAAAACCATGTATTTCTCCTAGCTGCCTGCATCCTTTTCAAAATCAGCTTGAGAGCTTCAGCTTATGACATTTGGTTTCTGCTTTCCCTTCCCCTTGAAGTCCGGCTACAGTACAATACAATTAATTCAATGACCTGTTCTTTGTGGGAAGAGCTGGAGAATAGAGAAATAAAACATGAAGGGGTATCAGCTGTAAAGTAGCCAATTCACAGAAAAAGTGCATTGTGAGAGAGGCAAATGATAGAGCTGAGGAATTAATTACAGCATTCCAGGGAGCCTGAGGTTGAAATACAAATCACTTTTTTTCGAGCTGTTGCTCCAGACTATGCAAATGCATTATAACTTCATTCACTTGACATACTTCTTCCCCCCACCTTAATTTTACACTAACATGACAGTTTTCTTTTGAAACAATTCAGAGTTTGAAAAACAGTTATTTCCTCAAGGAGAATACTCTTCCTGACAATCGTCACTCCTCTTCCCGCAGTGAAACCTTTATTTCTTTGAAACAGTTGTATTAACACTAGAAAGTATTTAACTGCATGGGATAAAGGAACTTGCTGAAGACAGCAAGATAATTGGGTTTGATTGGTTGATTCCTCAATCTAAATACAATAAAATAACTCTCACTCCTGTCCTCATCCTCAGAACCCATTTGGAGGTCTTTCATATGAGAACAGTTATGCCAGATACTAGTTATGCCACAAGCCTGAAGGTTCTGAATTGCAGTATTTTTAAAATTGCTTTAACACTACTACGATATGGTCTTGATATCAATTCACAATCCTTTTCCTTTTTTTTTTTGTGTTAAATAATATCATTAGAATATTCAAGCAATACAATCTATGTTTATGAAGGTCCAGACTGCAATTTGCATGTGATTATTTATATGACTTAAAAAAGGTTCATAAAATACTTTTTACGCTCGGTTACAAGTGTGAAATACCACATGACAAAGGCATTTGAAACATAAAAGTATGTTTCTCTATAGAAGTCCATTTATATAATTAAGTGTAGTCCATAAAAAAAACACCTTTTAGACAGGTTTGTAAGGCAAGGTAGTAAATCATAAATTAGAAAAAAGAAAATAAAAAAAAGCCACCAAACCCTTTGTTTATCTGATTCACAAACATAAATCCTCATTTCTTACCGAGAAAAAAGCCAGGGAAAATAACAGTTGCACACAGGTAAATATAACCTGATGATTTTTTTGTGGAAAAAACAAGTTAATAATCCCTTCTTTTGAATCCTTCGTCCTCTTGGAAAACCATGTGGTTGCAATTTTGAATAGAAGCAATTATAATTTTTAAAACTTTTGTCCAGAGAACCCCAACAAAAAGCACTTTGAACCAGCAAGTTGAAACCCTGGGCTTCAAAGTGCTGCTTGTTCACTGCATTATTTGATCCCTCCTTGGGGAAATGGATAATACCTTCTGATAAAATTTTTAAAACTTGCTTTCTGTCCCGCTTTGATGCCTCTTAACAAAATCCCCAAACTACTAAGCTCATTCTGTTTTATTCAAAGACTTACATGTTCTTTGTATTTACATTTCTTAGACTTGTTTCATTTCCAGTTTTAGTTTCTAAAAACCAGCAAGGCTGCTGATCCTTGTACTCCTGAATCTATGCTGGATTGTTGCATTTTCTTATCAGCTCCTCAAGGTCTGATCACATAAAAATATGTATTGGTTTTTGCTTACACAGCTATTGCTGTTCTGCTTTCTTCACAAATGAAAAACGGAAAGCTGTGTCTGGCAAATATGGTTTCCCCAATTGATTCAAATGTACTCCTACTTAGATGACACTTTGTAACCCAAAATATATCAGAAAAACCCTTTAACTCAGATTTCTCTTTTCACGCGTGGTTTCTTATAGTGACTGAGTTTACATCCAGCTGAAAGAAGGCTCTGAAAACCTTCAGTAAAAAGCAAACAATTGGGAAAGATCAGCGTGAATTGGGAGCGATTCAGTCAATAGGACATAAAATGCAGACAAGCTGTTTCAGCTACAGAAGAGGATATGCACAATTATTTGACATCAGGCAAACTAAGACATAAAATCTCCTATTATCAGCTTGCCATCTTAAAAAAAAAAATTAGAAGTCAAATCTTAAATGAGCATGTACATATGCCATAGAATTTTACAAGCTACAGAGAGAATTAAATGTATGGAGCTAAGTCAATGCTCAGCATAACTCCATGCTTTTCCCTTGGTAAGGCTGCATTAGCTACAGCTAGATATAGCTACATAAACAGAGTCTAAAACTGCACTAGCCTTCAGTAAAATTTGATCAGCCTGAATTTCATAGGGATCCATTCAAATCTGGAATGAGAAAAGAATCTTTTGTGTTCTAGAGTGAAACTCAAAATACCCAATTACAACTCTATTATATAGGAAACAGAAAGAAAGAGGAGGGGCTGGAATTCTGCCCTGCCTGGGCCCTGCTCTCCTGCAGTTACACATGGTCAGCATAGACTTAGAAGGGAAGGGAAAGGCAGTGGCAGGAACCACCACCACCACCACCACAAATAAAAACCCCTAAACATAACCTGGCAGCAAAACAATAGAACTGGAGCACAGCAACTGAACAACAGGTTTTCTGTACACCCTCAACAACATTCAAATCTAAATTTGGCAGCCAGTTAAACAGGAGTAGAGGGACCATAATTTGAATTTGACATATCAAATTCTATCAAAATTCCTTTGATTTGTGGCAATAAGCCTTCTCACCAACAGCAATCCAACCAGACTGAAGTGTAATTGTTCTTGCATCGTGGTTTGAAAAAAAAAAAAGTTGATAAATTAATGACGAGCAGAAAAGACTGCTTAGAAAGCATTTTTTAAGCTTCTCTATTACATTTTTCACCATAAACCGTGTGTAGACATGCAAATTAGGTGGAAGTCAATGGAACATATGTAATGATTTGTGGAACTGTTATAAGTGTATACCATAGTATCCCTATGACAGTTGCTGCATCCATACAACAAGTTGGGTTTTTTCTGCTAGTAGAGTGTATATTCTCCAGGCCAGGAACAATGGAAAAGGCTAAAATGTCTCTTCTGCTCTGACTGAAAAAATAAAGTATTAAGGATATTGGCTAGAGCTAGAAAGAGCTGCTATTATTATCCTTCTCAGGAACTGCATTTGGGAGTCTTCCTTAAACAAGGGGGGAAAAAAAAAAGATGGAGTCTCTTGGGAAGAAGTCATGAGTCGTGACTAAGCCCACAGAAACAAAGAAGAGACCAGCGTAATCTTCACAAAACTGGGAAAAGGAAAACAATACAAAACAGGCAAGGTGAGGAGCAGAAACCTAGTCAGGATTGTTGGATGAACTCCATGGTATCAAAAGAAATATTATGACAGGGATTCATGAACATATTTAATGGCCCTGAATGTTTTAGGCAGATGAGAGAAGACATAGGGAAAGGAAGATCTTGTTGTTGTTGTTGTTGAAATTGGGTATTTTTCATGCCATTAAAATAAGGCTTCATGTTGTTTTAGGACTCCCTGAAAACTATAGCTTCTCGTGTCGCTTCTATCATTTTTGGAAGAGTTGAACTGTAGCCCTCAGACAACATATCTATGGAGTAATGTGAGGAATCTGTTAGTCAGCTACTTGCCCTCAAGACAGAAAACCAAACATTCAGGATGTTTCCCAAACAGCTGGGATTTAGATTCCTACTACTGAGAAGCAGCAGCAGAGGAAAAATGCCAGAGCCAAAGGAGGAAAGCATGTCAGTCCATACTAAAATCCTTGGAAGCCACTGCCTAGGAGTCTAACAAAAGCCTGAATAAGAAGAGTATAATCACATTTGTGGAACAGTTTGAGAGCAGATTGTATATTTAAAGCCTTATAAGCATTAAGTTGTGAGGCCCCTCATCCAAGTATCTATTGCTTGCTAAAACATACAGAGAAAATTCCATTTTATTTCTTAGGTCAAGAATGAAAGCAAGTATCAGCAGGATTAAAAGCAAACTATGCTTGCATTACAGAACAGCAAAATGATTCACTTACCAGATCAGTGCCATGTAAACAAGAAAATGTCATAAAATAAAAGCACTATTTGAAGAGTTCCAGGATTTCCTCAAATAAAGCTTAGGATTATTTTCCTTCTAAGAGTGACTTTACAGTTACTTGACATTTCGCTACCCACTTTTTTAACATTTCAGTCAGAAATCTAAAGATGCCTTTGGGCAAAATTTAATTCTATCTGAAGTGTGGTTACCAGAGACCACCTCATGTCCCCTCTTACCATGGTAAAATATCCTTGCCTTTTATGTACACCTTAATTTGCTAGTGTATTTTGGTGACACATTATCACAGGTAAATTTGGTTATATAATGGGTGACTGGGACTCTACTCACCTGCAGAGAAATAAATGGTAAGAGTTTACTTACAGTTCTTCTGTCCCTCTGTTTATCTAGATCGACCTATAATCCATTTCATATGCTCTGTTTTTAAGAGGAATTCTAATATTTTGTCAGGAGCAGTGTTCTTATAAATCAGTTAGAGATGGGCTAAAACAAGTACTATTTAACAAAAAGAATTTTTTCTAAACAACTTAAAAGTGGATGCTCAAAATCCTCAGCAAAACCTAGTTGGAAGCAAAGAGGAGACCGGGAGCTGTCAACCATGCTGTCACTAGGGCTAATAAGATGTGACTTCTTAGCCAAATCACAGGAACTTTGGAACAATTCTACTGACTGTTAGAAGGATTTAACTCTTGCAAGGCAGAGGAACAGGGAGAGAGGCAGAAGGGTTGTTTGCATATCCATGAGAGAATGAAGATACTGTATTGCAAAGGAGGAATGTTAAGCAGACATTGTTCCCAGGAATGGACCTGAAGTTATCAGAAGTCCTGACCACAAGGTAACATATTTAACAAACAGGATTATGGAATGTTTTACTGATGAAACATTTAAAGAAAAGGGGAAAAAAACCCAAACACCCCGAAAAGCCTTCAGCAACATGAGAATTAATTATAAGCCAGGAGAAATCTAAAATCACTGAAATTAGACCCAAATGTGTATCCAGACCCTAAACCAAATTATTGATAGTTCAATGTTTTCTATTCTGGAGACAAATTTTATGCTCTTTTCAATCATTCAGAGATGACTAAAGAAACCCACACACGTTCTACACTCAGATAACCTATATACACAATTTTAAGGAGGAGAAGGAAGAAATAAACTGAAGATGCTCTTTTTAAAGCCTATTAGCTGTTGAACCCGTGTTCTTATCTGGGATAACTGCATGTTTACCCTGCAGGAGGAAATTTATCCTTTTCCCTATGAACCCAAAATCGTTTATTGACTTTTCAGAAAGTCCTCTTTTGAATATGTCCAATCCTAATGTTCAGGACCAAACAGACCTGAACCAGTGAGATATTGAAGTGAGACATTGAAAATGGTCTGGGCATTGCAATAACTTAATTAGCTTTGTGCTGCCATTGCTGGGCTGGTGCTGCCTTGGTACTGGTATGTCACATTCCAGGCTATGGTGAGCAGGGGTCACGGTTTTATAAATCCTTGCAAGGCAAGTCATCTGAATAAGCAGCCTGAATTATCCTGGTTCAATTTAGTCCTTGTATAATCCTATATTAGCCTATAAAAGTGAGATTTGGTGGAGTGGTATGCTCGGTTGATCTGATATATACAAGTATAAAACCAGAAATAAAATGAAAATATCTATCTCAAATTTAATCTCTTACCTTGCTGGGGTCTCTCTTGTTTCTTTTGGCTGAGTTGGATTCTTCACATGCAGAGTAATTTCTTTGTTCACGTTGAAAAGAGGAGATAATGCCACACCTCAAGTACACAAATGTGACTATTAAACAGTATTTTTGAATTGCATGAGAAATGCTCAAATGGGAAAACTTTGCAAAAATGTTGTCATCCTCTGTACAAGCAGGAATGTAGCATCTGCATTTGTCTTCTATATAACTCAGGCAACAATATCCTGGCAACTACATTTCAATGGAACAAATCCAGGTAATTAAAATTACTAGATCTAGCATCCATCTCTTTTTATCATCCCACTTGATAGACCAGCCTTACTCATTTGGGAAGAAATGGTCAAAAATCTGCTACATCCAGCTAAGTAAGATGTTATCTGTCCCTGAGCTCCAGAGCCTTTAATTTTGTTTGCCACTGTCCATTTAGCTGTGTCTTTCACAGCACCATCTCACTGAGAACTTCAAAAATGAACTTTACTGCTTTGTACATTATACTTTGCAGACATATGCATGATTTGCTGCATTTCATTAGCACTTCATTAATAACCCTCTCAAGCTTTGTATTTTCTGCATAAAGGCTAAAAGGATTGAATTCACTGCACTGATAAACCACTCAATACATTAAGGTCCTGACTATGTTCACTCAAACATTTTGCTACGATCCTAATATATAATTAGTTAAAACCTTCCACAGTCCTGCAACTGCACAGCTTAATCCCCCTGGAGAAGCCAAACTCCTACTAGATCAAGACAACAAAGCTTGAGTTCAATAATAAAGAGATTTTTGGGTTCCCTTTATTTCAGTGGTCACGTGAGCAACTGCTCTGGCCTGCACATTGACATCTGGAGACCTCAGCAGTCACACCATTCCTCTGAAAAGCAAAATGGAATGGTAAGCAAAAAGTAAAAGAAGTGATCTTGCATTTTTTTTTTAGATGCATAAATGTAACTGTAAAAACCCATAAAAATAACTGTAGGGATATATTGTATCTACATATCTACATTCAAACTCAGTATCTCTAGGATTCAATTCTCTGCCTTAGATATCCTGTGATGACCTCACTGTCCTGAAATAAGCACCAGAAGAGGTGTGAAGAAACAGGCCTTATGGTGACAGGCACAGCAGAGCTGGTAACCTGCATAAATACTCTGTGTTTCCTTTCACTGTATCACCTCAGCCTTACCCTCAATTCCCACTGTCTAACCTGTTACAGCTACCTCGTTCCCTTCCTGGAAAGCAGAGACTTGATTAATGGAGAGGAAGTTTCTGCTCTCACTATTTATATCTAAGGTGACTGGTACTTCCACAGTAACCCATTTTAGCAAAGTCAAACTAAACTAAGAAAGAAACTAAATTCCCCCTTCCAAGAAGGTTGACTCATCATTCCCTTTTTCAAGCTTACCTTCACAGCCATAACTATCAAATGAAAATAGGTTTAAGTGCACAATGTGAAGAGATTGTATTCCCTTATATTGTGCCTGGTTAAGAGGCTAACCGAACACAACAGGTCTTGTGCGTGAATAAATTTGCCTTTCAAATATGTAGAAACCATAGCCCGGCAAAAACACACAGATGCACAGTGCCAGTTTTTCTTATGGACTCCTTGGAAGAGTCTGTCCACTCAGTTTTCCTCTTTTTCTTTTCAAAATTTACCTTGCATTTTACCTTGCCAAGAAAGCAAGAATGTTTTCCCCTGTTTGATGACCTGCTCAGTCACTACCAGCTCACATTCCACTGCCCAGTTACTGTGCTGAAACTTAACCAGGAAAAAGCCTGACAGCATTTTACACACTTACAGCAGAAGAGGAAAACACACACCTACACAACATCTCCTGCTGCCCAAGTGGACAAAACACAACAGGTCAACAGAAACAAAACACGCTGCTATCAGCTTCTGCACAGAGGGTGCCCTTCTAGCATTGGAAAGGGCAAGAATATTTTCATTATGAATCATGAAGTAGAGCAGCTTTTGCCACAGATTCAGAACAAATTGCTCACACCATTTCCTCTCTGTAAATACAAGGATTGCTTGAAATGGCTGGGATATCTCATCTAAAGAGACTGCAACAGCCTAGCAAAAAGGAATAGACGGGAGTTGAAGGATTCTTTTTATACTTTTACAAGGTTACTTTCAAGTTAGCTTTTTAAATGTCTTTAAATTTTATTCTTTTCAATAGCTTTTATTTATTGGTCTCACTTCTTTAGTCACTCTGGTGTTTTGAAAGTTACTGTCAGTTGTTGTGCAGCTTACAAGCAATTCATGACATGCAAAATGAACAGCACCAGTCTGACAGATTTGACTTGAATACTAAATTCAAGATGCAAATACTGTTTTTTCTACTTCACAAAAAAAAAAGAAGCTCTCAGGAGGAGAAAAGACAAACATTTATAAACAACCAGCAGCAGTTCCCAGTGGGGAAAAGAGTCTCCTACTGCCACATCACTCTACTGAACCTCACTTTGGTGAGAGGAAGGCAGCTACAACCACCAGCAATCAGCTCTTGCCTCTTTGTAAATCTGAAACAGAGGCATATTTGCCTGCTGTTTCCACGTGTTGTTCTGTAGGGAGCACTTCCAAAAGCAATCCTGGGAAAAGAGTGAACGTCCACCTGAGTCTTTAGGAGAGCAGTTACTGCATCACCTCCCTGCAGTGAGTGCATTTCTCACACTAAGTCTGACATTCTTTTGAGACTATAAAAGGCAGCAACAGATAAATTAATGGAATTTTTAGAACAGAGCAATAAAAGGCTTTGAATTAGCAAGAAACTAAAAAAGGAAATCAAACAGCCATTACATGAGATGAATGACAAAGCCATCAGAGAATCACTTCAAAATGTAGCCCACCATGTTCTTATCACAGAATCACAGAATATTCAGAATTGGAAGGGACCCACAAGGATCATCGAGTCCAACTCCTGGCCCTCCACAGAACCACCCCCAAGACTCACACTGTGTGCCCAAGAGTGTTGTCCAAATGCTCCCTGAGCTCTGCCAGCCTTGGTGCTGTGACCATTTCCCTGGGAGCCTGTTCAGTGCCCAACCACCCTCTGGAGGAAGAAACTTTTTCTAATATCCAACCTAAACCTGCCCTGACACAACTTCAGGCCATTACCTCGGGTCCTGTCACTGGTCACCACAGAGCAGAGATCAGTGCCTGCCCCTGCTCTGCCCCTGACAAGGAAGTTGTAACTGCAGTGAGGTCTCCCCTCAGTCTCCTCCAGTTGAACACACCAAGTGCCCTCAGCTGCTCCTCACGGGGCTACCCCTCCAGGGCCTTTGCCATCTTCACAGCCCTTCTTTGGACACTCTCTGATGGCTTCACGTCTTTCTTATATTGTGGTGCCCAAAACTGCCACAATATCCCAGGTGAGGCTGCCCCAGCGCAGAGCAGAGAGGGATAATCACCTTATATGAGGTGTCTTCAAAGACGTACCTATCTCCTCAACAATCACTCATATGTTTAGCTCAAAAAAAAATTATTAAGAATTCTGAATCTAAATTTTTTCTCTTACATTGCCTGCCATCCCAAACAGTATTCAATTTTTTGATTTACATAATTCTTTGTGATTTCATCTCTCTTCACTGCAGCTTTCCTAAGCTTTCTGACTATTTTGCTCAGAATGACTTACTTCTTTGCACTTTCCAGACAGCATCGTTTTCACCTTTTAATGAAATAACTGCTTTTCCAGTTCAAAGTCTAGAGCTCACTGTCAAACTCAGAACTCTGAATTCTTTAAGAAAATGTGAAAATTGTTTTGATGCTGAGCAAATCTATCCCCAGGGGACTACAATTTTGGTATAGGCAGAAGAAGCACTGACTGAAGGGTATCTGAAGGTTGCCTGTTTCTTACATGGTGCCCTTCCAATGGTCAAACCATTTTACCTGCTAATATATTGGTTTTTTCCACAGGTACAAACCCAGTGAACAGACTGTGAATATTTACTATGAGTGGCACCAAACACATGGAAGGTTCATTGTAAGGTAAGGGGAAACTGAATACCTGAGCATAAGATGAAAAGATTCTCTCAGGAACCTACTGTTTGCTAAATTGTGTTGTATTACTTTGCTTCACAAATTAAAACTGCACTGTACTGTTAAAATTGCTTTTGCAAGGCAGAGAGAGATTAGAAAACTCATTTACACTTGTTGGAAACTGATTTTACTGAAAAGTTACTGAGAAATATGATAAGAAAGTAATATGAAATTTACTTTGCATGCCAGCACAATCACTTAATGCTAGATCTCTTCCAAAATGGGCACAGTTTTATATTAGTGCTTTGAAAATTCTACAATGTGAAAAAAACGTATATTGAAATATGCAAGTGCTGCTAAACATGCCCTTTGTTTAGAGTATGAAACCGAGTGCTGGTCACATTAACTTTGTAGCACAGACTTTAACTCAAGTGGAACTGAAAGACTTGGGGAAGGAAGTTTTTTGAACAACTGCAAGCACAGTTTCTGAAAATGCACCTGCTGAGAACAGAACTCTGGGACCTGTCCATCTGTTGGTTTGAGTGTTCGATTTGGGTTTTTTAAATCTCTGTTATTACGTGTTTCTGCATTCTATTGATTTTACTTTCCAAGTTTATTCATGTTTCAGAGGACAATGATCCAAAAGTAATACAAGCACTCATTTAAATACTTAAGTTTTGTGCCAGATCCCCCAGTGAAGATTTTCTTTTAAAAGGTGAAGAAGTCAGTTATGTAAATTTTATTCAGCTGGAAGCTGAGGGAAGAACAATATTGGACTGAGATGTTTTGGAAGACACAGATGTGATTAATAGAGCTTCTCTTTTGGCATGATGGAGGAAAAACTAAGCAAAACCAGAACCATGAAGTCACATGTAATTATTCCATTTATTTCCTACAAAACTTAAAAATGGAATTGCTTAAGAAGGTTCTGAAGAACAGACAAGGCTGGGAAAGATCGGGAGAAACATGAGTACAGGCCCAGCAAATGCCATGAGACATTAACAGGGATTTTGGAAGACTTATAGTTAAGTTAAACACTCCTTCCTTTTAAATAGGGATAATACAAATCAAAGCCCAGTGGAAACAAATGTATGTTTGGCAATGGGTGACAGCATGACGCCAGAAGAATAGCTTTTAATTGTAATTGTTTATCAAATTCAGGGCACCAATTTAAACTGTACAACACATACTCAAACACAAGTTTGCAAGTGCACCAGTTAATGCCCGCTTAAGAGGCTTTAAGCACAAAAAGCCTTCTAAATATCCCTTCCTAAACGAGACAGCCTTTGAACACTTTAACAATAGGTTTTGTTTGAAGTTTGGAGGGGCAGAATTAGTACTGTTAGCATGCAGTATCTGTGACAACTCTTTTGCATGCTTATGGCTGAAGGAACCATCTCCAAGGGAAAATTGTTGTTGCATTTGTCACCTAACAAAAGCAGGTCTCATAATAATTTCAGCCTCTCCATACTTTTATATATTGAAACCAGCTTTGCGTAGCAAAGCTACCTGCTTGGTAACATTATTTAGGTCAGTTCCTCTCAGTTTGTTCTTACTGACTAAATATATCAAGAGGGAGCATGTTTAGACTGCAAGCTCTCCGGGACAGGACCAGTATTAATTTTACAATGTCAAGAACAACAGTGTTAGGATCTTTGTGCGCTACTGTTAATTAAACAAGGAACTCTGTCACAGAACATAGATGTGTAAGTACAATCAAAAGTTAGCACTCTGCCTGTTCTTCCTTTTCCCTCCATTATTTTTTGTAGTTGTTTGGATTTGTTTAAAAAAAGAAAAAGCAATAACAGCAAAGTTATAATTCCTTTTCCTCCTGAAAATGACTGAAGAACAAGCTTGCATTGTTTCCCTTTACATTAAATAGGAGCAAAGCTGAGGAGAACAAATAGCCATTTCCATTAAAATTCAGACCATGTAATTTGTCATTTATGTGTAGCTGTCCTAACAATAGTGTTTCATCAAAAGCATTGTTATGATTACCTTGTACGCCAAAACTGGAAAGAGTAAGTATATCTTAATACATTTATCCCTTTTGGCCCTGCCCTTTGAAAGTAAATAACCAGTTTTCACTACTAAACACCAACTTACACATTGTATGAAATTAAGATAAAAGCAATAAATTTATGTGGAGGGAAGTTCAAATGTTCTATGTGCTTACACGTTACAATGGTAATCCTAGATTTAAATGAAATCACTGTAAAATTATGCCAGGAATAGAGACATATATGGATACACTGACTGGATGAAGGCCTTTTGCAGCTGAAGCAGAAGAGGAAGGAAAAATAATGGTGCTTAGAACTTAGAAATTTCATAACTTACATTTTCAGATGTAGATAAGACTACTCAGACTTTACAGGAAAAAAGAAAGCAATTGTTATCCCTCTCCACAGACACAGTCTGAGGTCCCATCTACTTCAGTGACATCAGCAAGCATTTTGCCACAGATTTTAGAGAGAGCTGGATGGAGCCTCAAGTGACTGATGACATGAATATCACTGTTCTGTTCACAGCTTTGTGCACAGGTCACTGAAAAAAGGAGGTCTTCCAAGATGCTTGTCACAGGAAGGAATGCCTGCATTCCCAATTAAATATTTTGACATTCATTCTCACGAAGTTACCAAGGAATGTTGCTTTTAAACGTATTATTCTCAGCTGCCAGATCCCAAGATCAGCATAGTACTTTTTGTAATTATTATTAGCTATTGTGGGCAGTTTTTATTTATCTTATTCTTCCCCTGTCTCAGTTATGACTCATTTTCTCCTCATAAAAAAAAAAGTAAGTGTAGTTAAGCAGTGGATTAAGTTTCTCCCTTTGCTGCTTGAGATGGTTATTATCTATGAAACTGCCTCCTTTAGAAAAATACAAGCATATATGTGTCATGTTAAGGAGTCTGTGAGAGGATAACTAAAACATAAGTGTAAAAGTGTGTTTTATCAGCTACAAATAGACTGGCTGTAATACCAAACAGCACTATCATCACTCTGGATTTCTGTTACACTTGCTGTAACACGATTGTGGTGCATAAATACTCATCCCATGATAGTTATGAAAGGGAGAAATATTAGTCTGTTAAACGGTAAGAAAACACAGGTATAATTTTCCCTTCTGGGAAAACAAAGCCAACAAAAACGCCTATGCAAGAACAAAAAAAAACCCAAACCAAACAAAAATCAACCTAAAAAAACCCCTCTTCTTTGCCATAAAATAACAGTACCTTATTTCTAAAATCGTATTTCATTATAATTTCTTCTCCTAGTTTGATACACAGAGAAACCCTTACACTGCTGTCTTAGTTACATGAGCTCAGGTTTGAATGTGCTACAGATTTTGCAGTTCAAACTCAGACTTTAAAAAAAAAATAGAAGAATCAAACTAAGAAAACCAACCACTCAACATGGCTTCCCCCTGCCCCCAAATTCTCAGGAAAGAGCTGTCTCAGGAATAGGAGGATTCCTTACACATTTGATGCTTTGCAGCACTAGTACCAGACTGTTGAACTCCTGTGGTTCTGTTTCCTCTCTGGGTTTCATCACTGAAGCCCAAGTGCAGCCAACAGAAGTGTGCCAAGGCAAAGCTCTTCTGGCTCATTTATAGGATCCTGCAAAGTGGAAGTGTCAGGAAGTCTATGCAGGGGGTGGGAGGAGCAGAGGCAGCAGTGGCAAGGAAGATAGCTAAGCATGACAATATTTAAATGTGTTTACTTATGCCATCGCGAAATCCTTCATTAACAAATGCTTAGTTTACTGAAACAGCTTTAACTCTAAACCAGTGAATTTCATGTGAAAACTTTAAAAACTGTCTTCATTAAAAAAAAGGCAAAAAAAAAAATTGAATTTTATTGCAATCTTTCCAAAGTTTTAGCTTTTTTTGTGTGTGCCTGTTTGTGGGGTTTGGGTTTGTTTGTTTGTTTGTTTATTTTGAGAATTAAACCACTGATGACTACCCAGCAAGAGGAAAATCAGAACCGGTCAAAGGACCAGACTTGTGTGTTAATTATGATTTTAAAAGTTACTTCTTTCTATTTCCTATTTCTATTACAGTGGTTAAGTCACCCACCATACACAGAAGGTGACAAGTTTATAAACGGATAAACTGATGCCTCAAATGTGCCCACGTAGTGCTTGGAAAGCAACAATCTTCAGAACTTCTCAGTTGTAGTCCTACTTCTCCATATATTTCACTTAATGATATTGTAAGTTGCTATTGTCATAAACAGCTTATCTGAGCATCTGCTGCTTCACCCACAGCCCTGCCCTCAGATACTGTTCTATCCATGCTGCTCTCAAGGTACTTGAGTGTTCAGTCTCATCATGTTAAAATCCTTGTCTGACAAATATCATTCCTCGGTCTCTGAAAGCCTTCTCTTTTTACATGTATCAGTCTAGTAAGACATAACTGCTGTAAGATTCTTTTTGTAAAGTTTGAGTAAGTTTGCCCAGAATAAACAGCTCAAAAGCAAACCTTCAACATCCAAGCTCTTTCACTGAAAAAACCACCACAAAACCCAACCACCAACAATCAGACAGTTCCCAAAAATATTTCCATTGGTTTTTAAGATGTAACATGGGGCACAAAGTCTGCCACGAGCAAACATTTGCATACAATTACTTTGCATGCAAGCATAACATTTACGAGAACAAAATCTTGGAATTTCTAGGCCTAAAATTCTAAAACTCAAGCCTTCAGCTGCCCAAACACAGGCAACCACTATAAAACAACATCAAAGGGAGCCAGTTTTGGACCAACCATAAAATTGACTCCACCATCACCTCTGTGCCCAAAGCTTTCCTTCCTTGGGAGGCTTTTCCTCCCCATCTCCATCACTCATGTATACGAGGATTTCCTGTGTTTTGCCTGCACACAACAAACCAGACTCCCCCTCCCACTCCTCTTCAGAAAAGTCTGTCTGTGCTCCTTTGTTGTCCCTTTCTTCCAAGCCTTCTGCCTCTGGGAGACAAAGCCATTTTAAGAAGCAGTATTTCTTAAACCACCTAACGAGGGAATAAATATGGCCCAGACAAACACTACAACAGATGCCACTGCACTCTGTATTCCATGCTCCTGGCTCCAGCTTCCTGCCAATGGAACCAGCCACCTGCCACTTCCTACCCTCCAGCACAGGCCTTGGCTCAAAGCCAACCTCAGAAAGTCTGACATTTAGAAACAGATTTAACAAACTGCTTAGCATTTCACAAGCGTAACAAGAAAGTACAACATCTAAATATTCAGCATAGAATTTCATCCATTTCCAGGTGTTTTTTCCCTCCTTTGTCTGCTCAGCAGTAGGTTTGTATTTTTCAAACAAATACACTGTTTGCTTGCAGCTCTGCATATAACATTGTATGCAAGAACTCAAAAAAAGTTCACAAAAGTTTGTGAATATGCTAATAAAACCCTTACTATTCTTGTAGTCATAGCAAGACAAGGTTGGCACTGCTGCTCATGGTGCACCCAGCTTAGTTCATGTCTGCATTTAAATTTTTAGGGGCTGCAGGAAGTTGCCATACAGTTCACAGCATTTAAATCCCACATAAGCCATTTACTCACTCAGACTGTAAAAGCATCTTTTATTCCTAATCTTGCTTCCAAAATAATGACCCCTTGCATTACACGTGTTTTGGTTGTTGTGCTGCCACAGAGAGCACTCATTGCACACAGCACAGAGTTACAGAATCGTTCAGGTTGGAAAAGACCGCCAACATCATCGGGTACAACCTTTGACTGAACACCACCATGTCAACTAGAGCAGAGCACTCAGTGCCGCACCCAGTCATTTCCTGCGCACCTCCAGAGATGGTGACTCCATCACTTCCCTGGGCAGCCTGTTCCAATGCTTAATAACCCTTTCTGTGAAGGAATTCCTCCTGATGTCCAGCCTGAACCTCCCCTGGTGCAGCTTGAGGCCATTTACTCTTGTCCTGTCACTTGTTACCTGGAAGAAGAAGCCGACACCCACCTTACTAAAACCTCCTTTCAGGGAGTTGTAGG
Source organism: Pseudotriccus pelzelni (assembly GCA_035584735.1). Classification (NCBI taxonomy): domain Eukaryota; kingdom Metazoa; phylum Chordata; class Aves; order Passeriformes; family Tyrannidae; genus Pseudotriccus; species Pseudotriccus pelzelni. The sequence continues at coordinate 10,086,606 of JAWMRA010000161.1, read as the reverse complement.
GAGTGATAAGGTCTCCCCTGAGCCTCCTAAACATCCACAGCTCCCTTGTCTGCTCCTTGCAGGGCTTTTTCTCTAGACCCTTCACCAGCTCTGTTGCTCTTCTCCGGACTTGCTCCAGCACCTCAGTGTCTCGTACTGAGGGGCCCAGAACTGGACACAGGACTTGAGGTGTGGCCTCACCAGTGCAGAGAGACAATCACTGCCCTGGTCCCCCTGCTCACACTACTGCTGATACAGCCCGGGATGCCATTGGCCTTCTTGGCCATCTGGGCACATGCTGGCTCATGTTCAGCCATTTGTCAACCAGAACTCCCGGGTCCTTTTCCTCTGGGCCACTTTCCATCCCCTCTGTCCCCAGCCTGCAGCCCTGCAGGGGGTTGTTGTAACCCACGTGCAGGACTTGGCCTTGTTGAACCTCATACAGTTGGTTTTGGCCCATTGATCCAGCCTGTCCAGATCCCTTTGCAGAGCTTCCTACACTCCAGCAGATTAACACTCCTGCCCAGTCAGTGTCATCTACAAACTGACTGAGGGTGCCCCGATCCCCTCATCCAGATTATCAATACAGAGATTAAACAGCAGGAGCTTAGTCAGTGCATTAGAAGAAAACATGCCTAAATGAGTTAGCAGGCTTAAGTACTAGCTGAGCATGATCCTGTCTTCCTCACAAGTTGGCCTTTGAAGGCTTATAGGTTGGAATGCCAAGCTGAGATACAATACTTGCTTGAGGGTCGTTGAATTGCTGTTCCTTCCTAGTCTGCAAACACAGACAGGAGAAAATGCTAGAAAAAACCATAACAGTTGACATGGCTATCAGTAGTCCTCAAATCCAATCTTACTGCCACACAGCAAGGTAAGGCAGCCATTGCCCACTTCTGCAGGTACGCATCAACCACCCAGACATTCAACCTCTGCAGAATGTCAGGGTTTGTTTTCTTTTTCCCTTTTTACAGAACCTCAATAATAAGAAAAAGAATACAACTTTAAAAATAGTTTACTTAAAGAATATCAGCTCAACAACTATTCCTCAGTACTCTACCATCTGCTCAGTACTAAATCTACATTCCTGCTTGCAATGTTACAAAAAATGCCATTAAGTGTCTGTGAGATGAGTTACTGGGCAAGAACTTGACTCCAAGAATAAAGTAGAATTTACAAACCTTAACCAAGCTCAGAAGACCACTAGGACAGGCACTGCACAGAAACAAGTACAGACACACCTCCTGCCTTTTGGAAATGTAGCTATTAAGGTAATTTGCCATGTCTTAAGAACAGCTGAATGAATGAAAGGCAAAAGGCTTGTTTCCTTTCTTTACACAGTTGCTCTGTCTCCATTTCCCCAGTAAAAAACCCCATAGGTAATCCACTATTGCCAGTGTCAGTATTTTCAAAACAAACGGGGAATTCCTACCTATTTTGTTTGCAGGTCAGAGGTACAGCAGCTTCATAAAGCTTCTCTTATGAGACACATTGATCTAATCTGTTTGCTTTTAGAAAGATTATTGTAGATAATTAGCTACTTAGATTTGGGAGGATGCATTACATACAGTTGCTTTCAATTCCAGGAATACAAGAAACTTTTAAGTGCCCCTACAATTGCTTATAAGAAATTTCCTTCCACCAGTCTTTTTTTTTTTTTTCTTCAGAGGTTCAGAATAAATTTTGGGAACTGAAGGATTTTAAATTACCTCTAACTTGTTCCACAATGTAAGAAGCATTTAAACATCCTTGATGGTAAATTCCACTGATTTTATTTTAAACAAAACTTTTGGAACAGAATTGAGATTGTCAGAAGAAGAACAGCACCTTGTATGTCATCATTTTCTGTATAATAGTGACATTAAGTCTTCCTTGAAAACTACTAAGGAAACATATGGATAATTTCACAGAGAAGTGTCATAAAGCAAAGCCCTACAGAGGAAAGTAAAAATAAACAATATCCTCTTCTCTTCACTCATCCCATTAGAATAGCAACAGAATATAAACCAAGCAAGAGAGCAATTGGTCATTCTCTTGGAAAAGTCACCAAAAGAATTGCAACGTTACAATATTAAGATAAAAGAAAACAAATCACAAAACTCTCACTGTGTTTTGCTACAAAGCTGAAGTAAAATTTACCATGTAAAACTAGACAATTATGTGCAATTTTAAAATAACTTTTCAAAAAGTATACACAACAGAATCTCATTATGCAAGTACAACAGCATTTGAGGGCATTGTGCTGGGGTTTGGGGTGGGGGGAGGAAGAGGAACACCAAACACAGGATGTTACATGAGGGATCTGTAGTGCTGCGTGCTTGATTTTAATCAGCCAGAGCGACACTGCTTTCACAAGGTCATGACTAAAACCATTAGTTGTTTTTTTGTAAGCTTAGTCCCTGCCTCTGAGAAGCACCAGGAATAGGTGCCTTTGCAGCCTATCAGGTGTAATTCAGCTGCTTTCCCACATAATTTCACGTATCTCAACTCTTTCCAGTTACTGGATAGTACAACGCATGACCTTGCATTCCTTTGCAAACACTCACTGCCAGGCCTGTCAGCAGGAGTGCTAAATGTATGTTGTTTACAATGGAGGTCACCACAGTACCTTGGGAGTTAAGAGCAACCATTTAAACAAAGGTCATTCATAATTTCCACGTTGTTAAGGTTTGGTCAGCCCCTCATAATTGTCCCTGATATCCCTTTTGAGCTACATTTTCTGCAGGAGATACACAAGTTTACAGTAGGGGCTCTTCCCACATTTGCACTGCTGGGACTGTCGAGTTGTGAATTTTTTGTTGTTTAAAGCCCAGCCAGCACTCAGAAAAGACAGTGTCCTTAGCAGTTGTCCTAAACTGATTTTTTCCCCTTCTGTGCCTTGCATGGCCCCAATTCTTTCCCACTGTATGCCATTTAAAACTCATTACACAAGTACTTCCTTTCTTCCATGCCATCATCTTCCAACACACCCAACTATCCCATTACCTTCACAGATATTTAGCCCTACCTCTGTTTCACAGCGAGTATTACTCAGCTGCATGTTCAGTATAAAATCAATATTGAAATCAAAAAAGAAAAAAAAAGCTTTGCTGATGTTACCTAAACAAAAAACAAAGAGATCTTCAGCATTTTGAAACTAGGAATATTTCAAAATTTTAAAAAATATTGTTGGGGTTTTTTTAAATACTGTACTAACTGGGAGTACATTTTCTGACTTTATATTGTTCCTACATGGAAAACATTCCCGTCCATCAAAGCCAAAAGCTTCTTATCAGTGATCATAATATACTGCCTGCTCATTTGGACCTGCCTCCAGCTGTTACACCAGTGGGATATTTCAACAGGGGCACAAAGAGCCGTCTCCTGGTGCTCCAGGAAGCAGCGACACCGGAGAGCACAGAGCTGATCTGCAACCGGACCCGCCCAAGCCGTGCAGGTCTGGAAGCAGTGCAACCACACTCATAAAACATCACAGAGGTCCTGCCAAGGTTCTGACATCACCCAGACACGTGCCATAGCCAAGCCCTGGTGGGCACTGAGAACAGAAGAGTTCCACCTTAGGGCCCCACAGCACCTTCAGCCTCGGCTGAATCCCAGAGCAGCTGTGTTTAAGTGGCACAAGGCTGCGTGCACAGCAACACTGCAGGCTGCGTGTGGCTCTCGGGGCCGTTTGCCTGAGCTGGTTAAAACTAATTTCTTTGGAAATTGATTCCATTCAGAGGGGAAAGTGCTTTTAAAAGGCCAACGATGTCTTTCCCAGTTGTTTCAGTTTGCCATCCACAGAGGTAGGCAAACATTTGTATCACATTTGTAAGAGTGACTTAACAATACTCACTTCTCTATATTTCACTTTTCTAGGGGCAAAAAGAGAATTTAAAACGATGGTCTTCTTTTTAGCATTTCCATTTAATATGCAAAATCACAAATATTTTGTCTGAATAAACATTGTAATTAACAGTTTGCCAATTAAAAAATGTTGAAAGCTAGACACTGAGAATAACAATGTTCATCCTCAGACTGAAGGCAGTAGTAAAACATTTGTCTTAAGCCAATGATACAAATAATTAGTGCATGCAAGTGGTTTAAGTAAATATTAGAAGTTCTTTTATGTGACATGAGTGTCAGTAAACTCCCTGACAGAGTGTTGTGTTTGGTATTTTATAATAGGCATTCATTCCACAGCTCGGAATTCTGCATTTTTGTCTCAAATAAGCTCTTGAAAAGCACTGCAGAAATGGATAAGCTAAAGGAAAATGCTGTATCCTACAAAATTCAACAGTTTACCACTTTAGCCAATAAAATTTTAGCTAATATAAGCAAGCAGAGAGAAAAAAGGAACTGGAATTAATTCAAGTAATGATGACAGGCTACGGCTGTGTTTATATTAAAAAAAGAAAAAAAATTCCTTAATAAAACTCACTGATCTGGAGAAGCCTCTGCTTTCTATAAATCTGTCCACACAGTCAGTACAGCACATCTTCGAAGTTTCAAAACATGAGATCAGCCTTCACTTTTTAAAATTCTTCCTGTTGTTACCTACTTCAGCTCTCCAATAAGGGTGCTGGAAAAAAATAAAATCATACTACAGCAAATACTGTAGAACCTATACTTTAAAAAAACCCCACAAACCAACAATAACACGTTGCTCCAACAGCACCTACATTGATATTACCATGCTGGTCAATCTTGCCATACAAGATACTCTTAGGACTAATTTTTTATTTTTTTCATGCTTGCCTATTATTATTAACGTTGATGAGCAATAGTCAAAAAATAATATTTACTGACTTAGGAAACAAAAATGGTTAAACCTTTTTTTCCTAGTATTCTTCATACAAAATAACACTTCAGCTGTGGCCATGTTTTGCATCCAGTCTCACAAGTGGATACAAAATTGGTTTGCAGAAAAAACTAACCTGATTGCAGGTTGTTACAGATTATCCAAAAATGTAGACACATTACCATGTCCACAGTAATTGTATCTAACTTTCAATTTGGCTCTCTGAGGCAGGGAATGACCCGATGACCTTCAGAGCCCCTTTCATTGTAAATTATGCTGTGATTTCATGAATGAAAACTGAAAACACATGGCAACACCTTTTTTTTTAAGATTTCAATTTATTATTATTCTATTTATACCTCAAGAGTGCCCTCTGCTGATGTTTATCCTGCTTGATTATTTGCATGGGAAAACTGAGACGGTTTGTTATACGAACGTGTTAACATTTTTCCTGCAAATAAAGGAAGGAAACAATTGCAAAATGTCCTTGCTCTCTCATATTCAATCAGTACAGGCTGAATGTGCAGGATTAGGACAGAGAGTGTAAGTGATCAATACCTTTATCAGGTCATTTTGGACAGTGTATATATATATTTAAAGTCAAAGCAGGTCTCTTCTCCCTCACGCCATGAAAATTCAGGATACTTCCCAGCAGCCTTCAGAGCCACAGAACAGCTTTACCCAGAACATGTGAAAACCTAAAAAAAAAAAATAATTACCAACCTTCCTTCCTACAACAAGAGCAGTTTCATGGAGGGAACCTGAAGGAGGAGATTGAAAAGGGTAAGTTGGATAAACCTCTCAAACCTGGAAGATCAGAGGGATCAGAGTTAGCAACCATTCACCTTCAGCTGCCTGAGCTACAGTTTTACATACACAAAACTGTGCAAGTGATAGAGAAAAGAACTTAGTAAAATTATTATAATCTTTAGTAAAGAGGATTTGGGGGTAATTTATTGTCATAACCCTTGGCAGGTTCCGCCTAGGAGGACAACAGCTGCTTTTAAGACACAGTTAACATGGATGTATGTACAAAACAAAACAGTGCAACACACAAGAGGAAGCCAGATTTTCCAAACACTTGTCAGGATTAAAAAATGCCTATTTTAGAAGTTTCTCAGTTGTGTGAGAATGAAATTTTATTAAAACTGCAATAAAGCTTTGCAAAAAGAAGTCAAAAGTTTCCCTTCAAAATTTTCAGTCTACTTAAATTCAATTTCTAATAGCATTATTCCTTTTTCCAAATCTTACACTACTGCCCAAGCTTTGAAGTGCCATGCAGAAGTGTTTTGTCTTATTTTAGGTGTATCACAGCTAAATTTTTGTGTTTGTTTTTTCTTTTGGATTCCTACGGTCTCTCTCCTACTCCCTCTCTCAGCAAGAGTTCCTACTAAAGTGGCTGTATTCCCCAGCCTATTAGCAGTCACCATGACTGAACTTTCCTGGGGGCGAGTAATACAAGTACTTTCATACTAGAGTTAAGATATTAGGAAAAAAGTTTGTAGAAGTTATATTACCAATCACATATGTATGAATTCAAAGGATTTCACATCTCCTTCATGGTGTGTAAATGCCTTTCATAAACACCATCTGTTTACAAACAGTCAGAGTGCTCTGTTTACACACCCATGGAAAATACAAATTACCCTAAAGAAAGGTAAAACCCACATATTTTTCTGTGTGTTGCTGAATGGGACATAACAGAGAGGGAAATTCGGGCTAAACTTCCGGAGAAACTCTAAGAGCGAAGTAAAGCAACGAAGCTGATCCCCACAAGGGTTGGAAGGTTTCCATCACTACAGTTTCAGACAGACTCATATCAGCATTGCACTCCTTGTGTTCAGCTTCTGCACAATACGGCGCCGCTAAATTCAGAAAGAAACCTGTATTTTTAAGATGACATTAGAAAACACAACCACCCTTGTCACTCTTAAAGAATGGCTCGATGTTAGAGGTACACCTGACTAAAAATGTGACAATCTGAGGCATACATACCTGTTCTTCCAGACCTGAGTCATGCAGCTCTACTAGGTCCACCAATTTTGCCTGCATGAGTTCCCTCGTTTGTTGCTTGAGTTGTGTTACCTTTAAATAACACAAAGGATTTATGCCTGAACAATATTTAGTTATAAACTAGTTAAAGGTGTTTCTCTTACAAGTTTTGTGTTTGCAGAACATTATGAATTACCACACACAGACCCTGAAGTTGCAACATAATCTGCCAAGGTGCAAATAAAAGCCTCTCTTTACCCAGTGAGATAATAACTAGAAGAAGCAACTTGTGAAACTTGCACCTTCCTTCGTTTGAATGGTCTGATCTGTGTGCATGCATAGTCACTTGACTGATATAAATAAACTTCTCATACTGGCAGAGGCAACAGAGTTCTGCGAGTTTCTTTACTGGCTTCTCAATCAACAGAATACTTGACTGAGTTCCAGCAGTAGCTCTATTAGTGGTGATGTGCAAGCTGGAAAAAACACAACTTGACTTTACATCCCAGGCTGAGCTTGCAGATAGAAACAGCTTTATTTATAAACATACTGCATCATGGACAGCAATTCCAGCAGCAGAGGACTACAAGGCACTAATAGCACCAGACTGCTCTTTGACAAATGAAATCAGCTCAGAACTCCAGGCAGATGTCCATATGCATCTTACTGAGAGAGACCAATTTAATTCCTTAACACTATTCAGTCTCACTCACTTTAATAACAACAGATATTTGTTCTATTAATGTGCAATCCCAAAATTTTCAGGCAGTTCACAATACAGTATTTCTAGTGCAGCAGTTTCCTACTGCTGTGAACTGTAGCCTAGATTCCATTAACAATACAGGATGAGAATCCTAAGTCCAGTAGCTCCCAGTGTAACCACCCAGACTTAGTAGGGAATACCAGTTTTAGAAGAGAGGCCTGAAAATTTACAACTGTACATTTTTTCTGTTTTCTAAGTGTTATTGCCTGCTTCTGGGAAGTTCCAGTTAACAGGTACTCCTTCAGTTAAATTGCCTTTAAATGAATAGTTATCCACTTGCCACATGGTTTAGAAGTTGAGCAAGAACAACGTATCCTCAGAGCAATGCATGGAAATAGGTTCCAAATTATCTAGTGAAGCAGTGCTCAGAATATCTCCTTGCATCTTAAAATAACATCTGCTTCTGCCTGATAACATTTACTGGTTCTCTTCCAATCTGAGGCCTTAATTCAAGAAGATAGCTGGGCTTATGCCTCACCAAGGATCAATGGCTCTACTTGCATGGATCAAGTTAATTGTAAACTCGAGTTACATATTGATGGGAGATATGAAAACAGGCTTCAAGTATGGCATCCATTCACATCACTTCTCAAATCACTGAACAAAATGTCCCTGGCCTTCTAAGAAGAATGTGGATATAAACACATCAAGTGCTAGACAGAAACACAGAACAGACATTTCTTAAATAAATGAATAGCTAGATACACATTGAGCTATTGCACTAGAATTTTAAAGTAGTCTGATTTATGTTTTCCATCCACAGTGTAAGATGATAAAAAATAAGGTGTTTTGCATTATTAATAGAAAGGTGCATTTAAAGACACGACATAGAATCGTTGCCATAAAGGTCAACTTTTAAAAGTGCACTTTTTCCTCCTGGGATGAAATAAATTACACATAATATACCTACTTTACAACTAGTAATATAGATCCAATAGAATAATAGTTTCCATCTTGAGTGAGAAAAAAATTAAAATTACTATTTTTCCTTCCCACACAAAGATTTATTTTCTTTTCCCTGGGACCGAAAGTTATTAGTGTGTCCAACAGAAATTAATGACTTCTATTTAAAAAGTAAGAGATATTCATGAAACATTGAGGGAGGAGGGAGAGCAAAATGGTGAGTAAATACACTGATGAGAACGTAAAGTAAACCTTAATAAAATCGCAGCATCTCTGATAATTAATGCTGTGGTTGTGAGTAAATATTAGTCAACCTGTAGCTATGTATTTTAGCAGCGCTTCTATTAAGGCCAAAGAAAACATCCATGAAATCTAAGTTCATGAATATGTAAATAGACAGAAGAGGAAAGCTACTTACAGTTTATCATTTTAAATGCATGCATAATGTATTACACACTACAGTAGAAAATGTTATACATTATATTTAATGAACACGTGTAAGAATGGGGAAATATACATGTCTGTATGTGTATATAATACTTTATTCCAAAATACAAGTATTTATTTTGCCGTTACTCCTCTAAAAAATTGATCTTAAAATGTTATGGAATAAGCTTTTAAAAGATTTAAAGGTTTACTCAGAAAAATATTTTAAAAAAGAGATTTCAAAACTCAACACAAGATGGAAACTTCCAAACTTGGGTCCCCTGTTTACACCTTAAACTTTACCTATTCAGAACATCTACACAGGCAGGAACTCCAAGGTATTAATGAATTAAAATCTAAATCATACCCAGGTTCTGCAATATCCATGACATTCATCCTTGTGCTCATGCAGACTTGGGATCTTGCTTTCCATCTTTTCAAGCACATTAGAAATAGGCTTAATCTTTTCAGATTTCTGTGTGATGCAAAACAGATTTATATTATTTTTAATTATTATTTTTTTAAATCTAAATCAGCAGGTACTTGCATTCCCAGGCTATTGAACAGGTCATTCAGATCTCATCTGGCAGGACAGAGCTCTGCCCACAAAAAGTAAGGGCACTGACTGTTTAAACATTGTCACCTTTAGTCCTTAAAAAAAAGTGGAAAGGGTTCTGTAAAAAAAAAAAAATTAATAGAGATACAGAAGAAAAATAAATCATCAGAGAAGGAACCACGGATGTTAGATACATGAAAATTAATTGGTTTTTCTATTTCATTCTATGTATAGAAGTCAGTATATAGTTTATATGATAAATCACATTAATGAAAAGGACTTTGAGAACAACCAGTCACTGCCAGGAAACAGAAGAAGATTTGTTGACATATTCCCAAAAGCTTTCTTCATCTTCAGGCTGATTCTCAGGCTTCATCCTTCCTGAGAATTTCAGCACAAGTGTTCATTGTTATTTTTGGAGCTGACTTCTGGACTCAAGTCCTTGCTTGTATAATGTATTTTCCTTTCCTTAAACTTTCTGTGAAAAACTTGGGTTTTAGAGAACATGCACAGGTTTCAGAATGAAAAGAATTGTTTTAACAGGCGTATAATGCAAGAAGGAGATATTTTAAATAAGATGTAGTTCCTCCACTACTTTCATAACATTTTAAAAAGTACCATTATAGTATCAGAAGACATTGATTTCTGTACCTATTCTGTAGTCTTTTTTTACCTTCAATTTTCAGGATTCAATAACATTGCATTGAATAGAGAAAGTATATTTTATTTCAAGCATTTTATGAAAAACAACTGTCATTATTACATGCCAGTATTTTATGAAAAATAATTTTATCAAAAAGACTAGTGGATGATAGAGATCTCAGTGTTCTTGGGTTAGTTACTAATATCTCCATTGAAGAATTCATATAATTTAATGTGTTCAGAAATGGGTTCTGCAATTTCAGTTCAAAGAATGTGGTATCAGAACTCAGGAGTCCTCCTGGAAGAAAGCTTTGGCAAGGAATAGTCAGCGTAGTCTCCACCCCAAACTTTTGGTTTCTTTTTAAATCTGTTTAAAGTCTTAAAGCCACTAGTTCTTCCTAGCAAATGTTGTATACTAAAAATTGGTGATGCTTTCATCCTTTACATTACAGCACTGCAATGTCATCTGGTCCCTCTACAGTCTTTTGTATAATCCTCACTTGTCCTATTAATTGCTGACATGCATTTTAAACCTGTAATGCTATTGCATAATCCCTGAAAAAGCCTTCACCAGGCAGGGGCGGGTGGGGGGGATCACCCTTTTTGCATATCATATGTCTATCATTCAAATAACATTTATCAGTTAACAATTCAGTGATTATCAATCACAGCTTCCTGGAACAAGTAACATATTTTTGACATCTTGGAACACACTGAAGCCCAAGAGACAGGAAAGTGCATAGCTGTAGCAGGAGAAAATACTGAACTCCACAGAGGAAGTCCAAATCCTCTGTAAAGAGAACGCTGGATGCTGACCGTGAACAGGGATTTTGTCGCCAGAAGGTGGCAACAGCGAGGCCGTACTTGCATCAACAGTTTTATATTTAGAAACTTGGGGAGGTTTTAAGCATTCAAAAATTCACTTTACAGAACTGCACTGCACTGCTAACTTTTTATGGCACTATTCATTTCTGACCAGCCCCACAGAGAACAGAATGAAAGTCTCCTGCCTCCTACAGCTGCCTCTCCGGAGTTCTCCAAGAGAAACTCCATAAAGCAAAGCAAACCCAAGACTGTACTATTTCTGTGATTAATTTTTTTTAAACCACACTTTTATACCTACCGATCAACACTAAGCATAATACACAGAAGGTAGAAAGGCTATCAGAGCAAAATCTAAGAACAACAACGTTGGCCTTTGAAAACCAACCATGAAGCACAGTGGGGTCAGAGCAGGTTCTGCATCCATCAAAAAATAAGGAGAAATATTTCCCTACATCCCACATGGACAAGGATACCGAAAAGAAGTGCAGCTATAATTTCAGCACCACAATATTCCTGGCACTGGAGATGTTACATTTTATGCAACCCAGGCAAACTATAACCGGCGGTAAATAGAAGTGAGCCTGTACAAAGACAGAATGCCTGTGCCAGGTAAGAGCATTGGAAAGAGCTCAGTAGGACAGGTAAGCATGAAATGTGTCTCATGTCCCTTAAATTCAAAAGCATTCTCTCTCCATCTTCAAATACACAACTTGCTTGCAAGCCACAATCACAGACACCCGTTACAGTAGTCTTTGCTTGCAAAACAGTTCTGTAGATTTAAGTGACTATCTAACTCAGTAGGACACAATTATGCTTATCGGATAAATAAGGCAAACATAATCATGTGAAGAAGCATGACAAACAATAAAACATTAACAATCCTGGCAGTATAAAATAATGCAGGTTTTAGTAGCTGTACAAAATGTTTCACAGTCTGCAAAAACACTACACCTCCCAGTGAAACATGAACATAAAGCAGTCAAGACCATCCATTCTTACAGCTCTGTCTTGTTACATTTCATTTTGGTTTATTAAAAGAGCTACTTTTGTAGGAAAAGAGTACCTATAGCATTGCTCAAAATTCATTTGATATAGCCTTCATCAGCATTCCTTTCCAGCAGGACAGAAAGTCCAGCTCCTTACAGGAAGAAGTGTTAAGAGCACCCCAGGACTCACAGTTACACTGTAGAAGTGTTGATTCCTTTCTCAGTCACTGTATATAACATATCACAACGGGAAGTTCAGTTTGCTGTATGATTATTTATATAAGCATTTCTGATGTTGTTAACAATTCAAGTTTAAAAGTAGGAATTTAAATGTCCATAATAATAAAATACAAAGAAGTAAAAACAAAAGACAGCAAGATAAAAATATGCCTCTTGTCTTGAAATGTCCCTAAGCAGTCATAATGTGAAAAAAGCAGCTCTTTTCTCTAGAACCATACTTTACACATAAAATAGATTCTATACAGCAACAGTGATTTATTATTATCAGTGGAAAAAAAGGACTCTTCCTGCTTTAAACAATATTAAAGTCAATAGTTTGCCTACTATGGTAATAAAATTTTAAACATTTGAAAACATTTCTATTAGGTTTATAGCAGGAGGCTAGGATTGTTTTCCCTCTTTAACTCTGGCTGAATATTCTTAAGGCCTGACCCTATAAAATCTTTCATTAAAACTAGTTTTCTGTCTGTGAGGAAAGGTAATTTACTACAGACACTGGTGAGCAAACACCTCAGGAACAGGCTGAATTTTCAGTCCAAATACCTTCAGCATTAGCTACAATACCTAAAATGTAGTTTATTTTGAAAAATCAGCCTATAAATCAGTAAAGTAGGCTTAGAAACTCTATTAATTTGCATCTTACTCTGCATAACATTGGTTTTGGCATGTTTTCAGTGCAAAAAATGCACACTCCAATGTCAAGCTGCTCTCCTGCCACATGCAAAAATTTCTCTGCAAAAGCCATTTACGGAACAAATCTACTCAAAGAGTAGGAAAAATACTTGTTATAATGTATTGGAACACTTAACTCAGTTCAGAATAATTAGTGCATAAATAAAAATCTAAAGTTCACATTCAAAATGTGAAGCAATTAAAAATACTACTTACTTTGGCTTCAGAGAACAGGTGACACTGTAAGTCATCTAGTCATTGCTACTGTAATATATAGTCTTACAGTAATTCACAATTATTTTTTAAATGAAATTTACTAATATGATGCATTATAGTTGTGACTATTGATTCATTCAAAATGTTGTATTCTGTGAATAATTAGCTATAGGAGAAAATTGTTTGCTTTAGGGTTTAATAGGCTGTGTAAGTAATGTCACAGATTTAATTTTTTTTAAATCATCTCCGTAGATTTTTTTTCCCTTGGTACAGCTGGGAAAAAAACCCCAAGATTGATCATATGTTACTGAGCCTGCTGTGTTTTATCCAAATACACCAATGCATCTGCCATCAAAATTGGAAAAACACAATTTAGGAGCAGCCAAATTTTAAAATGTCTTTGCTTGGCACCTCCCTGTGGCTGAATCCCTCACACGGGACAGGCTCACACGGGATCAGCGCCTGGGCTCAGCATTTTATCAGGTTTTATCAGGTTCAGTATCTGTAATTAGAAACACTTGGACAACTCGAAAATAGTTGGCTGACCTGTGGCCGAAAAAAATTTAAATACGTTTTAATGGTATTACACCAGCCGAGCTAGTCCGATAAAACCCACTTGGATTTACGCACCGCTTTCCCCGCAAAGATGCGGAAAATCCGCGCATTTTCATGCGTTTATGTGGAAAACTTTTAACAATTTTAAAATACTCTGAGAGGAGGGAGGGATTCGGGAGGGAGTCGTGAGGGAGTCGTGAGGGAGTCGTGAGGGAGTCGTGAGGGAGTCGTGAGGGAGTCGTGAGGGAGTCGTGAGGGAGGGAGCCGTGAGGGAGTCGTGAGGGAGTCGCGGTCCCGAGATCCGAGCGAGCAGCCGGGCAGATCTACCCGATCGACCAGCGGGCGCGCCTACAAATAAAAACACCCGGCGTTGTCTCCCAGCGTTTACATGTGTGTGTGTGTGTGTGTGTGCATTCATATAACTATATTTATAAACATTTGTATTTATGTATTTACACGGCGACGCCCGCACGACCCCGAGAGCAGCGCGGCCCCCTTCCCCCTCCCGCCGCGGCGGGGGCGGTGCCCGCGCGGCCGCCCCGCCCCTCCCCGCCCCTCCCCTCGCCTGCCCTGCCGTCCCCTCTGCCGAGCACGTCCGGGTCGGGCGCTGCCGTGAGGGGAAGTGCGCGCGGCGGCGGCTCCGGCCCGGCGGGAGGCGGCCCCGGCGTGCGGAGGGTCCGGCGGGCCCGGCAGAGCGGTCGCCGACATGTCGCGGGGCTCCATCGAGATCCCGCTCCGGGACACCGACGAGGCGAGTCGAGCGCCGGGAGGCGGCGGGAGGGCGTGCGGGAGGAAGGGCGGTCCGTGGCGGGGCGCTGCCCCTCGCGGTCCTGCCCCGGCGGTCGGGGGGCGGTGTCGCTGCCGTCCCGGAGGTGCCGGGGCCGCAGGTGTGTGTCCAGGGGAGTTCTCTCCAGAGGTCGTTCTGTCGGATTTTTCTGACCGCACTGTTTGTAAACAGATCGGCGCTCCCCGGGCAGGCAGGGCAGCGGGTCCTCTGGGTAAAGTTACTTCAGCGTGGGCTTAGAAACTTCCTTAAGTTTTCTTTATTTAAGGTAGACTGTCACAAGCTAAGGTTAAAAAGATTTAAGAGAAGTGTTCGGAAATTTCCAGGGTGTTACCAAGTTTGAAGTCAAGTCATTCCGCAGCAGATACTAAATGAATAGTGTAGCTAAGTAAGTTATTAAAACATAGTGCTTACAGGTTGAAGAATATCCTCTGTGAACATATGCGTCCACACTCTTTTATATATATTTATATATATATGTTTGTATACATACTACATATACATATATGTATATATACATTATATTTATACGTATACATGCATGTATACACGTATGCTATACATATATATAGAAACAAATTTTCACGTGACTGCCGTTGAATTTTTAAGTCTCACAGAGGTACTTTATGGATTTTACATGTTGGAGGGCTTTTTCTTCTGTGACAGAAATTTCTGTGTGAGGTGTCGACATCAGTAGTTGATCATGGTGCTGGTCTTCAAGTTGTGCCTGGGACTACTTGGATCCCAAAGTTCTGAATTAATCACTAAAGATTGCTTTAAAATACTACCAGTGGCAGAAATATTTTTCCTGATACTCTAAAGTCTTGAATAGGCAAAGCTATAAGCCCGTATAAATTGGATTGCTTTAATTCAGCCTAGAGAGAAGGAGTCCCTGCATTTGGTAATCAGGGTACAAGCCTGGGTACAACAACTGCACCTCTTCCTTGCTGTAAAACTGACTTGTAATATAGATGACTAATATTAAAGGTAGCATGACTGAGTAGCAGGTGAACTAACAGGCAGTTAAATTGCGTTCCCAAATATCCCAGCCTGGGTAGTATCTGTTTCTTTTTCCTCGTTTTTAATACCAAAAGAGTGAATCAACATGGGAAGACAGTCTTGCAAAATAATCTTTGCATGATGAAAAGTTGATGTTGTTTACTGATGCTGACTGCAGTTGTGAATTTTCAGAAATTTAGTTGTTGCTGTAGTCTCTTACTTTCCTTGGGCATTAAGAGGACTTTACAAAATGTCAGGATTCTGAGATAAGTCTTGGGTATTGACCCCCTGACATCTGATGACTTGGAATATTTTGACTCTGTCCCAGATCTTTGTATTACCTGTAGGAAAAGTTTTAGAAATTCAGCCGTGTGCAATCAAGTTGGTTATTAGCTGAACTGTAAAAATTCCAAGCCTGAGGTCCATAGCGCAAGAAGTTATCATCTCTGCTTATTCTCCCTGACTGGTATTCCAAACACTGGGTTGTCTTTTCTGTGATATTTCTGAGAGGCTGTCGCCTTCATCTTGTACAGAATACATGATGTTGTCTCTTCCTTCTTTGTCCATAACCTTGTTTAAACACAAGCGATTATCTATGTGTTGTGCTCTGAAATGTCCAGCTTCCTTTGAGCCCAGTGATAGATAACATTATAAATGTTTTGTGAAAAGATAATCTGTACTGTTTGGTTCTAGGTTATTGAGCTTGACTTCGATCAGTTGCCTGAGGGTGATGAAGTGATAAGTATCCTGAAACAGGAGCACACCCAGCTGCACATATGGATTGCCTTAGCGGTAAATATACATACAAACTGTATATTTAAATATTATATTCACATAACAATAAGAATTTCCGCTCCCTTACTTTTATGGCCAGTGACAACTGAATTCTGAACAGGAACTTAATGGGATCATTCAGTCACTGGCTCATAGCCTGATATTTCTGATTTGACATATGCATATTAAGATCTTAGTTTCATCCTTTTTTTCATGAAGCAGTGCTGCTTGAGGCTTGCTTTCTAAGGTTTTGGTTTTTTCCTCAGTCCATAACTTTCCTGATTTGTGCCTCTGCTTATGCACTTCGTAAAAAAGGAGGGGGCAATGTCTATACTATGGAAAGTATGGTATAATGTGCAAAAAGACAAAAGTTCAGAGGAACGCCATTTGAATCTTTACTTATAAATGGCTCAAACCCTTGTGTTTTGAGGTGATGAGTCACTGGGACACATTGCCCAGAGAAGCTTTGGATGCCCCATCCCTGGGAGTGTTCAAGGCCGGGTTGGATGGAGCTCTGAGCAACCTAGTCTAGTGAAAGATGTCCCTGCCCATGGCAGAGGGGTTGGAAGTAGATCATCTTCATGATCCCTTCCAACTCAAACCATTCTCTGATGCTATGATAGAAAAATATTTGGCATTCTCAGCATGCCTGATGTTCCCTACATTTACATCTGTTTTATCCCTACGTACTGGAAAAAGAACCTTGTGACACCTAAAGCATCCACTTGCTATGTGCTGTGCTTGCTGGGGTAGCATTGTATGTTAAAACTGGGTGTTTCCTAGCTGGAATACTACAAGCAAGGGAAAACAGAAGACTTTGTGAAGCTGTTGGAAGCTGCGCGCATAGATGGCAACTTGGACTACAGGGACCACGAGAAGGATCAGATGACATGTCTGGACACTCTGGCAGCCTACTATGTGCAGCAGGCTCGGAAGGAGAAGAACAAAGACAACAAGAAGGAGCTCATTACACAGGCTACCTTGCTGTACACTATGGCTGACAAAATCATCATGTACGATCAGGTAAAACCAAAACCTGCTTAAAAATCCATGTTTGTAAACTATTTAGTTATTGTAAAGAGAGCAAGTATTGATTCAGTAAAAGGAAGGTAGGAGCTGCTCAGGCTTTGAAGTCAGTGTAGTACACATAAGCAAAACTTTTAAGAACCTAAAATGTGTGTGGTGCCACCGGGAATGATTATCTTGAGCTTGGCACACGTGATAGAACTACTTCAGTCAACTTTTGGGGGTTGGGAAAGAAGAATTTGTTGTTACTGTTTTGCTTGATAATATGAGAACTTTAGAAGGGATGGTAAAGACCCTTTTTCTTTTATTTTTCTGATGATGTAAGAGAAATCAGTTAATCATAGAAGACATTATAGTGTAGTCAGTTAATCTTTCCTACAGTCCGAACTTCATATTTTACAAAGATAAATCTATTGCAAATTTTTTTTCCCTTGGTTAGAATCACTTGTTGGGAAGAGCCTGCTTTTGTCTGCTTGAGGGTGATAAGATGGACCAAGCTGATGCACAATTCCACTTTGTGCTCAACCAGTCTCCAAATAATATTCCTGCCCTTCTCGGTATGAATTTATGTGTATTTGTGAGAACCTGGTCTTTGGAATTGAGTTTTGAAATGGATTATGTACTTAAGAGGGGTCATATGTGAGTAATTAAGCTGCAGTTGTCTGAATTTTCTGTTAGTTTTTAGCTGTAACTTTTAAAAATTGGCACAGTTTACTGAATAGTACTTGTGCTTCTGGTTTATAACTGCTTTGTTCTTATTTGTGATTTATCCATAACAGGTAAAGCGTGCATTTCTTTCAACAAGAAAGATTACAGAGGAGCCCTTGCCTACTACAAGAAAGCACTGCGTACCAATCCAGGTTGCCCAGGTAAGGCAGAAACTATTTGCTACTGGAAGTATTTGCAGTCCTTGCAAACTAAGTAGATTCAAAGGGCATTTTTGTGGTTTTTATTTGTCAAACAAATCCCAACCCTCATAGAGGAGTTCGGGCGTTCATTGACTTGAAGTATTTCTTAATTGTTAGAGAAGGAAATTGTGTTTAGGAAAATACTATTATTTTTTCTAAGTGTTACCTTTTAAAGACCTATTAGAAAATGAGAAGTTGAATGGGGAGGAAACTGTTCAAGACTCCTGGAAAATTTATCCATGAGCTCTTGGAGTAAGGATTCAGAAATGATGTATCAATAATGAAACAAGACATGGAAAGTAGAATTCTTCCTTTAGTGCACGATGTGAGTTTTCCTTGAGTTCTATTATTTTCCTTATGCAAAAATCTGGGAAAGCAATGGGTGACAGCTGTAAAGGTGATGCATGTGATTTAGATGTATTAGTTCCAGCTATTTACATTAGGGTCATAAATACTCAAAAGTCTCTCAAGCGATATGCTATATTTTGCCATAACCTTTCTGAAAAAAGGGTTTGTTATAAAGTCAATGTGTGTTCTGTGGTCTGCTTTACCGTAAGAATCACTGCTGCAAAAGTGCATTTAGAAATGCAAGCCTTACTTTTCAAGAAACATCTTTCCTTCACTGCCCTTTTTCACACAGACATGGATTTGAAATTGCTGTTTATAAATGTTTGTGTTCTTAGATCACAAGCAGTCTGAAAGGGCAGTATGATGTAAATTTTTTGTATTATTCTATCTGTACGTGGTCATGAAAGTTGGAGGATGGTAAATAGCATTTTTGCTAGCAGTGACTCACTCGGTCGTTTGGGGAGAAATGCCAGCTAAGTCGTTTATTTGTCAGCATTTTCTGAAGGCTTGATAGTCTTGGGTGAACTGAACCTGTCTGAGAAATTTCCAGCCCTTTCATCTGGCGAATTTTTAACGCTTTTCTCCATTATTTTTTTTTACATTTCCATAACGTAGATTTTTATTTGTTTAGTATCTAAGTCTTTGGAAGATAGACCAACGTTCTGGAGTGTACGAAGAAATAAAGTCTTACTAATATGTTCAAGTTGTGTGGCCAAGCCTGGAAGGCGACTTTAAAAACTGCAAATCGACAGATGGCTTTATAGGTTTTAGAAGTTCTGCTTTCACTTTGTTTGATGTCCAGATTGTAAAAATAAAGTCATAAAGTTGAAACTTTAGGATTCTGAACGGTGCCCCCTTGTTTCCTAGCCGAGGTCCGGTTAGGGATGGGCCACTGCTTCGTGAAACTGAACAAGCTGGAGAAAGCTCGCTTGGCGTTCAGCAGGGCCCTGGAGCTCAACTCCAAATGCGTGGGGGCCTTGGTTGGACTGGCTGTTCTGGAACTCAATAACAAGGAGGTGGGTCTGGCTTAGCAAGAGTCTGTGCTCAGTTCACTTTCTTCTCAGCTGAAAAAGCAAAATTTTTATCCTGTGAAATGTAGTTGAGTTTTTAAAATGAGTAATAACTTTTTTAATTAAATTATTTCAAGTCTGTGCCACTGCTGAATGATATTATAGATATGTACTTGAGACATTGTGAAGAGCTTTCTTCTATTGTTAAAAATCTTCAACTCTGTTATTAATAGAGGAGTTAACTACAAAAAACCAGTGTTAGATTAACTGCTTTAATTAAAATAATAAAAATCCATGGTGAGATATGTGAAGGAAGGTCAAGGTAAAATATATATATTCCCTGGGCTTTAAGGGAATATAAGCTTTCAAACAAGTTTTAAAGTTATAATCATCAGCCTTGGCATTCATGCCACGTGGTGAACCAAAGAGTAGGCAAGAAGAAATTTTAACTGAACTGATGAAACTACGATAAAGTGGTGATCCTACCTCTCTAGATGTTGTATCACTAGAAAAATACATATGCTCATATAGCTTAACTGGGATCATAACTTCCTGAGTGTGTATTAACCATCTCAGATATTATCAGTGGAAGATGAGACCTTTAAGTGCTAAAAAAAATAAAAATTGTTGCAAAATTGTATGTTGCTAAGATCTGTAGAAAACGTAGTTCCCTAGAAAGATCTTCTGTTGATACAGAATGTCTGAAAATGTCTTCGCTTACTACCTCATGGGTGAAAAGTGTAACTGTTGAGACTTCCATAAAGAATTCAAAAAATGTGGGCATGAGAATTTTGTTTCCTAAAACTTCAGAGTTTTATTCTCCCAAAAATATTCTAGAGTCAGATATTAATAAATAATTCCATGACTGAGAAACTAATGAAACCCAGTATCTTCCTTTTTTTTCCCCTGAAGACTTTTTGACTGAAGTCAAGGGCTGGGCCACTCACCTTAAGCTTCAAAAAGCCGTGATTAAAAGCTGAGCCACTCAAATACCTTTTGTGTTCTTTCTAAGCAATGTATCATTTATGCTTTACTTCTGTTTCCACTACTTATACTGCAAAATTGGTGTAACATTGAAGAGCTGACACAGGGGAGGAGAACATTTTCTCTGGGGAAAAGATTCTCTCTGAGTAGCGATCTAATTGACATATTTTCTGTGCTTGGATATTTCTGATGTTTCTCCCTTGCAGATGATGTTATGATGTGAAATCGGGGCTGAGATCACACTGTGTTCTGATTGAGGTCTGTCTGATCTCTGGTTTTCTTAAATGAAAGTGCTGAGGAGCCTTGAGACCTCTACCCATCTATTAGATTTGGTTGAATTTGGGCATGAGACTCACATTATCAGAGAACCCAGACATACGCACAGTGTTATTATAAAACCCCTTTGCCTTTGAAAATTAAACCAGGAATGATTCAATATCTCTTAATCCAGGTACATTGTTATGCTAGGTTGTGAAAGATAGTGCCTTTTCAAATTGACATTATTTTTTTAGCTACCTTCATCTTATATCTCAACCTCATAAAGCCTAATCTGTTCAGTAAGATACCTTTCTGCTAATAATGATTGCAAGGTAAAGCACAGATGTGAGATGATTGCTAGATACCATTCTTGATGTTTCACTTCAGAAATAAAAACAGATTTCAACTGACGTGCTTTTGATCCAGATTTCATGGGTATTCGAAATAAAGAGCAATTATTTTATCTATTACAGATTTGAAATTGTAGGTAAGTCAAATTTTTACCCATGGAAAACTAAAAGTGTAAACTTTCTTTAGGAAAGAGTAAATTATGGTATTCCTATGTAAACACTGCAAACTTCTACCATTTTTTAAAATTGGAACTAATTTGAACATGAAAATATTTTCATTCACTGTTGAATGAGTTGGGTAAAACATTGCAGCCTAAACCAAACAGGCACTGGGGACACTGAACAGTAGGAGGAACAGAGGGAAGGCTGTCTGAGTGTGAATGTGAAATGTCAAAGGGCATCAAGACTTAAGTCTTCTATTTTTTTGGGTTTTTTTCCTAGGAAGTCTTGCTCAGCTTTTTTTCCACCCCTGTATGGTAGCTTCATTTCCCCTTTTACACCTGTGTGCTGCAGGGAGAAAAGCTAGTAGCTGAATTTACTTTCCTCTGTGAGCGCAGTCTGGTTGTGTCAGAACTCCTGCAGCAGCCTAGACTGAAGAGTAGCTTTGCAGTTGTTAGTAAGATACAGCTACTGAGGTGCTGCTGATACCTGTCAATGTTTCATTTAGGCTGATTCCATCAAGAATGGTGTTCAACTCCTCTCTAGGGCTTACACGATTGACCCCAGTAATCCAATGGTGTTGAATCACTTGGCTAATCACTTCTTTTTCAAGAAGGTAAGAGATCTGTGAAATTTTACAGTTAAATACTTGTTAACCTCTGAACAGCAAGAATTCCAGTGTTAGATTCAATCTCATTATAGTGGAACTGTTAATCTAGATGGACAAATATAAAGTTTTTGATCTGAATTTTGTATAAACCTTTCTCAAGAAAACCAAGAAAAGGTACACTTATTTCTAAAGTCAAGATCACCTTTGTGTCCTGAAGGGTTTTTGTTGTTTGGGATTTTTTTTTTCCAGTTGGTTAGTTGGGTTTGGGTGGTTGGTTTGTGTTTTTTTCCCCTCCCCACTCTTCCATGCTTTAAAATATGAAATAGAGAAAAGAACAGTAACAGGTAAAACTAAATCTGTTCTTGTTTAGTCAGTGCTGTGACTAAAGCTTTGTTGTATTTTCCAGCTATCCATGCTTAAATAATAAATTGCTTAACCATAGATAAAGTGAAGGCTTTCAAATTTCATCTGACTTCCTTTTTTCCAGGACTATGGTAAAGTACAGCACTTGGCTCTTCATGCTTTCCATAATACAGAAGTGGAAGCAATGCAGGCAGAGAGCTGTTATCAGCTGGCAAGATCTTTTCATGTTCAGGTAGGGCTCTTTTTAAAAGCACCCTTTGAGCTTATATTTGAAAAATCTGTGTTATGAAAGTTCATACAAAGGTTAACTTTAAAAACACTTAACTGTTCTTCATTTAATTCTTTTTAATTAGGAAGATTATGATCAAGCTTTCCAGTATTATTACCAAGCCACTCAGTTTGCCTCATCTTCATTTGTACTTCCATTTTTTGGATTGGGTCAAATGTACATTTATCGAGGGGACAAAGAGAATGCATCACAGTGCTTTGAAAAAGTTTTGAAAGCCTATCCTAACAATTATGAGACTATGAAAATCCTTGGATCTCTTTACGCGGCTTCAGAAGACCAGGAGAAACGGGATATTGCAAAGGTGAGTTTTGCTTCTGCCACTGTCATACTTTTATATGCAAGAGTTGAACTTGGAGGTCAGACCTGAAATCAGACTGCTCATTAAGTTGCATAAAACTTGGAGTTCGTTGGCTGTAGGTATGGAATATTTCACGTGGGCTGTCCCGAGAGATCCTCCTGTCTGTGAAGAACCAAAATTTCTGGATGTTTTCTCCTGCAGTATGGTATATCTTTCTAGTGTTGTGGTTAATGCCTTCACTCCTGCTTTTCATTTCCATTTATTTAAACTGCTTGTGTGTTTACAAAGTGGCATAATTATTTTCTGCTGTTTTTCAGGGACATTTAAAGAAAGTCACAGAACAGTATCCTGATGATGTAGAGGCGTGGATTGAACTAGCCCAGATTCTAGAACAGACCGATATACAGGTATTACTAATACACAATTGGTGAATTACAGGAGTGCTTTTCATAAGAGCACGTAGAGCTCATTCTCTCATTTCTCTCATCCCCTTTCTCTCCCTTTGTCCAGGGTGCCCTGTCAGCCTATGGAACAGCCACTCGCATTCTGCAAGAGAAAGTGCAGGCTGATGTCCCGCCGGAGATCCTGAATAACGTGGGTGCTCTGCACTTCAGGCTGGGCAACCTCGGAGAAGCGAAGGTGTGCAGTTCCTCAAAGCCCAAACTGAGTTTCTTGATCACCCAGAACTCTTCCTTTAAGAGAAGTGTTTCACTCCTCTTTCCTTTTTATTCTTCAGAAATACTTTCTGGCGTCCCTGGATCGTGCCAAGGCAGAGGCCGAGCATGACGAGCATTACTACAATGCCATCTCCGTAACAACGTCCTATAACCTTGCCAGGCTCTATGAGGCCATGTGTGAATTCCACGAAGCGGAGAAGCTGTACAAAAACATTTTAAGAGAACATCCTAATTACGTTGATTGTAAGGACCATTTGGTATTTCAGTTCCACAGTCGTCCTTATAATACCAAAAATCTTCCTGTTTAGTGTCTTCTGGTCTCCTTGACCTTCCCTTTTCAGTGTTTTGGGCCCTGCTTACCTACCTGCTATTTTCCCCACTGGCTTGTTTTTTCATTGTTTCTAGGTTTGCATCATTCCTATAGTCTAATCTCCAGCTTTAAACCTTCTAAATATTAGGAAATCATACTGTACTCCAAAAATCTACCAAAATTAGCTGCTCTAGGCTTGCATGCTTTTGCTCACTTGCTCCAGCAACTCCAATAAAGCTGTAGCTTTTTTATCATCATTATCGATGGATGTTCTTCTTCATGTGGTGTGTCTTGTTTTGAACAGAATATGAAAGGTGTCTTAGTGTTTGATATCCTCAGCCTATCAAGAAGAAGATTGCTTTTGAAATTTTGAAATATTTCCTTTGTTCAAGATGGCTTTAATCTGTTCCTTGATTTTTAGTTCCTGTTTTTATTTTTAGGCTACTTGCGCCTGGGAGCTATGGCCAGGGATAAAGGAAATTTTTATGAGGCTTCTGATTGGTTTAAAGAAGCACTTCAGATAAATCAGGTTTGTAACCCTATAAGTGTTTGAAGTTAAAACACTTGAAATACCAAGTTAACTTTAATTTTCATTTTTTTGGTGTTTTTATTTTGTTTGTTCACGTAAACTAGGGGAAGAAAATAGAACTACCGTAATCTGCTCTCAGTGTGTTTTGTTTGCTGTTTTCTTTTTTAAGATGGAATTCTGTTTAAGAAGAATAGCACTTTAGACTTCGAAAAGTAATCTTGCAAAGGAAAACAGTGCACTTGCAACTTACCATGAGTTTTTATTTAGGACCATCCGGATGCTTGGTCTCTGATTGGCAACCTTCATTTGGCTAAACAAGAGTGGGGGCCAGGACAGAAGAAATTTGAAAGAATATTGAAACAGCCCTCCACACAAAATGATACTTATTCCATGCTGGCTCTTGGCAATGTCTGGTTGCAGACTCTTCATCAACCCACAAGAGACAGAGAAAAGGTAATGGGCATCTCTCTGCCCTGTATGTGTGTTTGTTGATTTAATTTTTGGACACTGTTAGCTATTTAGAGCCTTTTCTCGATGCCTGTTTGGCACCTCATAGGCCACAAAACTTCTGACTAGATCTTTTAATTCCCCATTAGAAAAGCGAGTGACCAACTGGGGGCATTTCTTTCTGCAGGAGAAACGTCATCAAGACCGTGCATTAGCGATCTACAAGCAAGTGCTCAGAAATGACCCAAAGAATTTGTACGCTGCTAATGGCATAGGTGAATATTAGACTCTAGTTTTCCTTCAGAGGTTATCAGATTCTTGTGTTTTATGCTTAAATATATAATTGTTTTTTGGTGGCCTGGACACTGTAGTGGAGCACGGGAAGTGGCAGTTATGTCAGTGTTTGATGGGGAGCTTTATTCAGGCAGTATTTAGTTTTCTTTGGTAGGTGTACACAGCACAGGAATCTGGAAGCTTACACTGGACATATTCCTTTCCTCTTAGGAGCTGTCTTGGCACATAAAGGATATTTCCGTGAAGCTCGTGATGTGTTTGCCCAAGTGAGAGAGGCGACAGCAGATATCAGTGATGTGTGGCTGAATTTGGCACATATCTACGTGGAGCAGAAACAGTACATCAGTGCTGTACAGATGGTAACACCTCCAGACTGAACTATGTTAGATGACTTCTGGGTTTTTCTCTGACATGGCAGCTGTGAAAGTTTTTGATCAATATCTTAACAAGGTCTGGGTCTGTTTCTAACCTGCTGTTGGCTGTCAAGTTTAGATTTAAAAACAAACTGCCAAATGTGGATTAAGGGTAACAAAGCATCTACCGACTTTTGCACTTTTTTTTTTTTTGTAGCAGAGTTCAAACATAATTGGAAATTTTGGTTTTGGGATTAATTATTAGTCAGAGAGGTTTCAGTCAGTTGTAGTTACTGTACGTGGTTTACATTCAGATGTTACTGAAGTAAAGAAATACAATTTGCTGCTGGGATTTTTTTAATAGCAATGGTTCCTGTATTTGTTCTTGCAAATGACTGCATGAAGTACATTTAGGGCTGTCTGAAAAGCTGACTGTGCCATAATTTCTCTCACCACAGTTAGCATCAGTAGGTAATTCATGCTGGAGGAAATCTGTTGAAGTCAGCTAATTTGACCTGCTCAAGCAAGCAAACTTTCAAGTATCAACCAATCCTAACTAAAGTGACTCAGTTGATCAAAAGCATACAAGTAAGCTTACAAAAAAGGCATATGTTGGACAGCACAGAAGCTCAGAACAAACTTATGTAATTGAGTCCACATTGAGGCTTGAAAATACTTAATTCAGAGCTGTTCTGAAGCTTTTTGTGATGCTTAATAAGGAAGCGTTCCTGGGCCTTTCTTACCTGATCAAGACCTCAGTGGTCACTATCCTCCAGTGAGCAAGCTTGTTAACTTAACAAGCTTGAACATATTAACATGGAAACATGACCATCTTCATTCTGTTGTGTTTGAATTGGGTCGGTTGTTTTTTAAACACTCTGTTTTTATTACCAGAAACCTCAATGGAAATCTCATTTTAGCAATTGTTTAAGCAGTGAATCACAGTGGCAAACTGGGTATGACTTTCACCTTTTGATTTGTGAGGAAAAAATATTTCAGTCATTTGCTAATATATTTGAGAAACAATGTTACTGGAAATATGTTTATTTACTGAGGTGTTTTGTTGTTCCCTGTGTTCTGCTATGCAGTCAGAGTCTGAAATATGTGATACTGGACTCAGAGGGAGATGAGTTGAATTTGCTAGCCTAGCTTACTGCAGGCATGACAAAGCACACAAATCCAAGGCAGGCTTAAGCTAAGTAATCAAAGTCTTTGATGCTATAGGTGAGTGACAACTGGGTGCTCACAGCACAGTGGGATCCAGGAGCAGTGACTTCAGCCACTACAGTTCAGGGTGATTTCCATATCTGAGCTGGAAATAAAACTTACTTTGTATTCCTTGCCTTCTTGGACGTTTAGAAAGGGTGAAGGATTGCTTGAGAAAAGAATCTGTCAAACAGAAGGTGCTCATTACTGAAAAGGATAAGTTTGGTAACTGTTTGAACCTTTTAATTCTAGACCCACAAAACCTGTAGTAGCAAGCCATCTTTTACACATTTACAGCAACTAATATCCCTTGGCATGCTAAGTGCCTCAGCTAGGTGGGCAGAACAAATCTGATGTTGAGTTATCTGAAAGGTGTGGGCTTCTTTTTAAACTAATTGCATCAGATATATGGAATTCATACATTAGATATATTTCAACTTGTAAAATAACTTCTGTGAATAGAGAAAACAGATCTTTGATTCCTCCCTCCGTACTGTGGACAATATTTGAGTGGTCTTAAAATGAGTCATGTTGGTTAGACTTAATTACAATAGATGGTACTTGCAAAGTATTCTTGTGTATTGTAAGACCTACAGAGCCTCCTGGGCTGCTGCCAGTTTCTAGAAAATATGGATACTTGCTGTAGAATATCAGTGAAAATGAGGCATCCATGTAGCATAGCACACTTCTTTAAAAACCAAAAGGCATAATGCTTTTTAGGAAGAGAAACATTTTTCCGGGATTAGCTAACCAGAGTAACAAACCACTGTCACCTCTTACTTTGATTTTTTTTTCCCCCTGTTTCAGTATGAAAACTGC
This sequence comes from Pseudotriccus pelzelni, assembly GCA_035584735.1. Taxonomy (NCBI): domain Eukaryota; kingdom Metazoa; phylum Chordata; class Aves; order Passeriformes; family Tyrannidae; genus Pseudotriccus; species Pseudotriccus pelzelni. The sequence goes on along the minus strand of JAWMRA010000161.1, from coordinate 10,059,276 downwards.
CTCAGAAAGTTCTATAAGCACCAGAATACTGAAGTCTTGTTATATTTGGCCCGGGCACTCTTCAAATGTGGCAAATTACAGGAATGCAAACAAACCTTGTTAAAGGTACGACTATAGAGCATCATGTATCACAGAATAAATTACTGTAAGTTGATGTGTTTGTGTCTCTTGAAATTTGGTGGTCTGGGATTTAAATGGTGGTGCTTTATTCTCTGTGTGTCATTTCAGTCCACTTCTGTATCACCCTGTAGCTTATCTTAACATACTTTCTCACAGGCCAGGCACGTAGCACCAAGTGATACAGTCCTGATGTTTAATGTGGCTTTAGTGCTACAGAGACTGGCTACCTCTGTCCTGAAAGATGAGAAGAGCAATCTGAAGGAAGTGCTTAATGCTGTGAAAGAACTGGAGCTCGCCCACAGGTAAAGGTCATTTAGTGCTAGTCATTATAATCTATTTTGTTGAGCTGGTTAGAAGAGCAGTCATCTATGAAGAACTGTGAGTAATTCCAGCATTTCTGGTAGGAAAACAAAAGATTGGGCCTGGCAAAACTGTGTATTCAGACTTGCTTCAGAGCCCCTTTTGTTTGAGCAGGTGCCAATATGTGTTTCTCAAAGGGTTTTGTTACTGCTGCAGCCAAGATGCCCTTCTTCCTGGAAATGCCCAGTTGAAAAAAATGTTGAAAATTATTCTATGACTTTAATACCTTTTTATGACTTCTTTCAAAGCAAATCTGTTTATATTGTATAAGCCTAGTTAATGCCTGGCAGTCCCTGAAAACTAAGTTCACCCTCCTGTTGGCGAGTAAAGCCCAATTACTGTCACGGCTGAAGAACAGAAGCAGTTTTTTAAAGTGCATTTGAGATCTTCTAATTCTCTTTAAAAAACCATATAACAAATTCTGGGTGGATACCGATGTGGTTAATGTAATCCAGTTGTCACCATCCTTGAGCAGAGCATTCAACCATTTATTGTGCTCCTTGGTGTTTCTGCTGTAGCTGGGGCATGCTTTGTGCATTCCTAGCTCTGCTGTTACGTGGAGAAGACAAATTCTAACGCACATTTCGCAAGAAGCTTGGTATTTAATGTCTTGAAGAAGCTACATGGGTTTATTTTTGCCTATTAACTAAAACTTTTTGGAAAATAATCTCCATAGTCCTAAAACTTGAGCAAGGAATTATTTTATTCATACGCACCAGAATTTGAGTTCAGCACAGCACAAAAACACTTCATTTAAAATGTGTCTGTGGGTATATTGGAAGAAACTGCCAACCTTGAAAGTTAAAAGGCCATTGAGATCTTGAGTTGGAGAAGCTTTTCAAAGCACTGATCCTCACAGCTTACCAGTCTACTCAGAAGTTTGCTGTGTTTGCAAGGGCCTGTTCACTGGGTCAAGGAGGCTGTTCTGAAAGGGGTTTTAAAAAATAAGTTTTCCTTCCTTTTCTTATGCTGAATTCAAGCATGTAAGCTGGGACAGATAAAGAAAAATCTATTGGTGTCAGCAGTGTGCTTGTTGGTTGGAGTCAGTGAATGAATTCTTAGAACTCTCTTCAGAATTTTTCCTCTCTTGAGCTGTTTTAAAATGTTTTAAATTTGGAGAACTTCTAATGTACGTTTTATCTTTTGTGTTCAAAGAGGCAATCACAGAGGAAATCGGTGAGATTTCCTCATCTGTTGAGTTCTACTGGTTTGTAAGTCAGGAGTAAATGCTTTTGTTTTAAGGCATTATTACAATAAATATGTAAATAATGCCATATTTTCTAAGTTTTGTTTGTTGGGGTTTTTTTCCAGGTACTTCAGTTACTTGAGTAAAGTAGGTGATAAGATGAGATTTGACTTGGCCCTTGCTGCTACAGAAGCCAGGTAAAAAACCAAAACCACAAACAATCCTCCATTCAGATACCAAGTGGAATATTTTTTTTTGGTATTAGAACTACATTTCAAAATTTCAACTGACAGTTTCTTAGAACAGCAGAAATACAAATGCAGGGTCACTCCCTATTTCTATTTTCTTATTTTCTTGTCCTTGCTTTCTACCATTTTTATGTGGTCTAAAACTGTCAGCACGTGGTGTCTGCCATTAGCTGAAGTCTCCAAGCTTTAGTGTTTTGATGGCAAATTTTCCATCAGTGAGTGCAGTGACACTTATTTAAACATTTCTACCTCATACTGTTTTGACTCTGAACATGGTAATCCAGCAAGAGCTTTCCTTTCACGGAGATTTTTTGAGTGTGAATACTCGTGGGTCATGGGAAAGCTTTTGTTTTGCAGAGTGTGTCTGCTTTAACTTTTGCTCAGGGGTGATGAGCTTGTACACAGGCCTATCCAAATTGGTCTCCTTGTAAGGTTTTTTCTTAGCTTTTCACTCAGTATGGCCTGTGTTTCATTTATTGCATGTCCTTTTAAGATTTCCGTGGCCCTGTACAAGTGACATCTGTTGGCCATCGTGCACTGTACCTCTGAAATGGGTCTCATTAAAGCATTTTGTGCAGAGAAGAAAATTTCAGTGTTGTAAGAAATATCATTTTACCATCAGCTAAGAGGGTATTGAAAGCACCTTGCTTTAAAGTTTCATGTAACTTGAACACTTTGTGCATCCTTAACTCTTACGCAACTGAGCTTTTTAACCTAGAAGTTTGACCTACCTTCTTGATTAGGTTTGTTAGGATGTTGTGATTAAATATGAATTTTTAGTAACCATACTTCTGAAGCTATCCAAATTAGTTGGGATGATTCCTCTTATGTTCGTGTGTGGGTCTTCTGTATATGCATTATCTAAATTATACGTGTGAAGCCGTATGTTCTGAAATTATACATTGCAAGATAAATCAGCTTACTAGCTTTACTCAAAGATCTGTGCTATTTCAAGTAGCTTTGTTTTTTTCTTTATTGGGGATATGAAGGTAGTGTTGTGGTGCATGCCCTTTATGATTTACCATTTCTTTTTGTAAATGTGTTTGCCACCTTCCTTTACGTGAGAACCTTGCGTGTTGCAGGCAGTGCTCCGACTTGCTGAGTCAGGCGCAGTACCACGTGGCTCGGGCGCGCAAGCAGGATGAAGAGGAGAGGGAGCTGCGTGCAAAGCAGGAGCAAGAGAAGGAGCTGCTTCGCCAAAAGCTGCTTAAAGAACAGGTTTTATTCTTCTACATTCTGTATATTGCATTTTTTAAAGTGTGCTTAATTTTTAGAAAGCATGCACATTAACAGTGTGCATGCTTCTGTTGCTCGGAGGTGGTACTTAATAGCGCTGGTTTTCTTAGTCGTAGCAAGTGCTGGCAGAACATGTTATAGCTAAGAGGTGATACTCGCTCTTTCTTCCCCATAGTCTCAGAAACAGATTTTTTAGTTTTATAATAAAATTAAATACGTGTGCCCGAAGTTTTGCCATCAGATTTCTGGACTGAGAGACTGGATGGATGAAGCTCTTGGTGCAACAGTTCTTTTGAACTTTGGCCTTCTCTACCCTAGGCTTATGGAAATTTTTTTTTTTTTTTTGCTATGTGGATCTTCTGCTGTGACTGAGGCTGTCAAAAAGCAATTTTCCAGTTTCTTGACAGCAAATAATTTATCCCCTGTGATTATAATCACCATGGTGCTGCAGATACAGCGGTAATGGTGGTTTTCTCGATGTTTCAGGAGGAGAAGCGCCTAAGAGAAAAAGAAGAACAGAAGAAACTTCTGGAACAAAGAGCTCAGTATGTGGAGAAAACCAAGAATATTCTGATGTTCACTGGTGAAGTAGAAGGATCAAAGGAGAAAAAACGTGGTGGCGGTGGAGGCAGGGTAGAACAGATTTTTTTTTCTCTCTCTTTTTTTTTTCCTTTTATTTTAAATTAAATCTCCTTCACATTCCCCTTTTGACATATGGTCTCTTGCAGGAGCACAGGTTTTTAATTTCAAGTTCCTAGGCTCCACTGAGTGAAATTGCACAAGAGTAATACTAAAATGTAAAAATTGGAAGCTCCTACTTGAAAGTTCTGAGCATTGTGGCATTGCTAAAGTCTGTTCAATATGGGTGTTAAAATGACAGATTATTTTATTATGTGCAAATTTGGGATCAGTTTCTAAATGATATCAATCTTGTGCCAGCTTTTCCATAGTCTCTAGATGGTCTGTGTTTTCATATCTTTCAAAACGTGTTCAGATGAAGTGTCTATTATGACTTGTTTTCTGGTAGCTCTGTAACCGGAAGGCAAATAATCGGTTGTATCGTGTGTGTTTATTCCAGCGTTCCAAAAAAGGAGCAGGGGAATTTGATGAGTTCGTCAATGATGACAGTGATGAAGATCTACCCATATCTAGGAAGAAAAAGAAGAGGAAGGGCAGTGGCAGTGAACAAGATGGGGAAGAAGAGGAGGGTGAGAGAAAGAAGAAGAAGAGGAGGAGGTAGCTGATACTTTAATATTAGACTTCCCTGAGAAATAGTAGGGCTTTTAAGCATATTCTCATGCAGTGTTTCCTAACAGTTTAAAAATGAACTGCTGGCAAGAGGTCACAGGATTAACTTTCATTTATGCATGCACACTGTAAAACTTAAACAGCCACTCTGCAAAAGAAGTATGAGTAACCCTTGATAAACTGGACATTTCCTGAGACTGATGTTTTTGTATGTTTTAAGGTTTGTTTGCAATGTTATGCTCTGTGTCATATGAAATGTGTTTCTCTTTAAGGCCCCAGAAGGCAGATGAGGGGAGTGATGATGAAGAACATGAAAATGGCCCACGACCTAAAAAACGCCGTCCACCCAAAGCAGAGAAAAAGAAAGCTGTAAGTGAAACCCTAAATAGCTGCATCGCTTTCTAAATGGGCATTTGGAGTTCAGCATTACCCTAGTCAAGAGGGATTTATTAATGTTGAAAATTCCAACAAAACTTCTTGAAGCCAACTGCATTTGAGCTTATTTTTATCCTCCCCTGTTGCTATTGCTGCTTCAGGGATGAAAAGGATATTTTCAAAGCCATCTAGAATTTAAGTGATAGTAAATGGAAAATTTTTTGGAAAGCACGTGTGGTTTTGTGAGTTTGTTTGTGTTTGGGTCCTGTGCTTTAACCAGCCACCTGAACAAGCTTTCTTTCCCCCTGTACAGCCCAAACCAGAACGTCTGCCTCCTTCAATGAAAGGAAAGATCAAATCAAAAGCCATCATTTCATCAAGTGATGATTCTTCTGATGAGGATAAACTCAAGATTGCTGATGATGGGTAAGAACCGTCATTAACTTTGTATGAACTTAGTTTCAGTGCGTGCCTTCAAGAGGAAATGCAGCATTAATGAGGTAACACAAAGGTAATGACAACTCTTTCATTGCACTCACTTCCCATCACAGATTAATTCCACCCCTTCTTCTCATTCTTCTAGCACCAGCATTGCTCAAATCCTGCTGTCTCATTTTCATCTGAAGATAGGATAGCACCTTACAGCACCTCTTAATACCTTTTTCCCTCTGTTTTTCCCTGCAGACACGCTCGAAATAGCAACAGTGATTCCGAGGAGGGGGAGCAGCAGCACAGCAAGCGCATTGTTTCTGACAGTGATTCTGACAACAGGAACAAGTCTGGCAGCGAGGCAGGCAGTCCCAGGAGGGCCAGTGTCCGTGCCTCTGAGGAAGAGTCTGACAGTGACAGGTCGCCCAGGAAGAGGAGGCGGTCGGAGTCGGAGCAGTCTGACAACGAGTCCGTGCAGTCGGGCAGGAGTCGTGGCTCCGGGGGCTCCGAGAACGAATCTCGCCCGGCCTCTCGCAGCGCTGAGTCCGACAGAGAGTCCGAGAGAGCGTCTGACAATGAGGGGTCTGCCAGAGGATCCGGTAACGAGTCTGAACCAGAGGGATCCAATGAGGAGGGGTCTGAAGGTGGTTCAGATGACAGTGATTAGATCTGAGTTACAGACCATCTTTTAAAAATGTTTGTGTAAATATATTTCAGTTATAGGGAAAATGCAATTTTTATATTTGAAAACTGTGATTTAAAAAGCCCTTAATGTTTTAGTAAAGTGTTGTGAGACCTTTGTGTGATTCTCTCTATTAGTTACTAATGGATGTTTCTCTAAGTTGGCTTCTGGTGTATTCTTTATTGGAATCTGCTGTAGATGCACAGAGTCCCTGTCCTATAGTCAGCACGCCAAAGATGGAATGCATTTAAAAACTATGGAACATAAAATTTCTTTAGATGGCTGAGTGTGGCTAAAACCGTGTTCTCTGCCTATACAGGCGTAGATGGATCTTAAAATCCTACCAAATGGGATGTTTATCTTTTTCCTCCTCCTGAGTAAAGGTCAGTAGGGAGGTTTTTCTTACTTTCTATGAAGAATAAATGTGCCATGGTGTGACTCGTTATGTTTCCAAGAGGTTTTGTTCTTTTGCTTCTGTTTTTGTGTTAAACCAGCTGAAAAGATGCAGATCTTAAATTTTATGAACTAGCGATGCAGATGTGGATGAAATATTTAAATTGGCAGGTAAAAACATTTGAGAGAACTCTGTATTGTTTGAGAAGGGTAAAACTGCCGGTGTCACAATAAACTGTTCCTACTTATTTGCTTGGAGTGATTTATTTTGCCCCTCAAAAGGTATAAGCAGAAACTGTGAAAATGTTAAATTTGACAAAGGAGCGTGTTTTGAGGAAGTGGTCTTAACTGAAGTTACGTGGCTTTTGGAGTTAAGTCCTTTCATATAACGTGTTCAGGAATAACAGTGAAAAATTGCTGTGTTGTAGACTGAAGTAAATCTGGTTTCTCTGCAGTTCTGTATTTTGTACCAGTCCAGAGAAATCTTTCTTTTTTTCGTTGGTCATCATTTGCTAAGAGAAGATAATGTAGACCTGGATAGTGTATCAATACCAGTTTTAAGGGACTGTATAGCCTAAAGTATGGTGCTTTGTTTTCAGGAGTTCTGGACTGTCACTACGGTTGGTTCACTTGAAGCACTGCCTGAAAGGGAAGTTTCCCATGCTGCTATTTGTGGTGTGCTGTGAGCATGAGCTGTTCTCATTGTGTATGGGCTTTTCATGTGTTTATGGGCTGTTGGTAACCACAGCAGACACACAGAACAGTTGGGATGTCTCTTTGTGGCTCAGCTTGGTATCAAGTTTCTATCTGTGGCCTTACCTGAAACTTACATGTTTGGTGACATTCAGAGTAGAACAACAACTGTCATGTTTGTTGGATTAGAGCAAAACTGAACCTTAACTCTGTCTGCTTGTCACATACTCACTTAGGGGGAAGATTTGTGACAGCCCAAGGCTGGCAGCTAGATAGCTTTGAAGACACACACTTGAGGAAAATGTTGGCCACTTGTAGGAAATTATTCTCTTGTGAAGAGAATTGCGACCCAGAGCCACAAGGAAGCAGTGGATGGATGAGGTGTTACACTTGAGGTGACGGTGCATCATTTACAAAGCTCTGAGGAAGTGTGAGGAAATCAGTGTAACCAAGGAAGACTAACACATGCAAGGTGAAACAAACGGAGCAATGGCAGGTATGAAAGGAGCCAGCTTTTAACAAAAAATAGGAAGGGAAAAGATGTAGAGTGCTTATGTTGGGATGTTAGAAACTCTTCTGCCTCAAACAGGTCTCCACTATCATAGTCGTCGTCTTCTGATGAAAGTTCTGAAGGTCTTGTTTGGTGCTGACGGCACAAAAATGTATTTTCTGTAGGTAAAATTTAGCTCTAGATGAAGTGCTGAGTGGATCTTCAGATCTAACATCCACTTGGAGAGAAATACATTCAGGAAGTGTAAAATAATAGGTGGTTTTATACATCTTATCTGAGAGGTAAGTGCATTCTTTGTGTAAGAAGAGGTTATGACTTAATATGTCTTGAACTGTGTGATATACAAGAAGCCAATCAACAGGGACAGAAAGGGGACAGGAGATGCTTTTGCTTTGCTATTCATTCCTCTGCTTTTACAGAGCAAAAGAGGAGAAAAAAGCCACCACCAAAAAACCGGAAGTCAGTTTTTCTTATTTATTTCTTTTGATGAGGATGGTTAACGGGAGGATTAAGGTTATGTAAAAAGTCACGTGTTGCTGTAATTGGACTGAAAGCTGTGTTTCAGCTTAATTCATATTTTATAATGCTTGTTTTTTCAAAGTGCAGTGGTGGAATAATGTTCCTGTAATTCTCTCTTGGCAGCATTCCTTGCCTTCTGAAGTAGGTGGTTGGCTTGCAGCTATTAAATTCCTTTATTTATAGCAGTAATCTATTCCAGGATAAAATACAGGGGGTTAGAAGTGTAACACTGCCTTGCTGGAGAAGTGGATTATTCCTAGTTTCTGGTTTGCATCCACAGTTGCATGTCTGTAGGAAGTGTTTTTTGTTGAGCTCTGTTGCAGTTTAGCATTTTGCTCTCCTCACATGTGAGCAGCGTGTTCCTTCCTGAGATTTATAGATTTGGCCTTTCACAAAATACTTCAAATGTAACTTAATAAAGTAATTGAAGTTGCTGGGTTGGGTGTGGGTTTGGGGGGGGAGGGTTTTTTGTGGTGTTTTTTTTGGTTTTGGGTTTTTTTAATCCACCTATTCAAGTTTTTCTCTTTCAGAAACTTTTCCAGGTCTGTACTTTGTGGGAAGGAGTAGTTGTCACTGCTGAGTAACAAAGCATCTGTGTGTGATGTTGATCATTCTCTTTGTAAGTATCCACTTCTGCTAATTTGACTCTGAAAAACACAGTAAGCTATCCCCGTGGAAACAAGGTGCAGGAATATATTGGAATGTGCTGCCAAGGAGTGCTTTGGATAAGGCAAGACCTATGGTAGGAGCATGACAGCTAAAATCATATCAGTTCTTTCTATAAGGAAGTGTTACTTTCTGGGGATAAGTTGCTTTCCATGTTAAACATTTCACTGCTTAGAGCAATGTTTTCCTTCTGCACAGATTTAAACTTACATTGGGGGTTAATTAATACTATTGACATCTGTTAAAACTTGTAAGCTTTCTGAAACAAGTTCCTTCCCTGCTTTGTTTTGCAGTTTGTTTGCTCTTACAGTGTAGTGCTCTCTGATGACCCACTTGTTCAACAGTGGTTTCCTTACAGTAAATGAATCTTGACTTCACAAGTGACCTGGGAAAATTCCTACAGCTGGAGCTGAAGTCAGTATTAATATAAGTAAAAAGGCAAGTTGACAAAATGGATGTGAAAAAGGGTATGTAACCAAACACTCGTTATTCTCATAGCTAATAGTACTTACCACTCATAATAGTGTTTTGTTATTTAGCTAGATACTATAATTACTCTACAGAGGAGGATTTGAATTGGAGACACAATCTAAGAGAATAACAAATATGAGAATACTTAGGAGAGAAATTCAAAGTAAGTATAGTGAAAATGTGTAGTATTCTGTCCTGTCTCTGAATTTTGATCTGCATCTGAAACTTACTATGGCTTATGCTAGAAATACCTGAAACTTCAGGATATTTTAGTCTTGGCAGCACCTATAGAAGGTACAGCTGTGAAGTCATGCAGCTTGTAATGTCGTTTTTACCTTTGGTTTATAAATGCTGGAGAAATTAAGAATGCTCATTGTAGCCACGTTGTTCTTTGAATTAAGCTTATTTTATTGCCAGGGATAGACCTGTGCCTCGGGGGTGTTCTCTGCCCCTTTTTAATTCTTCCTTTGGCCTTAGGCAAAAACTTTCCCTTTCTCTGGAGCCTGCAGAGCTTGGGACTTGCTGAGTGTTTGGGCTGCAAAGTGTCACACTGGCACCCCTGACTGAGTTTACTGTTCTCTTACAGCTCCATCTGAAATGATAAAAGCTAAAGAGTCCCTATGGCTGCCTCTAAATATGTGTCATCCTTATCTTACACGTGTCCCTGTATCTGCCTGTTAGGAGATGCCCCCAACACTGTTGTGGTGTTGCCTGAACTCCATAAGTGCTGTTTGGCTCAGTAGCATTCAAGGATTTCGTACCTTCCCACCCATGGTGATTAAAATACGAATACCCAGCTTTAGCTTTAGCTGAAGGAACTGGTTTTTGTTTGGCACCTGACAGTGAGTGTCACGTGGCAGTGACTTCACAGGAGTTTTCTTTTGCCTTGGAAGGGTCCAGGCAACGCTCTGGCTCTTAAAACATTTTTGAGCCCTTCAGAGTTCTTAGCAGATAAATGTGGTCTCTTGCCTCTCTTTAAGGCTGTGCAAATCCCATATGCTACTTGCAACAGCTAAAGCATTCTTGGACACATGGAGGAATGTCATGAGTCCACTCTGGTTTTTAGGGCCTCCTGTCAAAGGTGCAGCTGAGTTGGTAACACAGTATATCTTCAGTGGCAGATACAGTCTGGAACATCTGGCTTAGACTTTTTTGCTAATGCAGGAGTGACCTTCTAATTTAGGACACAGAGGTAGTAGCAGAGAGCTTAGTCTTTGCTGGCTGCTCATTCTGTACCACTTGGACAGAGGAGGTTGTAGTTTAAGCAGCAGCTCGTGCAGTGCTATATTCCCTCTGTCTGGTTCCACACATCTGTTCAGAGGAAACTGTTCTTGGAGTCTTCTCACCTTTGCACCTGAAGGTTCTGGCTATACAGGCACTGCTGAACCAACAGACTCCTCTAAGCAGGGCTAATAAATACTAATAAATACTAATAAATACCAGGCTTGCCTTGCACTGATGACAGTTTACTACCATTTTTGAACACGCCTCAGAGAATATGAAACATCCCTTCATCCATCTCTGGTCTTTAAAGACAGATAATTGTTTTGTTCTAGCTTTCAATAGAGTTTGAACTGCCCTAAACAGGCTCTTCTGTCTATTCGTTATGCTGTGCTAAATTATTCTAGTACATGTCTCGTTCTCATGGGAATCTGTCTAAGCAAAAGGTAACATTCTTTTTTCTTGTGGGAAGCTGTCCCAGACCAGCTGGAGAGGAAGAATTATTGTCAGCAGCTATTTTCTTGTACTAAAAAGGAAAGAGGGAATTATGTCTCATTTGGGTTTGCAGGAACGAGGCATGTTCATGCACAAATTCAAGTTGGTGACTTTAGTCAAAGTGATCTTGGCTTTCCAGGTCTGTGTGTTTTTGACCTCCAGCATATGCATTTCTGAATTTCAGAAGGGACATCCTTGTCAAGGATACTGGTGTGTCATGGTGGGTATGGGCTGCTCCTGGGGCATATTTGGCTGCTTTTGGTGATGTTTTAGCACCAGTACTTGTTCACTCTCCTTGATGAGCTACAAGTTGGAATTTGTCTCTCAGTGTCAGAGCTGCTACTTCTGGTCAGATTTTCTCTTTCAGATTATTATCAGTTAGAGCTGAATTTCTATGAAGTGCTCCTTGTAGATGAAGACTGTGCAGGTGAGATGGTAAGGGGCATTGCCCTGGATGGATGCCTGGATGCACTGGGCTTTCTGCCCGGTGTTCACAGAGACGAGTTCCTCTCATCTTCATGCAGCTGTTTTATGGTCACGGCATCAGGGGAATGGGCATGGACTGCAGGAGCCTTAACTCATAACTTGGAGCATTCCCTGTTTCTTTCTGCAGCCTGGGTTGCTCAAGGTTTGTACAGGCATTAGCTGAGTTATGGCCATAAGGTCTTGCTGTATAAACAGAGTGGTGTTACTGGAAGGGGTAAGGAAGGAATGAAAAGATAAGTATGTGTCAGATTAGCACTTAAAATAGATATTATTTATGGCCTTGATCCTTAATTACTTGGGTCTCTGTATTTCTAACTTGGGTCTTCTACTTGCGTTACCTTTTGCTGTGCTCTCACTTGTTTGTAATAAAAGCCCCAAGAGACACTCACTTTGCCCATGAGTGTTTCAGTTTCTGTTGCCTTTAAACTGTGCAGGAAAAGGATATATATATTTTTAGAGCATATGCAAGAACTATCCATCTATCCAACTGTAAAACCAGAGAGTGGAAATTGTAGCAGTAAAATCTAGTGAAATATACATTAAAAATAGAAAAAATATAACATTAAATCCATAATCTAGAGATACAACATCATTCAGACATATGAGCAGCACTCCATGGTTGCAGTTGCAGAGGTACTTGTATAAGCAGCAGCATTATCAGTGGAGTTTTGTGCATTCCTAATGGAAAGTTTGAATGGGGCAGGAGGAGAAAAACAGGCGTCTCTCAACTGCCATGGTACATCTGCGTCATGGATGTGAGTGGATTGGTCCAGTCCAATCTGAGTGTGGTGTAATCCTCAGAGAACACAAGGCTCACCTCAGCTGGCTGCAGTGCAGGCTGTATGTAAGTGAAAGCTTGGTGGTACCTTTAATATCTACATAGAAATGATTCTCCGTGAAAAAGAACTGCAAGTCTTAAGCTGTTCATCATCTTTGGGTGAATTGCCTGCAGACAGCAGCAGTTACCCTCAACTGTACTTTTGCAGAATGCCCTGTTGCTTTACTCCAGCTGCAGGGATGCCGTGTTTCTTACTGTTCTTGTACACTTTTGTCTCTGATTTTGGTTTTAAGAAGTGTGTAAGGAAGCATAGTAGGCAAAGAGGTGGGATCCAAATGGTGGCCAAGTTTTGGTAGTGGGGAGGCTACAGGGGTGGCTTCTGTGAGAAGCTGCCAGAAGTTTCCTCCGTGTCTGACAGAGCCAATGCCAGCCCGCTGCGGGGCAAGGCTGAGCCAATCAGGAATGATAGTAATGCCTCTGGGATAACATATCTGAGAAGGAAAAAAAGTTACTGGGCAGATGCAGGCAGAGCAGAGCGGAGTGAGAACGTGTGAACAACTGCAGACACCAAGGTCGGTGCCGAAGGAGGGGCAGGAGGTGCTCCAGACACCGGAGCTGAGGTTCCCCTGCAGCCCGAGGTGCAGCCCATGGTGGGGCAGCCGTGCCCCTGCAGCCCAGGGAGGAACATCGGGGTGCAGAGACCCACCTGCAGCCCATGGAGGAGCCCATGCCAGAGCGGGTGGATGCCTGAAGGAGGCTGTGACCCCGTGGGAGGCCCATGCTGGAGCAGGGTCCTGGCAGGGACCTGCTGAGCCATGGAGAGAGAAGCCCGTGCTGGAGCAGGTTTTCCTGTAGGACTCGTGGCCCTGTGACCCACACCGGGGCTGCCTGTGCCTGAAGGACCACACCCCTTGGCAAAATGAGCCATGGCAGCATCATGAAGGACTCTCTCCTGTGGGAGGGACCTGGTGGGAGCCGGGGAAGGAATCCTCTCCCTGAGCAGTGGCAGAAACAACCTGGATGAACTGGCAATGATCCCCATTCCCATTTCCCTGCACTGCTGGAGGAGCAGAGGTAGAACTTGGGAAGGATGAAGGGGTGGGCGGAAGGTGCTTTTAAGATTTGTTATTTCTCATTACCCTCCTCTGAATTTGTCAGTAATAAATTTAATGAATATCCCCGCTTTGAGTCTGTTTTGCCCATGACAATAATCGGTGAGTGATCATTCCTGGGCCTTATACCAACTCATGAACCTTTAGTTGTGTTTTCTCTCCTCTGTCCTGTTGCAGAGGGGAGTGAGAGAGCGGCTGTGGTGGGTACTTTGTGTCCAGCCAGGGTCAACCCACCACAGTCAGGAGGACTGAATTTCACGTGTCATGTTGTCATTGACACCGATCTGCCAAGGAGCAATCAGTTTACCCCTTCCACAGTTTGTGTGACTCAGACAGAATTGAAGCTGTTTTGGGCCAGGGTGATTTCTTACTGAGTTGTACAGGATTTTTGTCTGATCTACGGGGCCCTTGGAACACAAGTTGATTATAAAATGGCAAATGTTGTGGCTTGATTAGTAATAGAACCACAGTCTCTTTCTCCACCTTCATAATACAAAGTAGTGAACACGATCTGGTTTTGGTTTTGAATGGTTTAATTTAAGAAGAGAAGGTTATAAACACATAACTTTACTATTAGAAAGGTTGAAGGCCCTGGCCAAGAGTATGACTTGCAAACAAATTAGGGCCAGAATTGTCTTACAGAATTAAACCTTTACTGCTAAAAGCTGATCTCTGTTGTTGATCCCCATGTTGAGGGGCTGGGTTTTGGCCAGGCAGGCCTTGATTCTATTCCTGTCTTAAGAAAACTGCTGTGAAGCTGCCTTGCTTTTACTGAGTACTTTCTGTGGGCAATTAATCAGGCTCTCCAGGAGAGCTTCAGCAAAGACTGTGGTTGTAGTTGCACAATCAGTGAGGTTGCCAAATAATCACATGCATTTGTTTTGTTTGGGAAAACTTCCCTGTGATCATTGCCCAAAAAACCCAAAACAACCGCAGACCAATTTTTGGGGGTGGGAGTGAGGGTGAGTGTGGGATGCAGAGCCAAAGACCCCCCAAAAATCCTCTCAAAATCCAGATCAGTATAAGTGACCAACTTGTAAATCGCTGGGAGACTGAGCTAATGTAGTGTGTGATAATTCCGTGAGCGTAATGAGCTTTGCTACTGAATAGGGGAAAGAGAAGGGACTTCCCTGTGCCTGAAGCACAGCGGGTGCCTGAGGGAACTCAGACCAGCAAGGTTCCAGGTACTCTGGTGTTGGCACCGGCAGGGCTCCCAATCCCTTCAGAGGTGGCTGGTGCAAAGGCTTCCCATCACTCCCAAGTGACGGTGTTCCCTGACAGCGGGAACAGGACAAACGTTCAGGTCAGATGTTTCTGTCAGAATTTCTGGAAGGAGCTGCCCAACTAAGCAGCTGTCTGTGGAACCTGTGCTCAGTGTTTGAGTTGTGCCTGAGGCTGGGTTAGAGAACATCTCCTCTGCTGGATGTCCTGCAGCTGAGGCCAAAGCTGTGCACTTCCCAGCGGGAAGCAGATCTGTGCTGCACCCTTAGCAGAGGTGGAGAAACCCTGGGCAGAGGCTCATGACCAGGAGCAGCGTTTTCAAGAGGAAAAGGAGGCAGCCACGACTGAGACAGTTGGAAAGAAGAAAACCTAGAGGTGAACAGTGAGGGGGCGACTTCACAGCAAGAGTGCTCTGCCTTCAATCACCCAGTAGGACCTGACATAGATTCTGTTCTGAGGATTATCTGGAAATGGTTCCCTTGACAAACCTAAAGGCTCACAGATCTCGCAGTCAGTGAACCAGAACTGCATTAAATGCAGTCCAGTGATTGTATCTCCCTAGACTTATGGTCTTATCCAACTATTTAGTATCCCTCTCTCTGCCTTCCAGTTTGGTTTAGTTTAATGCCCAAGTGTAATCATCTTTGTTGTCAGTTCCCTGGTCAACTGTCTTATGATGCTGTTCATTGCTACAAATGCAGACATTGCTTCTATTAACAGTTGAGAGGATGCATTTTTATGATCTCTTTCTAAAAATTAGTAAATCTGACATGACTAAAATGAGCTAGTGTTACAGCTTTTGGGTACAGGAGAAAAGGTTCAGCAGGGCTGGTTATTCCATAGCCAGTAGATGTCTTTTTCTGAAAGCAGAAACCCTTCTGGTTTGCATCCCTCTGCTGGAAGTGGCAATAACATGTGGAATATACTTCCTTGTGTATGCTCTAAGCAGCTCATGGGTTGCATGGAATAATGAAGGAAGTTACCTTGGAAAACAAAAAGAATCAGTGGAGGACAAATCTAAATTTAAAGGCAAGTTAAGTGTCTTAATTTAAAGGTATCAATATATTGATAAATCTAGTGAGTTTTGTCAGATTACAAGACTTCTTTAATTACTGTCTGCTTCACAGAAGTTACTTTTGATTAAAACAGATGCACCTGAGAAGATCAAGCTTCTGTATCCAGTAGTGCCACCTTGCTTGATCCCAGTTCTTGTTTTACCTGGTGCTTTCTCTAAACCTCACCTGCAAGAATGAGAAGAACTAACACTGTTCAGGGGTTTTCTGTTTTGTTGTTCTTGGCTGGGGTTTTCTGTTGGGTTCTTTGCTGTTTTAAAGGTTCAGCCCTTGTGGCTGCAGTGAAAAGTCTGGCTGTCTGAAGGACAGTCCCCCAGAGAGACAGAACTGGAAAAGCAAAGCAAAACAAACCAGAATTTACAATGTGTCAGGATTTCTAATTCGAACCTTCTGGGTTTAGGTTTTGCTGGACTCATCTCACATCTTCGAGTGGTTAAGATGGAAAATTAAGATGGGAGATTGCACATCTACAAGGTGATGAGTGGAGAGGCACGTGTGCATTTCTTTTCCTTTCTGGTGGTTCCAGATTTCACAATAGTTGTCTCCCCTGGGCTCACAGTCTGGGCAGCAGCAGCTGAGGAGGCTGCAGGGGATGTGAGGGGCTGACACGCGGGGCTGAAACGCTTGAATAGAGCAAAGGAGAGAAGGGGAAGGAATGTGGGTTATGGATGTGAAAACACAATGTTTTGGAGAAACCCCTGAAGTCTCCAGAAGTAGAAAAATCAAGAAGGAAAAACAAAAAGACAAAATAAATCTGTATATGATGATTACCAATTTGATAAAATCAACATTTGAAAGGCGATATTCAAAAATACTAATTTATGAGACCTTGGGAGACGTTTTGCTCAAGATTTTCTTGATGTGTATTGCTGGTTTTGTTTTCCCCATACAGATGTATTTCCTGCATCAGATCTTACAGGTCACATACTGAAATTTAAAATGCTAATCAAATGGGTTACTGTAAGTGCTGTATAGGGAAAATTCTAGTGTTGATTGACAAATTTCTTTTCCAAAGATGAATCAATCTAATACTGTCAATCAGGAAAAAAGGAGGAGAAATTTAGGGTTGGATCAATCCCTTTCCTAAATTTTCCTCTACCAAGAAAAGCAAGACAAGATTCATAGACTAAAAGTTGAAGGAAACTTCATTTAAACAGGAAATAAGGTGTAAATTGTTAATGATTAAAGTGTTGGAAAATCAGTGGAGTCATGCAAAGGCTTTGAACTGCCAGCAATTCTAGATCTCTAGACACTGGTGTTTCTAGAACACTGCTGGGAACAGGAGGTTCAGTTCCCCCAGTGCAGTTTGGGAGTGGCTGTTGATGCCCTATGAAAACACAACCTATATATTTAAAACTTAGCCTTGATGAACCAAGAGGCCCCTGTTAATGCCACTGCTTTTCTGGGACAGTTGTGCTGTGCCTTCAGCAGGTGTCCCTGGGATGAGCCCGGTCCTGGCAGAACACGGACAGCACAGTTTGTGTGCAGTACAGTTATGTGTTCATACAGAATTATGGCACGTTTTATTTCAGTGCTATATGGCCAGGTGATTTGGGTGAATTTTAGTTATCTTCAGACATCTGAAAATTAGCAGTCTAGACACCTTGTACAGGCCTATGGACTGGCACCCCCAGAGGGCAAATCATCCCATCCCAAAGTTAATTATTTAAGGAAGGTGGGATGAGTCACTCTGAGGAACCTGTTTCTCCCTGTTGCCTGAGGAGTGTAGAGCTGTCTAGACACTCAGCATTTGGATAGTGAGTGAGGAATCCCACCCAGCACAACAGTAGCTCAGACGCTTTCTTTGTTGTTCATTTGAATTAGTTTCCAATTTAGATGCAATTTTCCCCTCTCTCTCCTCCCGGGACCAATCCAGTAGGATCAAGTTTACATGAACCATGATCACACTGAGGAACTGAAAGGGAGGTTTCCATGAACAGGCGTGGCATCCATCTAACTAGTTCCCTTCTTATTTCTGCTTGTACGAGATTTTTTTGTTACATTTAGAGGTTTTTTCCCACATTATATTTTAGGTTCGCTACTTCAGCAAATGCCAACAGCAAGTTTCCTTCGCAGTGTCAGCTACATTTAAGGATTACTTCTTGTGGATCTGTGAAAGTAGTGAGCAAACAGTGTCTGGGGATCAAGGTGGAGCTCTGAGGGGCTCTGGGGTGAGTGCACAGAGTTTACCTTCAGCGGTGCAGTGCTGGTGTCGCAGAGGTCTCAGCCTGACACGTGCGAGCCTGAGCTGTTCCAGTGCCTGCACTGGGTTCTGTAGGAAACCCAGGAACTGTTTCCAGGGTCTAATTCCTCAGCTGCTGGTTATGTGCTTTCCTGCACAGGTAACGGCTGTATTACCAGGATTCAGCTCAGTCATTTAGTGTCTTCAGTGTTCCTTACTTAAAGCTGAAATCCAAAGCTATATGATGTCAGAAATCACAGTATTACCTGGATTTACGTGTGATCCAAGGAGCAGCTGTTTCTAAAGGAAGAGGGAAAGGAGGAGTTTGAATCAATAACATTTCCCCTTATAAACCAGATTAAGTGTGTAGAGTCTTCAAGGAGAAGCAAAATAGCAAATTATTCCCATGTTGGCCCACTTCTGGACTGAGTTCTCCTTCTGTCCTTTATGAAGGTTACTGTGGAATTTGCACTGGCAATTCCACAAGGATAGCTGATAGAATAGCCTATTCTGT
Organism: Pseudotriccus pelzelni; assembly: GCA_035584735.1. Lineage (NCBI taxonomy): Eukaryota > Metazoa > Chordata > Aves > Passeriformes > Tyrannidae > Pseudotriccus > Pseudotriccus pelzelni. Next base: position 10,041,057 of record JAWMRA010000161.1, on the reverse strand, counting down.
ACTTATATAACTGATGTATTTTATCGGAGACATTCCAGCCCCTGAACTGCTGCAATCACTCCCAGTGGATTCCAGTGGGCCTCTGCAGGAATGTGCCAACCTGCAGGGAAAGGGAGGGGGTTTGGGGGTGTTACTGCATTATGGTCCTTAGTCGCACTGTGTATCTACTGAGATACTCATATCAAAGAATTTATGAATGGCCTTTCATCATAGCTAAATACTTCATGGTCTTGAAAATTAAATTACATCAATTCTATAGATGGAAAACTATGGGAAATTGGAGGTCACCATGGAAACGTTCACTGGAGCAGGAAATGAAACTGCTGTGTTGATCAAGTGAGTAATCATTTATCTACAGCCCAAAAAGTGCAGTGTGCCCACCCTACCCTTTATCTTTTCCAGCAGCCTGGCCAGGGCTCTCCCTGCTTTAGAAGTGTTCTTTGTATGGAATGGAGAGAGCCCTGCACTTCCAGCTTGGCTCACAGGGCTGTTTAAGGTTGGGATGTCAGCTGTACCCCAGGATGGTTCCTGCTTTGTTGTCAGTATGGGGAAGGGGGATCAGTGTTGATGCTTTTCCTGTTACCCAGAAACTGAAATATTAACTCAGCAAACAACCTAGGCTTAAAATAATACAGAAGAGCCCAAGGCCTTAAGTCCTTCCCTCCTTTATGCCTCTGGGAAGGAATGCAGAGCTGGCCTAAGCACGTGCCTGGTGCCTTGTTTGTGACTGCTGTGGAGGCAACTGCTTTCCAAAGGAGCAGCTGGGAATGGGTTCTCCAGCCTTGGATTTGGGTGGTGTCACCTATCCCTGAATCACAATGGCAGTGCAGCACAGCAGGAATCTGCACATTTCACTGCCCCAGAAGGCAAATTCCCAATACAAAAGTGTGTTAGACTTTGGGTTTGTAACTTGACTATTACATGGGAGAAATGGGGGACCAATTCCAATGAAATGTGTTTTCAGCAGATACCATCGGCCCCTGAGCTGGGGCAGATGACAGCCCTGGCTCAGAGCAGAAATGAAGCCCCTACCACACTGAACTCTAAGCTTGTATAATTTAGCATTGTTGTGAACTTTAATTCAAATCTGCAAGGTTCCTCTCCAGGAAAGGGCAGTCACCCAGCATTCTACACTCCAAAGTGCTTAAATCTTCAACTGCCTATGAACATGCAATCATTTCTTACAGGGTTTAACAAAATCATCACAGAAATGCAGACCAGGCCTTCACCTATATTTCAGCTTTAACTCCACGTTCTTGCTAATTTACCCTTCGCTTCTCTAATTCACTTTGTCCTTAAAAGCCGTCCATTTTCTAACAGAACAAACTCTATAAACTTCATCCTCCACACACTTTATCAAACCAGTTAAAGATCCCTTTTCCTTTCCCAAACTCACTTGTTTGGCACAGCTGCTTAGATAACAAAATTGCATGAATACTTCACACATCGGATCCTTCAGATACTTCCACTGCGAACATAAACAAAAACTAAATGTAAGACTGACATTCTTCTAAACTGCAAAATATTTGAAGATAAAAATCCCACTCAGATGGCTGCTTTCCTCACTCCAGCCGTGTATTTATGCCAAGTGTAACTGTTGCCATGGCTGCCTCGTCAACTCATTAAAAATAACAGTTCCCTGGTCTCCAACTCCCCTCCGTTAAAGGAAAGGGATGTGGGCGCTCTCTAAATTGAATCCAGACAAGCCTGTGTCCCTTTACATCACCACTTAAAAGCCCCATTATTCAAGGAACTCCTGTCTCAGGAGTTTTACTCAGTGTCTGACTCTCAGAGGTAAAGGCCTGATTCTGTTTTTGTGATTTTTTGGTCTCTTAGAAGAGAAGCTTATTCCAGAATGCCTGCCTAGGAGGGATACTGGAAGTGGCCTGTATCTTACTAAATAAAAAATGCATCTATTTCTGAAGGATTGGCAAACTTGGATATCTTGTCCTGGAAGCAGATGTAGAACCCTCGTGCAGAACCTTTAAGCCATACTGATAGAGACCCCTTCGGGTTACGGTTAAACCCTGGTGTCTGCAGCTCTAGCTCTGCTAGAGCTTTCCTTGCCTGTTGCAGCTCAGAGCTCAGCTGCAGGTATCATTTCTGCTTCGCTTTTGAAGATACACCTGAGTAACTGTTCCGGGCCCTAGATGTGCCCCCTCAGGAGCTCTCACCCCCTGAACCGAGCCTGTACCTGCTGTGAACCTCTGCTCTCTGGCCAACATCATTCCAGATAAAAAGCAGCTCTGACAAAGCTACAGGGACCTGGCAATTTATGTCAGGAGAGGGAAAAGCCTCCACCCACGGGCACTTGGTGACGGAGCACACAGGCTTTGCATGACATCTTGACCTGTTCTGCCACTGGTCTCACGGAACTCTAATTGCCATTTCCCCTGTTCTTTCAAATGAAACTGTACGTAGGAGACGCAGCATTTGCAGTCAACGCTGCGGCAGCCACAGTCAGTTAACAGGAGGTTTCTCAGGTACCTGTCAGCATAAACTCCCCCCGCTTCACTGCACTGCACCAGCTCTCTGGGAACTCATTTTTGAGAATAAGCATGAATTGGCAATAAACTCACTTTTTTAATCAGTCACTGCAGCTGTGAGCCTGGATTGCAACATACGCTGTGATAATTCCTGTTTCAGATGTGTTCTAAAAATTTACATCAACTATTCAAGACTGTGCTGAAATGATCAAATTGTTTGGATTTATTCACTGCTCTGGGGAAAACACCCCTCCAAATCTAAATAGCATTCAGATGGAAACTTCCATCTGCTAAAAAGGAGGTCAGCTCCATCACAAAGATTTTGTTCCATACACCCAACCCCCCCACCCATCCCCAAATCCGATAAGATTGTTTCCTGAAATTTCTCCCCCAGAAATGCCTATGCAGAGTTATGAAGATGTTTTGACTTTTACGAACGGATCAGGTGATTCAGAACACCACTCCCAGGAAGAGACGCTGAGAGTTGGAGGTTCTTTGGCCTGTAGCAGCTTCTTCTATAAGAGAGCTGAAGAGGGAGTTTTGCCAGGACAAGGGGGAATGCCTTCAAACTGAGAGCGGGGTTAGGTTAGACAAAAACCAGTTGTTCTTCACTGTGAAGGTGGTACAACAGTCGAACAGGTTGCCCAGACAACTTGTGACTGCCCCGTCCCTGAAGTGTTCAAGGCCAGCCTGGATGGAGCTTTGAGCAACCTGGTGTTCTGGGTGCCCATGGCACCTTTTGAAGGTCCACTCCAAGCCCTTCCATGATTCTGTGATCAGAACACATTCCTGAAATACCCACATTTAATACCTAAGCCCCCCTGCAGCTTGGAAAGGAGATAGATGGTCTCCTACTGGTATAAACAGGGACAAGGCACCAGCTGTCCCCGTGACGCTCATTAGGAGCAGGTGAGAATTCACTGTAACAGGTCATTTTCAATAACCTACCCACAACTGTCGCTTCAGTAAAGGTTCCTGAGTGGGAACTGCAACCTAGAGCAGGATTTCAGAGATGAACTGAATTGCTGTGAAATGTGTTTAATAGCAGTTTCTTCCACTCTCCCGACAACTTAGTTACACTTAAACATTTTAAAAAATTACTATCAATAGAAGCCACCATTATTGATCAATTATATTGGTTTAATTTTGACTGTGACTTTGCTACTTAAAAGTGAGTACGCTATTTACATTTTAAGTACAATTAAAACAACAACTCAGAGGCAAAAGAACACAGAAGTGAGGCCAACCCAACAGGCATCCCCCGTTCCAGATCAACAGCACTGCACTGGAGCACTGAAAACTTTACAAGCAGCTGGAGATCTCCTGGTCTAGGGAAATACCACTTGGATATACACACTGCAATAAGCACCATTTTTATACCAGTTTCAAGGACCCAGATCTGATCACACTAACTAAATGTAAACTTTGCAAGTGTCTCGTGATGGCAGTAAATAATCCCAGAGTTTAGTGGCATTTTCTACTGTATATGTTCTATTCTGTGTTTAGTTGTTGTTCTATCCTACAGGAGTTTTCTCTAACAGAATTCCCAACACAGTGACTAGTTACAAACAAGCCAGGCACCAAAGCCTCCACGCACAAGTAAGCAAGACTCTAGTAATTCCATTTTAGGCTGGGCAAGAATACAAGGCTTAGTTCCACTACTCCAACAGCCTCCAGCTGCCAGCGTCACCTTCTCCAAAATCCGGCAGAAAAGCTTGGGTACAGCTTCTGGATCTACTCTGAAGTTTTGACTAGGAATTGTTTTACTTGCACATCCTTCTACTAATGCCTTTTTCTTCCACCTCTAATGAATTTAGTTGGAAACTACTGTTTAGGACTGTTCACGACTTGAGGTTCCTCAGTCTTCAGTTCTGCAGCACATGAGCACACAGTGTACTGTTTACCTAGTAACCTATACCTGCAGTACACAAAACTCCTTTTACAGCAGCCAACACCGCTCAACCAATGAGCTGTAACAGCAAAGTGTAAAGATAAACCAACAAACTTGAAGGAACACAACCCTACTGCTGAAACAATGTGTAACTTCACTGCCTCTTACTACAAAGTAAAACTGCAGTTCTGAAACAGAATCAGTTTTGAATTTATTAGGAATAAATGAACCTTGTAAATGACCTTGTGTTCCTCTACCCTGTATTTAACTGCAGAACCTTGGTGAGTACAGCAGACATCTACCCGAGACCCACCTTTATCTCCCTGACACCACACGTGAAGGGAGGAGCAAACTCGGCAATGCCGGTAGTTCCAGCACTGACTACATTACTCTACAGTTGGAAATACTGTCATGAATTTCAGATGACTCTGTCATGACTGGGAGGAACAACATGGCATTAAGTACTTTGAAGCCCCAGGCTGTCAGTGATTCCCAGAGTCACACAGGAGCTGCAGCCAGCTCTGAACCACTGAACTGCAGGAGAGCTTTCCTGCCTCACCTCAGCCAGACTCCACAGAAATATCCTGCTCTCTTGTGCACTGCAACATACACCCCATTTCAGAAAGTGCAGCATCACAGAATTTTTGGTAGCAATTCCTGTCAAATACAGCTGGCTTATGGAAGCACAGTACCTCGATTTACTGAGACACCCAAAGAACTCCCTGACAGACCCGGGCTCAGAGTGTGCAACAGGCCAGGGCTTGGGACTGTACCTGGGCAGCCCTTCACAGCAAACCATGAGCTGCTCTCCAAGGCCAACTCTCCCAGTCCCAGAAAAGCTCCACTTTTGTCTCTAGTGGTACAGAAGTTTATAGACTAAAGCATTTCCATCACTGGCAAACCCAGGAGACACTACTGTTTTGCAATTACAAACACATCACCTCGCAACAGGTGAAGTCTTGAGCATGAACGAGGACAAAAAAATTCACTAGGGACAAGGTTCTAGGAAGTAAGGTATTTTGAGTATTTAATAGATGACATTTCAAGCCTGTACAACGCAACATCATTGAACTCTTCTGTAGGGAGTTTTTGCCAATTTGAGAAACAGGCAGCTCATAGACAGGGCCACTTGATCAGAAAACATGCACGTGGCCTGGGGAAGCTCAAAGCATTACCAAGGTAAAAAGCACATACTCACTGATAAAGCATACACTGGACCACAAGGCAAACCCCTACCACTTATTCAGCAGAATTACATCATTTTTCTCCTGTCGTAACACAGCTGTAGTGTTTAATCTTGTCTGTGACCTTGTTTAGAATTCATCTGCATGTCCAGACAATGGGTGTAAAAAAAATTTCAAGATGGTCCCATCTAAAGTTACTCCCACTGATCCTTCCTAAGTGAACTGATCATCAGCCAAAGCTTTTCTACTGGGAGACATTCAGAAACAAGTCAAGTATCACAATGTTTATTGATAGATACAAGTATATAAAATCAGGGCATGAACATGTCTTGATAAATTAAGTAGACTTAATTTCAGTACTATAAGAGGGACCAATTCAAATTTCTCACCATGTCATGTTTTCACACCCACAAAAACCTCTTCCAAAGGGCATTAAACCATCTCTTCAGCCGATCAGTTTTTGTGCAAGTAAACTGTTCCTTTTAAAAAAAGACTTGTGCACTTGCCCAGGCTCAAGGATATTAAAACCTAGCACATAAAGCCCATTACTAGAGGTAGAAATACAGGCAATATACTATTACGGCAACAACCAACCATCGATTACAGTTAAGGATTCTCTGTAACAACCAAATGGATAATCAAATATTGCAACAACTCAAGTATTACACTGAGCAAAGTGCATTTCTACAGTATTCAGTGTTGCTATTCAGTTTTCTAACTTAAAAACCGCCTATGATAACTGGCAGCAAAGAAGACCCTTGCAACAGACTGCTTCTGCTCGAGAACTTATGATGTAATTATTGCATGCTGCTAATACACTGTTATCTAAACATTAAAGATACTCTAAAATATTTTTATTGTAGACTATTAAGACATACTACAAAAACCTTTTGCAGAGGATATCCTACTGACATACTTCTGCTTTAAATATTGTGAAACATTACAGCGGAATGAATTTTCGCAGTGGTTAGGTCAAATGCAGTTACATCATAGCAACAGTATGTTTGCACAATTTAAGGCTTTGGCTGGTTCTTTAGTCAGCTTCTTCTTCAGATTCTTCTTCTTCAGCAGTTTCCAGCCAGGTTAACCACTGGTTTACCTGCAGTTACACAAAACTGGTTTAAGGGAGCAGGAATTATTTCCCCACTAGGTACTTCTGCAGAACACTGCTTTCCCCCCAACTCTTTTTTGAAATCTTTCAGCCACATTTGTACTACTCAAAGGCCTCTAATAAAAGAAAGAGGCTTCGTTCATGTTGCTTAACTCCTCCCTAGTGAAATAACTCCCTGAAGCTGCTAGACATTTTAGACACTCTGAAAGTGTTCAAGCACTCCAATGCAGCAGAGACCACAAACCCAAATCTCTACTCTGATATTAGCAAGTTTACCTGGAATAAAGCTTTGCCCTTCCCTGGAAACTCTTGAGTAATATCTTCTTTCCATGCCAAGAAGGCTTCTTCTTCAATGATTTCCATGTCATAGAAATGAACAAAGAAGCGCAGTAACATGCCTATGGAAGTAAATTACAACTTTGTTAGCTTTATAACCTTCTGAATTGATGTACTGACAAGCCTGGAAGGCATACACAGGCACAAGTTCAGTTCTGGGAAGATCTTGCTGCACCCACCTTTTGGAAAATTATTGTTGTAGCAGTGCACCTGGAGTGCATATAAAGCACTCACTTGCAGATCAACATGGTCATGGAGGAACTTCTGCATTACTGGCTTGAAGGAAAGAAGCAGCTGTTTTTCCTGCTCTAGCTGCTCTTTAGATGGAGCAGATGAAGAATCCGATTCATCACTGGGTGGGTTTACTTCACTAGAAATATACTGCAAGAAACTGGACCAAAAAAAAAAGAAGCCAAGCTCAGTTCTATAAACTAAGAAATGTAGCACCTTAGCTTACAAGTTCAGCTGGCTATTACTACAAATAGCCTCCTGCTTCCATCAGTAGTCAGGTGCATGCACAGGGATTTGGGTTGCTGGTTGACAGTGCACCACAAAAATCCTTGTTTTGCCTCTATTATGGCTCTACAAGCACAGAAGTCAAGACTTCTTCCCAAAGAAAACACCTCCCGCTGATGCAAGCTCAGAGACTTGCTCTTCTTCTCAAATACAATGGGATTTTAAGAGAGGCGGTTCACTTAGAACCCTCTGTCTCCCCGCATCCTGCACACAGAGCTGCATGTCAGGCTTTATGCAGTTCCTGACCTGCTGGCAGGTTTACCAAACAGGTGTCTGAACTACAGCAAAACAACATCTCACCTGGTCATCAATATATTCACAAATCCCTTATCTACATGAAGTTTGGGTGAAATGTTATCTTTAATCCACTTGTAGATGGCTTGAGGGGATGGATCTGATTTTATTTGCTTTAGCAGTTCCTTCTCCAGTTTCAGAAGTGGGAACAAGAAGCTAAGCCCCTTCCCTTCCAAGATCTCCAGCATGCGGTCCTTGTTCTGGTCGATTTCTGACAAGTAAACACACAGGTTAAGTGCTTGTGCTGATCAAGAGCTGCCCTCAATGTTCATGGCCTCAGCCAGTTCTCAGCAAACACCACTCCCAACAATGCTCACAGGTGACTCCACCAAGATAACCTTGTATTTCATTCTACTCTGGCATAAACTAGAGGGAAAACGTCTTGCATGCACTAGGATCGGGTGTCAGAAGAGCTATGTGGCAACTCTTACCTGGTAACATTTTCTGCATATTCACTTTGCTTTGTTGGAACAATTCTGTTAGCCATTCACGGTCTTGTAACTTAGCTAACTGCTGAAGACAGAGCAGGAAGAGAGGGAAATGGGTGCCACTTTCCAGTGGTTGAGCCAGTTCGGAAATGCTCACCAGGTCTGAAATAATGGCACGGGCTGCAAACTGTGCTAAGTAGGATTTCACCAATGGGATGTCCACCTCCAGTTTGGGGCACTGGTCCAATACATTCAGGAATGCCTACAAAACAGGACACACGCAAGCTGAACTTCTGAAGTAATTTTGTTCCCGTGGACAGAAATTAATACTTGTGCTACACAGGAGCCTCAAGTTTCTTTTCTGCGTTCAACCACTTGCAAAGAGGTTCCCCGTTTCTGGTTCGCTAAATATTACATTTCTTCCTTCTGTCACTTCACTTGCCTCTCACTGGTTTAAACATTGTTTTTACCTCTTCAAATCAGTGTGACTTCAAAAAAAGTTTGCTCATTGACTTTACACAAACCACCCACCCCAAAGAGCCAAGAAACAAGGACTGCAAGACCACAGCACCTGCATGAAGTTGTCACTGGTAGCTATTCCCTCCTGCTTGAGCAAGCTGATCAAGGTGCTTGCTTTCTCTTTGTCTTCATCCGATCTATCTAGGGATTGAAGGATTACTTTGCTCAACATCTCAGGAATGAAGTGTTTCGGAGCTCTCATTTCTCTCACAGTATTGACAGCGTCATTAGCATTTCCATTGTTCAGATACTCAGTCACAACAGTCTCCTGCAGAAGAAAAAAGCACAGCTGAGCATTCTTTGTAAAGAGCGAATACAAGGCTTCAAGAATCACTGTTACACACTAACTTACAGTTTGTTTAAGGAGCTCTTCTTTAGAAGGAGGTGGTTTCTTGGTGGTCTTTGCAGGCTTCTCTTGTATAAGTGGTGGATTTGTTTTAAGACCAAGTTGAGGCGGCTGAAAAAAAGATACAATTTGTTTCTCTGCAGCACATCTACACGTGCTTATATCAAACTGAACAACATACAAAGGCAGATGGGAGTCAAATCAGTTTGTTTTCATACATTCTGTCTGTATGTCCTGCTCTGTGCAATCAAGAGCTTCTCTCTCCCTTCCCACATTAGAAATTAAGTTTTGCAAACATGAAGAGGTAAGTACAGCCAACAACATACACTAGTTTATATATTTACCTGTCCCAAAGGCGGTGTCTGAGTGCGTGGTGGTTGAGCACTGGGAGGAATCATAGTTATCTGGGGCTGAAGCTTTGGCACTTGGTTTTTATTCATTAGAAAAGACTGAGCAGGTCTCAGGCTAATCTGTAAACAGATAAGTCAGAAAAAACTCAAACTGTTTCAAGTATTCTGACCAACAAAATACAGCCACGGACTCACACCAAGCTGATCTCACTGAAGCATGACTTCATTTCTACAGTGCTAATACCTGAATACAGACTGAGCCACATGTGTCCTGAAATTCCCCCAAAAGCAAGTTACTGCTACTTAGTTCCACTGGTATCAAGAACTGGAAATGCTCCTTTTAGATGCAGTATGTTAGAGACCCAAGAAGACAATCAGCATGTTTGCTGATGTATTTTACAGCCAAGATTAAAACTCCACCATTGCTCAGAATACAAGTCTGGTTAACACTCAAAATCACAATGCAGTTTTACTTTGCATTTGAAATTTTGCCTATTAGCCAGTTCTAAACAAAACAAAACAAAAAAAAATTTAGCCTGGTCCAGCACTTCAGGGCTCGTGAAGTTCAGGATTTTCTGAAGTTTTAATTAAATGTACTGTTATCACTATGATGCATGGGAACTGATGTCAGAGTAGTGTTCTTGGAAGTGTGGGGGAAGGAAGGGACACCCCAAAAAATTGCCCTCATATCTCAGTCTTGCTCATAGGACGCTGGATACCCTAAGGAAAGTGGGGGGGTAAGGTGAAAGAGGAAGGGACAAAGGAGGAGGAGGAGGAGAAGAAGAAAGAGTTCCAGCATTAGTCCTCATAATAACGCGTCTTGCTATAATCATTGGGCAATATTTAGAATAGGCTTTAAGTAATGTAGGCATGTCATGTACCTCATCTGCATTAAGCTGTCCTTTCTTAGAAAACCGAGGTGGCATATCCTTCGACTGTCCTTGTTGCTGGGATAAGAGTCCCTGATTCTGGGTATGGTAGAGCTGGCTTTGCCCCTATTTCAGAAAGGGAGATATAGAGAAAGTGCAGATGATGGAGTGGCGTACATCATACGGTAAGTAGTACCAGAGGGACCAGAGAACAAAGGTTCTTTTTGCCAGGAAGGGAGAAAGAAGGAGCAGGGGTGGTGGGAGAGTAGCAGCTATCCCTAAAAACAGGGCTATCTTTTAAATAAAACACACCATTCTGACCCACCAAAGCCACATGCACCTTTTCTTGTAGTTAAAAAAAAACAAAAGAAAACCAAAACAAAAAAACCCAACAAAAAAGTGTATCCTTTCATCTGCACAATTTAAAAAGTGGTTTAGAATTTTTGTATCAGCTGAGCATCAGTTCTTATGAAAATCAAATCTGAGTAAGTCTTTTAACAGAAGCAGACTATAATCCATAACATACGCATCTGAGGAAGAGCTCCTGAACAAGCTGAAGTCACCATGTGAATATCTTACCTGACTTTTCAGAAAAGATTTGCCTAGGTCTCCAAACTGGGCTTGAGCAGAAGGCATGAGGTGACCCCCATGGCCATTGAAAAGTTGGTTTGAACGATGGCGTCCCATGGTGGGTGAAAATCTATCCTGAATAACCCCTGGACCAGTACCAATTCCGCTACCTGTATGAGACAAACGACAGCTTTAGTTCTTGCTCGGTACACCACAGCCACCCCCACCACCCTTGTGCTCCCAGCCTACCTGGCATTTGTCCAAACATATCAGCAAGCCCTCCGAGTGGGTCCCTGTCAAGTTTCATCCTGGGTGGCATAAAGGGTCCCTCCAGAAAGAAGTCGCTTCTCATTCCTTGAGACATAGGAGCAGGAATAAAAACTCCCAGATCCTTTAGGGCAGGAATTGTAAATTTTCATTAGTATGGAGAAATAGTCCCTTAAAGAGTAAAGTTCTTAGCCCTCAACTGCAGAAATATATCTAATTTTAACCCTTAACCTGACTGTCACACTCTGCTGTGAGAACTACCCCTAAGTGCAGGGTAGGTTTTGGGATACAGAGCAAAGCCAAGCACGAGACCTCACATGCAACACTTACTTTAACTGCATCTTGACGGATTTGATTGATAGTCTTTGGTCCATTGTCAAGAAAAGCTTTGCGAGGAACCCAGTTGTGTTCTCTCAACTCCACAGTATCCTGTGAACATAACAGATTATAAGTAAATGGTTCAAGACCACTTCGAGAAAAAAGCAGCAGTACAATCCATTTTTATCGTCATACCTGCAGCAGGAAACGAATCCTTGCTGGCAATTCCTTACTTGACATCAAGGAGCGCATACGGGCAAAGTACTGATCCATTAAGGACTGGGGGAACAAAAGTTACAAGTTGGAGTAATTCTATCAGTGTCTTGAGTATTCTAACATTCAAGACATCCAATATCAAATAACAGAACAGGCTGCCTTTCCTGTCATCTCTATCTCCTTGATGCCAGTCCAGTTTAAAGCAAGCTAATGTATCAGGACATCCGAGTCAGAGATAAATAACACAGCCCAAGTTCACATTACTCCGACACCATTTTAAGTTTACATTCAGAACTCATCTGTCAAATCAGCTGTGTTCAGAACGGTACATGACACAATTTCAAGCAGCGTTTAGGAAACAACAGTCTCGTGCTTCTGACTTCCTGATGGCTGTAACTACACCCTGGGAAGACATTAAAAACCATTCCAAAGATGAGCTCGTTCCGCTATCACTTGATGCGGAAGCCATAGCTGGTACTCCTCTCTGAAGATCACACCTCAGTTCTGTACATACAAATACTGTACACAGAAGGTTCAGCCAATCAAAGCTGTAACCACATACTTTAATTAGGTCAGTGACTGCAATGGATAGGCACATACCTTGGCTTTCGCATGATCTAATCTAGGCCCCACTGTCCTCATTATCTGACAGAGGCACTCCAAATCCTCCCCCATATCTTTGAGTTGGACTCTCTTCTTCTTTTCCAAAAGCTGCAAAAGAATTAGGCATTTCAACACATTAACAACTCATAAACAACAGACTTAGTGCACTGGCACATAATGTTACACTGTCTTGTTCTAAAGGCAAATGGACTTAAAAATAAAGAACTTCTAATTCAAGTACTTATTACTCCTAAGTGTATGTACTTTTGAAGTACCTGTGGTATTTTCTCTCTGGGCCAAACTACATCTTCTCTTGGGGACAATCCCCATGGCTCTGAACAAAGCCAATTTTACTTCTTAATCACACCAGAAGACAGACCATTTTTAACACTGGGGGCAGGTGACGGTCAGAAAACATTTCTATGTTATTCTATGCTTCAATATTTCCAAAGCAGCATAGCTCTTTTTAGAGTCCTATTTTGCTCCTAGCTGTGCCCCAATCTGAATACTCACTGTTTTGATGCACTTATGAAGGATAGATTCATGAATAAGATCAAGCTTGCCAAGTTCTCCAATGAATTTGATGTTCCCCAGCATCTTGATCTTGGCAATGGCTCTCTGTTCCTCCTCCTCAGGGAGGAGGGGACCATCATGCTTATCATAGACTGGAAAACAAAGAAGCCTGTTTAGCATGGCTGTGGGAAAAGAAGACAAGTGCTGTATTAAAGTGGTTTTAAAACTTACTATCAACATTTCTGGTTCGGTTTTCAAATTCATCTTGAAGTTTAGATATTAGGAGGCGTCTGAATGTCTAAAAAAAGAGAACAAAGAAAACAATTAAGCTAATCAGTGCAACTACATACGCTAGCAAAAATTATCATTCCAGATTGACAAATACACTCACTGTGCTTTGCTTCTGTCCTGGATGACTCTCTGCTGATGGGCCATCAAAGTTGGGTGCATCTTCTGCCAGTCGCAGACATAGTTGAGCGTACAGCGAGCTATACTTGGGCTCTTCAAGGGCTTTGTCTACGATCTGAACAGATGGATTTGGAGTAAGGCAGCACGAAGGAGGATGCAAACGTTATTAGGAAAGTGAGATGCAAGACAGGAGGCATTACTACCACTCTGATCCAGAACTATTTTCCACTAAATCAACCAAAGAAATAACATAGTTTAACACTAGTCTGAAATGAATGGAGAAGGCTGTTCCATGCTATTCAAGAGCCTCTACAATCCTTGGCCAACAAAACTGATCATCACACCACCTGTGCCAGTATTGCCAATCTGATCTCAGATTAAACAAAGTGACATCACAGCTACATCAGCGTCCCAAGAGGTCACCTGCAGTAGCCTTTTCAAGGCCAAGAGGCCTGCTTCTCAGGAAAACAGGAAGGGCTAGCTAGGACTGCTAACTAGCATCTTAGATTTTTTAAAAAGCCTGCCATAGAATCCCCAGTCACATTTAGCGATTCTTGAAACTTTCAGACAGGGAAGTTAAAATGTTAAACCTACTTCCTCCTTAGTATACCCTTCTCACACAGAAAGCAGGTGTGAGGTGGTGTTTGATAATCCAAATACACAAAAGCATTAGACGTGACGCTTCTATATCCCCACCCAAACCAACCAGCCTTCTGATTTTGAACATGCAAGAAACCTGTAGTTTAAAGAAATGCAGCCATCTTACCAGCAGTATGACCCCTTTTAGGATGAGCTTAGATTCTACACCCACATTGAGGAGCTCAAGGCATAGCTTGTCAAACTTTTCAGGAGTAAGCTTATTTAGTATGCTAAAGAGGAACAAACAAAAACAAGAATACAGATATTGTAAGCACGCTGCAAGTAATTTCAGAGTCACATTTATCTACTTTTTAAGCCTACTAAAAATAACGAAGTTCAATTTTCCTTTCAACTATTTTTCAGGAGATCTTCAGAATGTGTTGAGAATTCCAGTCCTCTTACTTTAAAGGCTTCAAGTGTTTGCTGCTGCTAGACGATCAGTTTATCTCGTCTCCAAAGGACTCACCTCCCCCAAACTCAGCCCACATGTCCTCCTTTCCTCCAGCCCATTTATTAGAAACACATTGCTACTAAAAGCAGTAAGAAAAAAAGTAATCTTCTTGTGAAAAACTTACCCTCTTACTTTCCTGAAGATTGCATCATGTCGTTCTTTGTCGTTTGCGGAGTCGTCATCTCGTCTAGTGCTTCGTGAAGGAATCCATTTCTGAGCGTTTTGCCCTGGGTTTTTCCCCAGGAACTCGCTGCAAAATTTTGAAGAATGTGATTGTTAAACAAATGATTTAAAGAACTGGCCTTTTAACCTTTCAGTATTGTTTCAGACCAACTCTGTTGCTTGGTCAGGAGCACACACACTGGCCCCTGCCGACACAGCAGCATCTGCCACACAGTAAAGTACTCACTCAACAATAATAAAACCCCACACCCCAAAGGAAACCCTCTGAGCTTTTAAAGCAAAAGGCACGAGCAAGCAAGTTTGTGCAGCTCCTATCACCCAGGATGCACACTTTTAACAGCCACAGACTGGAGAACATTATAAGGTTATCGACTCAGTAGGTGTCCCCTGTACAACTTCAAAACTGCCCTATTTTCAGTTCTGTATTCACCATCAAGCATGCTCTGCTTTAAAAATCACACCAAATTAGAGACCGAGATGACATACCTGTTGCTGGCAGTCTTGGGATAGTGCTGAGGTGCACCCCTACCACCTCCTCCGCCTGAAGAAGCACTGTTAAAAAACAACAGCACAATCTTTGGTAAGTTCAAAAACTCAATGCTTTCAATTATATCTCAGTTTTGGTAGAAACATTACAAGAATCTGAACTGTCCTCAAAGGACACAGTTTCCACTACCAACTGTTCATCAAACAAAAGACATTAGTACCTGAAACGAGAAGCACCCCCTTCTGCAATCGCACTCTCCACTTTGGCGGCTTGACAACGAAGAATCTTCAAAAGAATAAAATTAAATTGACGGGGTGGGGAAAAACAAAACCTAGAAAGACAAACCAAGCATTCATATTATAGTTGTTTTACTATCAGCCGCAGAGTCTAACTTACAATAAAAGTACAAACACTGAGCTCTACAAAAGGTAAGGAAAGCCTTATTTATGCGATACTTGGAATGATCACAGAAAGGCCAATTTCACCATTACAGCCATGTTTTCCAACGGGGGAAAGATGTAAGGGAATCAAGGACTAAAAACAGCAAGACCCTCAAATTTACCCACTCCACCCTGAAAAGCACTTGTAGACAATAACAAGTACGGTTTACTAACACAGCATAATGAATCCTTTATTAACACGGCTTACAAACTATGATTAATTATGGCAAGACAAAGCAGCCAAGTTTTGAAGCGGTAAGCACCCGAACGCAAAACGCGCTACTTAACGCGGTAAGAAGTACGCGTCCAAACTGCCTACTAAGCTACAACATAACGAAAAAGGGTACCACCCACACCCCACCGTCAGATTTTAGAAAGGAGACACAAATTAAAGATGTCCCTCCACCGCCCGGGAGGGGGGAGCGCCCAGCGCCCCTCAGGGCTCGGAGCACCCGCCGAGGCTCGGCCGCCCGCCCGGCGCGGGCACGAGGAGCGCACACGACATGGCGGCGGCGGCGAACAAAAGGCCGCGGGCGCGCAGGGCGCCCCCCGCAGGCACCGCCCGGCACCGCCGCCCCGCCCCGCCCCGCTCCCCGCTCTTTGTTCTCCGCGGAGGGACCCGCTCCACCGCCGCCGAACGGCGACGGCTCCCCGCCCCGGGAAGCTGCCGGTATCGCCCTGCACCGCCGCCCCCGCAACAGGAAACATGGGCGAGGCTGCTGCCCGCCTGACGCGGCGCCTCGCCAGCCCCCGCTCTTCCCTCCCACGAGGAGCCAAGAGAAAAGAATAAACATTAAAAAAAACTAAACCCATATATTAGAAAATCCTCTCGCCACGTTCCCCTGGCAAATGCGGATCCCGAAGGACCCTCAGGCCGCAGAGCGAACCGAAGCTACTCCCTGCAAGGGGAGCAAGTGGGGCAGCGCGGGTGCCTACAGAGCGCAGCCAGACCACCGTCCTGCAGCCGAGCCGATCCTCGAAAAGGGATCGCCCCTACGGACCGCCACCACGCGACCCCATCTCCCTCACTCTCACCTCTAACGCCGCTGCTCAAGCGCTCCCTCCGCGCCCAGCGGGTGCTGCCCAGCTCCCGCAGCCCTTCGCTCGGCAGCGGCGGGCCCCCCAAGCCGGCAGCAGCACTGCCACAGCCGGCAGCGAGAGCGGCCCCCGGCTCGGGCCGCCATTTTGTGCGGGAGCCAGAAAGAAGCAGCCGGCGAGAAAATGGCGGCCACGCCGGGCAGCCGCCATTTTAGGCTGCAGCTGCAGCAGTCCCCGCTCCCTCCCGGCCCCAGACCCGCGTTTCTCTCGCCACTTCCCGCGTTTCTCACCTTCCCTAAGGCCTTGTCAGCTTCCCCGGCTCCCGGCGGCTCCCAAGGGCAGGGGAACAGGCACGAGAAGGGGGGGGGGGGGAAGGGCGCCGGGGACCGGGGCGGGGGAGGGGAAGGGGGGAACGCGCGGGACAGGGCGAGTCTCCGAATCACCACAGCAAGAGCAGCACCGGCCCGACGCCTCCCCCCGCCACCTCCATAGAGCGCCGACCGCCGCCGCCGCGTCTCGGGCGCTCCCCGGCAGCCCCACTAACTTTATCACCCTTCACGCAACCTACCCCACCTCCCGCCGGGACCCGCCAATCGCCGCCGAGCGCTCCGCCCGCCCTGCCAATCGCAGCCGAGGCGGGGGGCGGTGCCGCGGCCGGGGTGGGCGGCGGGGAGCGGGGGTTCGGTTGCGCCGCGCCGCCGCCGCAGTGCAGCACCGGTATTCACGGAGGCCGCTACGCCGCGGGCCGGCGGGGCCGCCGGGCAGCGCCGCGGCACCTGCGCAAGCGGCGTAAGCGCCCCATGGCGGCCGCTCGGCCGCCGCTCCCCTGCGCTGCTCGCTGCGGGGCTGCAGCCCCCTCACGCAGCCCCGGCGCTCGGGGCCTGCGGGGCGAGCGGCGGCGCCTTCTTGTCGCGCCCACACAGCGGTAGTTTAGTGTGTGTGTAGCCACGTAACGCTTTGGGTTGTTCGGGGTTCGTTTTTTTTTTTAATTCAGTGAATTGATTTTCCCCATTTTCCCCTCAGCCAGACCACATTTCAGATTTTGTTGGAGGTGAAAAAAAAAAAAAAAGAGGTGATAACAGACTGTAGCCTCGCTCTTGCAATCAGACTGGGAGGAGGAGGGTTGCCATGTGAGCTCCAGGAGCCCGTCTGCACGGATCCAGTTTCAGGTTTGCTTTCTGGGGTTGGAAACTATTTCTCCCTCTGCGTGTGCTGTTTATCTGCGATCCGGCCTGTCCGGGGGTGCAGGCGGCCTTCGGACAGCCGGTGCTCCGGAGAGACATTGTTGTGTGTTTGTCGTGCCAAGCACAGCGCTGGTGGGGTATTCCTGCTCCCTCAGTCACACAAAACCAAGATGGCCAGGCTTCCAGCTGTTGGTGGAAGTTTAAGTCATGGAGACTTCCAGAGACTCACCCACGAGAGGTTTCATCCTTTGAACAGCCAGGTCTCCGTCCCAGGTGGTCGCTGAGGTGGCAGCCACCCCGACTTGCCAGAGGATCAAACTTGATTGCCCTGGGTGGGGCCGTACTGAAAAAACAAGGGATAAGTAAAGGTGACGAGAAACCCCATAAACAGCCACATCTGCTTTGTTCACACACTTCGCCTTCCGCTTTCGGTTTGCATGACTCACAGTTCAGATGCCTGGGAGAAAGTGATACGTGTAGTAACTCCTGAGCCGCACAGATGGCAAGTCCAAACAGATGATACTGCAGAACTTCCAGCTTCCCAAAAACAGCCTCACTCCTGATGCTTTCGATACGGTGTGCCCCAATGTCACAAGAGTTATGTAAGGCCTAAGGGGGGCTGTCGTACTTATGTCGTTCTTATGCTGCATCTTATCGGGGATGAAGTTTGTTCAAGGTAGATTTCCCCATCTCAGACCCGTAAGCGTTAAGGACAGTTTACTGAGCGGATTGTGTTACGGAAAGTCTGGAATAAACTACCCGAAAGTAAGTTCTGAGCACATACGCGTTGAATAAAGGTGAACGTGATTTGAACATGATTGTGACAAGGTATTTGTCAACCAGAATTTTTATATAGTGGCACTTTCCTGCGTGTAACAATTATCATATTGTGCAAGAGCTTGGACCTCACGTGTAAATCTGCAAGAACAGAACTGTGCAGAGCTCCACTGAAAATCCATGGAATCCAGTTTGAAAGAAGGCGACAAGGGGCACAGAGCAAACAGTAAAGTCAACAAGATTTAAAGCAGTTAACATTATTGAACATTTTCGGAGTAAAAAAGTGATAAAAATACTTGCAGATCTTAAAAATGGAAGTGAAAAGCAAAGATTTTGTTTTGCATCGAATGGGAGAATATTCTCGTGCAGTGTTTCCAGCATTAGCATTCCAACACTGTTACCCTGTAAGTGAAAACTGAGGAGAATTTGTGTGTGTGTATATATATATATATATATGTACACACATATAATATTTTTTTTTTTTTCTGGAGGCAGGGGGAAGAGGACAGAATGGAAAACCTGAAAAACATGGGAGGTACGTATTGACAGACTAAAGTATCACCTTTTTTGGTTTATTTTAAAGCATACCATAGAATACTTATTTCCATAACAACAGACAATCCCCCAACATTAGGTCAGTAAGGGGATAGCAGTGAATGATCACGGTTTTCTTAAAGCTGTGATTGTTTTTTTAGGACTGAAACCTGCATTTTTTAGCACCAGGAGGATATTCCGTAGGTCATACTGACTTCGGCAGGTGGGAGCTGAAGAAGTTTCTGTGCTTGGCTGCTCGTAGGTTCCCTTCATGTGTGCCACACTTTGTCAGCCTCAGGGACCTGCTGCACGAGTACAATTGATGAAGGCAGTGAACTGTAGTGCAGGGGACAAAAAAGATTGTGAACTGCCTTCTAGTTTATACATCTCACCTTCTTTTTAAATTCCTTTACTTGCTGGCACGGGAGACACCATTATTCATGTCTGGGAATGTAGCAGCCCAATTGTTTATATGATTATTCAGTAACAAATTTAGGTAAAGATTTTGTTTTCAGTCTGTCCCTTTGACTTCACAAAAAAACCCAAACAAACAAACAAAAAACAAACCCAAACCCACAGAAAATCAGCAAATGGAATTTAGTAGCTACCACTTTCGGTATCACTTTGCATCCATCAGTCACCTGAGTGACTTGAGCAAATTCCACCTTCCCTTTGTATTTCCTCCCATGCTCGCTCTCTTCCGCTTGCCCTGAACGCCAGTGATGCTTTAATTCAAATAAGGTGGTTTGCAATTGGCATAGCGGTAGTTCTGGATTTGTTTCTGCAAGTCTGAACTTGCAGGATCTATGCATAATTCCAACTTGAGCACACTGCCACTGGTTATTTGGAGAAGGGATGTGTGTAAAGTGTCACGAGGAACCCTCTGCGTTGCCGACTGTGTGGCACAGGAACAAGAATTGCTTCCACAGATGCAGCATCTGGCCAAGAGGAAGAGGGATACCTCTGGCTGCACATACGGCATAGGTCAGAACCTGGACAGGCTGCACTGTCTACCAAAACAACCCACAAAATGTGGGACAGAAGTTTTTCCTTACTATTGCCAAGCTGCAATCACTGCAACTTATCTGTGTAGTAGGTTGTGTTGCAGTGATCACAAAGCTGAGCCCTGCTGGGTGGGGATTCCAGACAGAGCTGATGACAGGGTAGCTGTGGCAGTGTGGCACTGTACCATCCCCACTTCATCCTGCCTCTCATCCTCCTGCTGGTTGTGGAGCTGGCTTGGCTGGGTTTTATGCAGAGTGCCCTATTAGTGCAGTGTGCACATGCACATGATGTGAACCAAAGCATCCATGTAGAGGATAAATACTGCAAAGTAATTCACTGCAAATTCACACCCTGGTTTGCTCCACGTTAATTTCTCCAACATAATCACCTCCTGCACCTTCTTACTTAGCAAACAGTTTTGCTCCCTGCCTTTTCAAGCGAGCCTAATTTCTCTCCAAAGCCATCCTGACCCACCCCATGAATGAAGCAGCTGGCGCACACATTTAACCAAGTGTACTCTTAGTTTTTCCTGTGATAGAAGCCTGTCTCAAGGACAGCTGTTCTGTAGAAAAAAAAAAACAAGCAAACAACAAAACCCAAAGCTTAAGTAAAAAATACACCTATATTTTTCATTTAAACATTTTTTTTGGCACTTGTACTGAAGCAGAATGTTCTTGATGGCAAACCCGTTCATACTCAAGTAGTCCCGAATTTCAAGAAAGGCAAGAAGCAGGACCTCAGAAACCACAGGCCTGTCAGTCTCGCTTCAGTGCCTGGTAAAATAATGGCAAAGATTACTCTGTGAGTTACTGAAAAACACCTGGAGGACAATGCAGTCGTGGGTCACAGCCTCCACA
>JAWMRA010000161.1:10006600-10020137 GCA_035584735.1 Pseudotriccus pelzelni | reverse complement strand
AGTTCAACAAGGGAAAGTGCTGGATTCTGCACCTGGGATGGGGCAACCCTGGATGTACAGACAGACTGGGGAATGAGATGGAAAGCAGTGCCGTGGAAAGGGCCCTGGGGGTGCCGGTTGATGGCAAGTTGAATGTGAGTCAGCAGTGCCCCGGCAGCCAGGAGGGACAACCTGTCCTGGGGGGCATCAGGAAAAACATCGCCAGCCGGGTGAGAGAGGGGATTGTCCCACTCTGCTCTGACCTGGGGCGGCCTCACCTTGAGTCCTGTGGGCAGTTTTGGACACTACAACATAAAAAGACATTAAGCCATCAGAGAGTGTCCAAAGGAGGGCAGTGAGGATGTTGAAGGGTCTGGAGGGGAAGCCTTACGAGGAGTGGCTGAGGGCACTTGGTCTGTTGAGCTGGAGGAGACTGAGGGGAGACCTCACTGCAGTTACAACTTCCTCACGAGGAGAAGGGGACAGGCAGGTGCCGATCTCTTCACACTTGTGACCAGCCACAGGACTTGAGGAAGCAGCATGAAGCTGAGTCATGGGAATTTTAGGTTAGATATCATTCACCCAGAGGGCGATTGAGCACTGGAACAGGCTCCCAATAGATGTGGTCGCAGCACACAACACTCTCAGGCACATGGTGTAACTCTTGGGGTGTCCTGTGCAGGGTCCCTTCCAACTCGGCACGTTCTGTGATTCTATGTTCTAGTGTGCAGATTAACTATTATAAGAATTGTTTGCATTGTCTCTTGGAGAGATGCACTAATATGTTGGGTGTGTGCCTAATTTGTAAACTGTAACATGGAAAGTGTCAAAGCATTGCAGAAGGCTTTGTGATTGTTCTCTACAGGATTTTAATTTGCAGAATGTATATTGGTATTAAACTTCTGTATATATGGGGGGTTGACTTTTAGTGAGGCTGATTTAACAATGCTCACTGACACAAGAGTATTCCAACACTTCTAGACAGTGGTGGATTTTTAACCATCTGGGAAGTCACTTCTCTCTTCTTTTTCTTTGGAAAATCCTTTGCAGTAGATTTCACTGAGTCTTCTATCTAATAAATTATTTTGCTTTCGTGCAGTTGTCTTCTGAAATGCTGCACCCTACGCCTTAACTCACCAGCTGGATTTTGTGCTGTTCAAACCCAGAGATACTGAAAAAACCAATTCCCCTCCTTATTTCCAATTTAAGGCCTAGAAGACTTGCTAGATTTCTCAAATGTAACAATTTGTCTGGCAGTTACAATTGCACAGGACTCTTACGGTGGTTCTTTGTCAGAAATCCGGACAGATATTTGGGGTGTGACTTGAGAGTTAGCCAGTGAAAACTCTGTAGAATCCTCAAGTGTTAGAAATACTGATATTTCACCAGGGAATGTTTATACAGGCTGCTAAAGAAAGTGAGGCAGTGCCCATAGCAGCACAGCTTGCTTTGCTTTCAGAGTCTTGTTTAGAACAGCGAATATTTTTAGCCAATATAATTGTACTAATGCATAATCATCATAACTTTCAAAGAGGAAGATTGCATATGTATTCCCAGAATGGTTTTGGAAAACAAACCAACCAAAAAATAAACCCAACAGTGGCTGTCTTCTCAGCAGGTCTAGTTCAATGAAATATGTAAGTTGCAAAATTTTTACATCCTCCAGTCTTCTAAAACAACAGAGTTGTTCATGTTCTCTGGCTCAGCAGAGTGAGTGTGCTGTTTCTGGCACTGGTTGGCACCAGCTTTACAATAAAGTAAGTAAGCTTTCAAATTTATAACTTTTATTATTTGCCAAGAGAAGAGCTTTTCTGTCTCCTAAACACTGCCAGTTCATGTTTGAGTTACCTTAAAGCATGTCTATGATTTTTAATTTTTATAGTTATTAGTATTTTGATTTTCTATGTAATATCTAATTTTGATACCTTTTAGGCTTTCCAGTATCATGTCCTAATGAATTCTGTTTAATTCTACCATGTTTAAGAAGTAATAATCCTTGTATCAATTTTAAAAGGTATTGGCTTGATTCCATTGTAATCTGCTTGCTTAAGTGGTTTTGTGTCAGTCATCTTCTATATGAAATACTTCTGATATTCAGAAACACCTCCTGCAGCTGAACACACAGTACAGTGGCTTGAGTTGGAAGAGCGTCAGAATGTCCCATAGCGCCATTGCATTACTCTTACCTTTATAAAATATGTTTTATTGATGAGCTCAGAAGCAGGGATAGGAAATTGCCATTATGAAAATGCTGCACATGGTCTTACAACAAACTAATTTTGTATTATCTTTTTCGTTGCAGCAAATGCTGTGTCATGGTTTGTGTGTGTAGGAAACAATAGCAATACACTATAGAACATTTATATACTTTTATATACATTTAGCTGCTCATAGGAAAGGGCTTTTGTTGGATTCAGTGAGCTACTCCTTGCTGTTTGCTTTACTTTCCTACGGGCAGAAACGCAGCATGTCCTCTTGCAATTTAAGGTAATATTCACATATATTAGTTATCAGTGGTTGCTGTTAGTATGATTTCTATTAATGAAAAGAGAGGGCATTAATTTTCTGTCAGATTTCTGTAAGGACCATATTTTCTGTTATTTAGGGGTCAAAGATCCACCTGAGCTAGAAAAAGGGTGAGGAAAACCTACTTAGCATTTTCAGTCATTAGGAGGAAGCAAAACCACAGGGAAATCAGGCAGATAGTTGCAAATCCAAGTTACCCTTTTGAAAGGCAGTGAAGTCCTGCTGTTTTCCCTTGTTGCCCATTTGAAAGGTTCAAAACCTTTCTTTAATTAAAAAAAAAGATGATTACTTGTAGATATGAGTGTGTTATTACAAACCTGTATTTTTAAATAGGTTCAGCAACATTAAACCATTAGATTACAATAAGCAGCATTTCCATTGTTTGACCTATGGTTCCCTTTATTAAACACAGTCTACTTAGAGTGTGTTAAAAAGGTTTTGCATTTATGTAGATTATTTTTATGCTGTCACTCCTTAGATCTTAGTCCATTAAAGCAAGTGCAGCTGCTCATTGAAATGATCCAATTTCCCCCCTATTTTAGTGAAATCTGTTTTGTTTTTGAAGAAATTGCATAAAGGAGGCTTTTTCCCATTCTTACCCAAATTGTTGCTCATACCTACTTTGAGAAGAGAGACAGGAGAAGAGAACCAAAACCACTACCTGAATGTGACCTAAATCAAGAAAAACACTGAGAGGCTCCCAGATGTTAAAAAAAGAGGCTAGATCTGACTCTGAAGGGTAGCTTTTATTAACCAGCAGGTATTTCAGGCTTCACGTGGCATGTTTTTATATCATACAGAAAAATTTAAGCTGGTCCAGGGGAAGGCCACAAAAATGATCGGAGGGCTGGAGCACCTCTCCTGTGAGGAACAGCTGAGAGGGCTGGGATTGTTCAGCCTGGGGAAGAGAAGGCTTCAGGGAGAGCTTAATGCAGCCTTTCAGGACTTTTAAGAATGGTGGGGACAGCATTTTTAACAGGGCCTGTAGCAACAGGACAAGGAGCAGTGGTGTTAAACTAAGAGAGGGTAGAGGCAGACTAGGTAGAAGGAAGAATGTCTTTGCAGTGGAGGTGGTGTAACACTGGCACAGGTTGCCCAAAGAGGTGGTAGGTGCCCATCCCTGGAAACACTCAAAGTCCGGTTGGACGAGGCCCTGAGCAACCTGATCTAATTGAAGATGTCTCTGCTCATTGCAGAGGGTTTGGACCAGATGAGCTTTAAAGGTCCCTTTCAACCCAAAGTATTCTATAATTCTATGAAAATGTTACATGTATTCTGTGGACTGAAAGTCCTTAATTCTCAGAGGCAATACAGGCCACTTCAGCACCACAGAATTATTTCCAGTTAGCCAGCTTCACAAGTTTAATGAACGTAGGAAATGAGTAATCATTAGCAAAAGGTAAAAAGGACTTCAGAGGTGTGTTTGAATAACATGATCACATTTCTGTGGATTCTCTTCTGTGTAATTTTGAGTGAAAATGAAAGGTTTGAAAAGAAAAGATTCTGAAAACATCGTTCTTTTGAAAGTTCTGAGCTGGCATGTGGCCTTTGCCACCTGGCACAGCCTCACATGGAACTGTGGGAGTTGCTGTGTTGTGGTTGGTGAGTGATCTCAGGAGGCGTTGCAAGGTGAATGGGGGCATATGGGAGAGGTAAACTCTATGTGTGCTTATTGTAAAATACCTGTAATCAGAAGAATCTCCAACTGGGGCATGTTTTCCTGGATTTTCTTTGTAGAAAGGAAGTGGTTTTGTTTCTGGTTTATTTATTTTTTTCCCTTTGTTGTTTGTTTGGGTTTTGGTTGTTTGTTTGGTTTGGTTTTCCTTTGGGTTTTTTATTCCTTTGTTGTTGGTGCTGTTTTTAAGGTGGAAATGACACATGTAAGTATAATTTCATACCAGGTAGTTCTTCTGGTTAGCATAAATGGTTTACTGAAATGATACTAACTTTGCAAGGCTTTCGGGCTTAGCATTTACATTCTCTGTGTCTGAAACAGAAGTCCAGCATACAGTGAATCCAAGTCAACACACCTGCCCACAAACACAGGTTTGTTCCCCTGTGAATAGCTGGATCCCTAGACTGACAGGATATTGGGTTGAATTACAGAAGTTTCTATAGGTTAAGCCCTTAGGTAATTTCTGGATCAAGCATTGTTCAGATACTGTGAGAGCTGAGCCTCCTGGGATTCAAATGTTTAAAAGAGTGACATCAAACCCACTGTTGAGCTAATCAGAAGCTTTTATTCCTTCTACAGACTCTCAGTGTTGAGTTTTTAGCAATGGAACTCTGTTTAGGCCCTAAAGAGACTCCAAAGAACATCGCTGTGTAACTGGTGACTTAAGGTTAGTTCTATCAGGGGTGATGAATTTGACTCAGCATTTTACCCATATTGTATATTTCATTGGCTCATTTATTGAATGCAGCAGCTCTCAGAGAATTGGCTGGGAACAGAACTGTAGGGTGCTTGCTTCAAATACTGATTTCCACCTGGCTCCGTTACTAAATAACAGGTTTGTTACTGTTGTTTCCTAAATAACTGGTGGAAAAGCTTAAGGAAAACAGGAGTCAGGAATTTCAATTTAAAGCCTCTTCTGCTGAAAGGAGACAGGTTGGTTTGTCCACCTTTTGCAGATTAGAAGCTGAACTGGAAAACTTCAGCAAGAGCTCGGATTCTTATTCCTCTAGGGGGCCTGAAGTACCAAGGGAAGCCCAAAGCCAAACCATACATACAGGATGTCAAAACTATTCCTCCCAGTGGGTATTTCCATCCTCAGCCTGGTAAAAGCTTCTGGTGTTCTTTACACTTGTCCTTCTCCTTCTTGGCTCCAATTTTCATAAGTGATAAATACATTCTTAGCTCCCCATTCATCTCTCTCCCAGCAACCACATGGTAAATATACTCACGTTATGTCTTTTACCAAAACAGATATAGAACCACTGATATAGAATCACAAATAGCACTGTGACAAATAGAAAAAGTACAAGGCTGAGGATGTGTCAGCAGGAGAACACTCTGGAAGATGAGTCCAAATGTGTGGAGTTTATGGATTAATTGAAATTAGAACTTGAATACTTTCAGCCAGGAGTCTTAAATTCAATTATTAAAGCACTTTCTTAAGTTATTAAATTATAAAACCAGTTAAACCAAATGAATTTTGGGCAGTTAGAGTGTCTGATTAGAAATATAGCACAGTTTGACTGGTTATTTGAAAAGATAATTAAGATTCCTTTTCCCATGTAGGAGGAAATATAACCTACATAGAAACAACAGAGGACTTAAGCAGAGCAGTTCACCTCATGCAGGTAAATAAGAACTAAAGCTCTCTGCCTTTTAAGTGGAGTGAAATAATTGTTATATTCTGTCATCTTTCTAAAACTGTTATCCTTTTTCAGTACTCTAAGCTGTGCTTCTGTTTCCCTTTTCATGGCAACCAGAACCCATAAGGGATTGATTTTCAAGCAGAGTATGAACAGGTTTTAAAAAAAGCTTATTTTGTTAATGCTAACTTTTGCAGAAAGGAAAACCAATGGTACGCTGCTTCTGCATAAATGTTAGTGACATAGACCCTGGTGCTTGGGTATATTAGCAATTTGTGCTTTATTTTATGTACATTTTGCCTTTTTGTTCTGTGCTTTTTTTGCATTTTCCTGACTTGCATTTTCCCTATAAACAAAATACAGGTTTCTGATTTTCATATTTGTGTTCTTCAAATTAATAGTAAAGATAAAATGCGCTTTTGTTTCTTTGACAGCAGATTTGAATGGTGTCCTTAATATCTGTATTTTCCAAGCAAGGACCATGGATACTACTAATTTCTTCACTGTATGTGTTGTTTGCCAGAAAATAGATAATGAAGTTTGGTAGAAACAGGTGTAGTCACATCAGTTGACTAAAACGGAGAAGAACTCATACAAAGCTAGATTATATTATGGGTAATCTCATCTGTCCTCCTACCTGTGATCAACCAACATTATACTTTTCCTGTTCAACACACACCTGTATCTAAAGGTAATGCATTGCCAGCAGGGTCTCCAGCTGAAAAGATACTTTCTTTAAGAAGAGGACACTTAAAAGGGACTGACAGTGCTCTGCAGTGTGAGTGGTGAGCAGCAGCACAGCACGAACAGGCACGGCAAAGAGCGATGCCAAGAACAGTTACACTCCGTTTTCATTGACTGGAGGTGAACTCAGGGTGCACAGAGCTCCCTTCTGAACAGCTTTTTTTTTTTTTTCTGCTGTATTGTGTTCGCAGAAGTTGCAAAGCTGTAGAAGCCAACTTAGAGAAGACAGATTTTATCTGTAACAAGCTTCATCCTGCCCAAACTGTATCATAACTGCTCCAGAAACATCAGATAGAATACAGGGAGAAAACCAACCCACCTGGGCAGGTATTTTACTTTCTAGCACCTATGATTTGGAGACTTCTGCGATCCTTTCTCTCCTCTTATCAAAGTTGGTAGACACTCTAAACCTTTAAGTGTAATCTTATCTAGTTCAGTGCCAGTGGAATAGGAAATTTAACTCTGTTCTTTTCTGGACAGTGCCATCATTTCTCAATGGAAATAAGAACAAACAGTCTTTTAAAAGAAATTGTTATCAATGTTCAAATCCAGTGAAAGGCCAGATCTTCAGAAATTTGGAGTAAGAAGTGTCATTTGAAGATGTGATATTTGTGTTGCTGATATATTAAATTCAATAGAGACTTCCTCCACTCTGATAGTGGTCTCTTTCCACAAATCTTTGCAGGAAAGGTGGGTTTCACAAGTTGCAAGTCTTTATCAAGACCAAGAACGTTTCAACAGAAAACACTCCCTAGTTGGTATGGCAAAATTTGGTCAGTCAATTATTGCTGGTTTATTCAAACTGCTGTTTCATTGATTTATGTGTTTTAGGCAGAAAGAATCTAAAAGAAGTCTTCTTCTTCAAGAAAATACAGAACATCACCATGGTATTTGTGTTTACAGACGTGAAAATCTCTGTAAATATTACTGAGAAACATTCACTGTTTTTTCGGGGTTTAGCCAACTAGCAAGGAAAAAAAAAGAAAAAAACCCCAACAAAACACTTCAGTATTTGTACTCTAGGCCAGCAAGGCCTCAGGATCACTCAACCTCTGGATTCAAAAGAGGCTTTTGCAGCTACAAACTTTACTGGAAAGTAAACAAACAAAACTAATGTCAGAAGTCTCACTCCTTGGTCTTGCTAGAGCTGATCTTGAAAGGGTTGGCACTGATGTCCCAAACCGTTTGTTCTTTTACAAGAGACAAAGTTGTCACTTCTGTTGCCCCCTCTAAGACTCGCTGCCGCTGAGCTCTTCAAGGGAAATTGCTACTAATGCAAGTGGTGCTGCCTGGAAAAAAAGAACTGAGAACACGTTGGCCTCCTTTTGATGTCAGTCGGTGATCTGGCCTCATGTGATGCCAGCTCCTCTCTATGGTGTTATAACCTATTACAGGTAACAACAGGAATTAACTGTAATCTAAAAAATGATGGTCAGACTACTATAATGTTGATTCTTGCTTTTTATGGCCTGTTTTTAAGAGGGAGAATTCAAAGAACAACATCTTGCCTCACAGGCAGGATGTGCCTGAGGTGTACCTGGCTAAGAGGACAACAAACACAGAGTGGGATGGATGTTTCCCACTTACAGTAAAGGAGTACAACACGTGTTTTATCTCAGTTTTAAGTATGTTTACTTAATGAGTGTAAATCTCCAAATCTGTAGACAAAACTATTCAAAATACGCTTGCACCAAAACGTGTTTTTTGTTGTTCAGTAGCAAGATTTATGCAGGCCTTAAAATTACTAATTTTTGAAAGGAATTATAGAAGTAGTCAGTGAAAGCAAGATTTGTAGTTTAGGTGGCAAAAAAGGAAGAGGATAAGACTGCCTAAAGCAGTGTACACCACACTGACATCTAATTGCAGAAGGAGTAGCACTACTACCTTGCTTGTGATACCGTGAGGATTTATGGTGCATTTCGCTTGATAGCTTTTAAATATTTTGAGATGCATTTATGTGTAACGTGTTTTATTATCAAATTTATTAGCTAAGACGGTTTCTTGGGTATTTTCTAGAGTATAATTTAGATAAAAAGATAGAAAAGAGTAGTCACACGTCATACGTAGAGTATAAAAACTTCGCAGAGCATCTCCTTTTCGCACTCTCCACACTGGAGTATCCATAAGTGGCCACGATTATTGAATTTTGGTTTGGAACATGAACTATTTTGGTTCATACATTCATAAAGTCTCACAAATTAGATGTGATCTTTGCTGTGTAACTGACAGCAGGGCTTTGAATAGTGTTTCAGACAGCAGTGACGTGGAAATATGAAGAGGGGGAGATGATGTAAAACTTTCACAATGAATTAAGAGTCCAAGCTTAATATGTTACTTTTCTTGTGACTTGTCAAAATCAAAATCCAAAAACTGCAGAGCAGAGCTCAAATGACAGGTGGATGTCACTGAAATTAATAGCTCAAGCTATTATTTCTTGTGACATAGGGGAAAAAGGAAAAGTTAGATTCTGTCCTTAGCATATCAGAATAGATGCAAAGATGACCACATCACCCCAGATGAGGAAACTAATTACTTCCACCACGGGTTTCTGTCCAATTTGCTCTTTTCCAGAAGCTCTCAGAAATCACTGTTTATAGCACAGAGTGTGTATGAAACTTGTGAGAATCAACAAGAGATCAGAGCCAACTCTGCCTCCCTACTCCCTCTACGGTTTTTCGCAATGAGACTATGATTTTTTAGGTTGACCACATGGATTTCCTTAGTGCCAGATTATTCTGGAGAGCTGTGAGAGAGAGATAAGTAGAGAGGGCTGACTATACAGTCTCGAAATTGCAGATGTGTGTGGGAAGGCTTTTCATCCCAGACCATCTATTCTTTACTGACAGATCTCTGTAAACAGCAAGTGCCTTTTAAAGGATGTGTAAAAATAAATTCTATTCTCTCACAGTTTTTTAAACATAGAGGTGGTAGGCACATAAGTGGTTAAATTATTATAAATCTGTGAATTATTATTATACAGAAAGTACTGTAATGAAATAATCAATTGATTTGCATCTCAGTAAATTAACACTTCTTAAATACCTTACCATGATTCACATGTCAAAATCTTCACATGTGTGTCCTTCACTTTTATCTGCTTTTGCTTTTCTAGGTATTTGTGTAGTTTCTACCACTATGGTGTCTGAACAACCTGGAAAAATCATTACTGTAAATTCCTGTTTCATTAAGACCTTTCATGTAGTAAATATAATCTATGTCCCTTTGGAGAGTGTTTCACACTGCTATAACAAGGACAAAGGAGCCACAGTACAAGACCAAATTAAGATGTAGTTAATTGGTCTGTGTGACAGTCTTTGCAACTGGGGAAGGAAGATTAAGAAATAAAGTCACTGTCTGCATGAAAAAATTAGTGCTTTTTCAGTACAAAGTTACTATTCTGTACAAATGTGTGTTACAGACAGTGAAAGGGTATTTTCATGCCAAAATGCAAAGCTGTGTACAGTATGTAAAAGTAGCTCTAAATTGAATTAGGGAATGTTTGAGAAGCAGGATATGTGCAGCTAGGCTGCTTCTGTCACTGACACTTTAGTTTTGTCAGCACTGCCTTGTAGAATGGTATTACACCTTTGGATTTTACTGGGACTGCCTTTGTTCAAATCCGTATTCAGAGCAGGAAAAGCTTCCTTTCTTTTCTGTCTGGTAAGAATGTTTATAGCAGGAGTTAGTGCAGGTTGGTACTGTGCTCCAGCCGAGGCTGGTTTTCCTTTATGTTTACTTCCTTGTGTAGACAAACCCCGAGTAAGTGCGTCACACAGGAAGTCTGTGGAGTTACTCTAGGTTTGTGCTGATGTAACAGGACACATGAGAGAAATTTGATGACTGTTTCTGTCCCAAACAGATGGAATACTGTTAAGTGACAGCTCCAACAGGAACAGATTTTGGGAGGTGCTGTTTTAAAGGCTTGTTAAAGAAGAGTGTTTTAAAGAAAGGTTAGAAATAGCAGAAAGAGGAGTCACGTTCTTTTTTCAAGTTTAAATAATGCATGAATAGTGCAGTACAAGTCCACACTGCTTATAATGCTGGAATACTATCCAGTGGCCCCTGTTTTCCGTTTTAATGTAGACTAATCTATTTAAATTTGGACTATAGGGGGAAAGGGCCAATGTCAGTACTGCTCTAAGGAGTGAGTACTGCTGATGTGTGCTGGACTTGTAGTGTGCTACCTAACCTGGGATTGTGATCTTCCTGTTCTTCCTCTGAAGTACTGAGAGAAAAACATTTGTAATAGTGAAAGAACTGAGAGAAGAGACCTTGTAAATGTGTTAAAAGGAATCAGTGCAGTTTTCAAGCTCTCTGTAAAAAAGTGAAACACAAGAGTGGACTTTTGCCTCTCCACCTGTGTAGCAGATGTCATCAAACTTTCCATTAGTGCCATGCTGCGTTTTCCAAGAAGAGAAATGCCATCATGTTCACCCAGTTCAATTTTTAAAAATATCTCTCTCTGGTCTCCAGCTTCCAAACCTTGTTCAGGGGGCTGGACAAAGTTAAACACAGCAATTCAAAAGTCAAATCCATTAGCCAAGATGGAATTAGACTTTCTGCTAAAAGGAGAATGATGAAAAACACTGACAGAGTGAACAGACTGAGGCTTTCTTTTAGTTAGATATTGTAGTTTCTTAATATCACAGATTTCCTGAATAGATTTCACTGCATAGAATTTATTTCTTCTGGCCTAGCATTTCCCTTTCTTTAATAGCCTTATGTTCCTTTCTGTATGATGCATTAGATACATTAAATAATTCTATTCCATTTTCTAATCAGTATTTGTTAGCTTCCAGGAGTCAGATCTTATTGCTAGGCAACTAAACAAGAAATCTCCATCTTTGTGTGAAGCAGTTTGCTGTATCCATGCCTGACCCCGTGCTTATCTATACATACATCTATAAAATCACAGAGGTGCAGCTGTAAATGGCGAGTGTAAACATGCTGCATATATTACACATGTTGAATTTATCTTGAAACTGAGTTGTCAGTAGTCCAAACTGCTTGGAAAAAGGCACATATTTTTACCACTCTGTTTTTAGATTTATTTCCCCCACATGCAACTAACTTTAAGGGCAGCCTCAATGCTGAAAATTACTTCTGTGTTTTGGGCTCCTAAAGAAATACAGATTTATGTAATAATTACTGCAGTCTTTCTACATCAAGATACTTCCCTGATTTTATTAATGCCTCTGTAAGATTTTGATTATTGTGATTCTCTGTTTGCAAGTTTTTCCAAAGGAATTATGAGACAGAGGAGTTAGTTTGAAAACCAACAGCAGAGCTTCAGCAGGTTGTAGTGACAGCAGTCTTTCTGCACTTTTAACAAAGCTTATACATTTAATAATTTAGTGAGCTCCTATCTACCATCTTGGTGCTTGATTTCATTTCCACTGCCATCCAGTCTATTTTGTTGATCTTCTAATAATATGTCCTGTGTAACATCATAGTCTTGTTACTAAGGATTTTTTGTTATTTTCTTCAGTGTAATTTTTGTTGCTAGAGCATCACTGTTCTGCCACTGAGGAAAAGGCTTTTAACGTCACACATTGGCGTGGTTTTTTTTTTTGAATTATTTTACATTGCTTTTTAACCAGTTCAGGTCATGCTTCTAACACATCTATTCATAGGTGTGATGCGTCAGGGTCAGTTTTGGAAGTGGAGAAGTAAGATCAAAGGAGGTGTGTGTTGGATCCACACAAACATCTCGAGGGGACCAAGGGGAGGGAGAGGTGACTCTTGCTGCTGTCACCACCCTGTAGATGGTGACTTGGCTGGCTGGATTAATTTTCCAAGTAAAAGCTTTGGAGAGAGCAGACCCCTTCCAGTATGCATTTTTGTGTTTTTAACTACTCTTTAAACCAGCTCCTGATCCTCTACTGAGCATCTACAAAAGGAGTTTATGGATACTCCTTTTAAAATTCTGATTGGCTCCTATGGGTACACCCAAAGGTGGTTAGTATAAATAAAGGAGCTGAACGGATCCATTTCTGTTCTAATTTTGGTTCAGCTGTGATTAAAGTTGTTCCGCTGTCCTTCCTGTTCAGATCAGAAATAGATTGGTAACTGACTCATGTTAGAAAATACAGCATTTAAAAATGGCAATGATGGCATGCCGTGGGTGATCCCATGGAATGGGGCTTCAGGTGAAGGTAGGGGTTTAAACTCTCTTTTCTGCGTTGCTGTCATAGCACTGCTATTATTTATGGCTCCCCACACGGCACCGCTGCTTTTCTCACCTCGCCATATTTAGGGGCTGAGGCAATCTGGCAAGTACAGTTGAGGAGATGGAGAAATGCAGTGATTGTCTTTCATACTGTTTGTTCAGCTACGATTTTCGGTTGAAATCCCAAGTTAGAGTCGTGGAATCATTAAGGTTGGAAAAGACCTCCAAAAGATCACCAAGTCCCAGCACCACCACAGTGTTCACCACTAAATTACTAAACCAGGTCTTCAACTGCTACATCTGACCAAGCTAAACCTAATATAAATATTATTTTTAATATAATGTTATATTATACTTATACACTGGCTATTTTCTTTTACTGATTCTAGCCAGTCTTTTTTTTTTCTTGTAATAGGAGAATTTTGTTGCAGAGAAGCTAATTCTAAGATGTTACAGGTAGGAAGCAGGAAAATGGTAAATTATTAAATAGTTAAAAACAGTACCTGCAATTTTAATAATACTTTTGTTGTTTATGCCGTTAAAAAAATCCTATATTTTTGTGAATTTAGCTTGTTTTCACAAAAAAAAATGCTGTAGATTTTGATTTCTTATAGGCCAATTTCTTATAGGGCAATGTTCTTAAGATACATCACCAAATCTCTTGATTATAAAAACTTGTATCTATGGGGTCAGGCAGTTGGACTAGATGATCATTTCAGCTTAAGTATTCTATTCTATTCTATTCTATTCTATTCTATTCTATTCTATTCTATTCTATTCTATTCTATTCTATTCTATTCT
>JAWMRA010000161.1:9943039-10006140 GCA_035584735.1 Pseudotriccus pelzelni | reverse complement strand
TTCTATTCTATTCTATTCTATTCTATTCTATTCTATTCTATTCTATTCTATTCTATTCTATTCTATTCTATTCTATTAATTTGTTTTTCATTTTTTACAGAAAAATTGTTTTTTTTCCAAGAAACGGTTCAGTCTTCTAATAGATCTAGTTCATCCACTCTCCTCAGCCTTTCCGTGATAGTGCTTCAAAAATAGCAAAACCCATCTCAGTCGTGAGTTTGTATCCAGACTAAATAAGTGCATTTTATGAGTCTATCAGATTCTTAGTTCTCTCTCACTGATTTAGCTCTGATTTCCAAACTTGTGGGTTTTTTACAGTGCTTAAATGGAGACTTGAAGTTGTTTGCCACAAAATATTCTGAAATAAATACATAGGCTTTTAAACTTTAGGTAAAATGTGTTGTGTTCACAGGATAAGCATGATAGCATGATAAAAAGAAGGATGCAAGGCACACATTCAGTATATCTGTGTACACGCAGATAACATGCTGTGGTTGCTGGAACTTCGAGTTTCCATCTTGAACTCCCTGACATATGTGAATAGCTTGCTCCACTCCTCCTCTGCAAACAAAAAGATCTATTTTTAAAAATCATTAAATCAAAGGAAATTTTATTAAGAGGAAAGCTGAGATGGAAAAAGGAAATACATCCTGCCGTGCATAATTTGGCTCCAGCCTACCCACCACCCTGAGCTAATATTGTCAGCGTCTACATCAGCAAGTGGTGCAGTGCAGTTGGAGCCAGTTTATCCCTGGTGCCAAGAACCTCATGTCCACACTGTATGTGAGTGGGTGGAAAGGAGGGAATGTTCTTTGAACCAGCTCCAGTTTGCTCCCGAGAACTGAGAGTCCAGTAATAGCTGGAGCACGTGAGGTGCTCTGTAGAGCTTTGTTTCGTTTGGGGGATATCTGGCTGTGCTCTCTGGTCTGTGCAGTGTGAGACAAAGTAGGGTGGGAGGCAGTGAACAGGAGATTCCCTTCAAAAGCATACTCCTGCTCTGGACTTGCAGACTCACGAAGATGCAGCCGTTGGCTGGATGGTTTGAAAAGCAAACACATGCAGCCTGTAGGGACTGTATATACAGCCAGTACACGCCATAGGGAATTGGCGCCTTCTCCCCTTCTCAATCTGTATTCGCTGATGCGTAAAAGAATTATTCCAGTATATATTCTCTGTTCTAGGATGAGAGAGGAGGAAACATGATTAGAAGGGCGTTCCTAAGGGAAGCTACTTGTTCATTTAATAACAAAGGACTAACCTGGTAAGTGATGACATCCTGTTTCATAACTAGAGTGGAGTGTACATGGGCAGAAACATGTCTTCCGTATATGTGACTTTACTATTTGAAAACCTTCACTGTTTACCTTTTCCTAAATCTACAACTAAGACAGCTGTCCCTGATTTGAAATATTTTTATTCTTCATAAAATGAACACTGATAAATTGAAGACCTTGCATGAAATCCACTGCTTAATTCTATAGCATTAGTTGCAGACAACACAGGAGACTATTGCTACCTTTATTCTCCTGAGTCCGTACTGTAAAATACTGCAGCAGTGACTACAGAGAAATATGATAGTCTGGTAATAATGGTGGAACTGAAGAAGGTTATGTAATTCAAACACTTGTGAAATTAGTAGAATTATGGATTTCTTGCCAAGGCTTGTCTTCTGAGACTGTGATTGTTTACAGGAATTCTAGCCCAGAAGCCCGTGAGGAAAGATGATATGAGGCGGCTGATTCTGCAGCCTTTTATTGAGATGAAGCAGGACTTGCTCTGAGCAATGAATATATTCATTTTCACGAGGCAGCCTAATAATGAATCTCTAAGGCAGGATAGAATCGAACCCTGCATCTCACTGCTCAAACTGTTTAAAAACCTGTATGCACAATGCTTTACTGCACCTGTGTTCGGTGAGGTTCTCAGTGGAAAGCAGTACCACAGTATACACCACCCGGGTGAAAACACTGGGACAGAGGCCATGGTGCTTTTTGCACAGACTTTGCTTAAAACAGGTAATGGATCAAGTGAGCAGAGATAATAATGAGCCGTGGAGAAATTTGTTGCCAAAGGCTTTACAACCAACCCTTAGCATGATAGCTGCAGCATTTACGTAGCTTTAAACATCAAAATTGTTGGCTTTATGTAAACACATAACTGAAAAGCTTAAAAAACATGTATTTAAAAAATGGATGTAAAATGAGCATTCTTTTAACTCAAACTTTCTCTCCTTTTTTCTGAACCACTAGATATTGCTGTTCCCCATGTCCTACTTCCTTCAGCACTACGTCAGCATGTCTGGTGGTCAGTGGGAGTTTTGCCAGAGTACAGTCTAAAGCAGGTTTTGGCAACCCATGACTGCAGATTATAAAAGGCTGGCAGGAGAGTTAGCATGGGGTTAGGAGCCATAACATTGAGAGAGTTGGCTAGGAGAACCAACATCTCCTTCAGAACTCAGCAGAAGCCCTGGAGCTGGGCACTGCTGTCATCATACTGCTGATTTTAAGATCACGTGGTGAGCAGCATTTCATTTGTTAGAGTTGGAGGCATTTTTAAATTCTGATAAGTGTCAGCATTGTCAGCTTCTTATTGGGAAAAAGTAGAGTGTAGCATAACACATTTGAAACATCTCTCCCCCCTGACCATTTGAGGTATCTTGCTGTGAACATCTTACTGTGAACATCTGCTTTTTAATCATGTTTTGGGCCTGAGTGATTTTAACCATTGCTTGATTAGTAAGTGCTACTTGGTACCTCAGGGTTGGGCCTGTATTTATTTATTTAATTATTTTTAAGGCTGCGGCATATGTAAGAATTAATTAATTTCCGGCAGGTTTTTGTATTCTATTTAACTCTCAGTCTGATTTTCTGGATCTTTCTGCATGTTCATATGTATTCAGCAGCTAAGCAACTGTAGTTAAAAAGAAAGTCACTGAAAAATACCGAATTTCTATTTCCCTCCTCCAACCTTTCCCAGGATACCTGCAACAGAGAGGGTCAGGAATTTTACCTGATTTGAGACCCAGGAGAGCAAATAGCTCTGAAGCATTTTTGCTTGTGTAATCTTTGGTCATTATTATTGATTGCAATGAAACTTAAAAGTATGTTCCTTCTGAAAGCTTTTGAAAAATGGTGGCTGTCAATATGCATTTAAGGCTGAAACATCCATCAGCAGCACCGTAAGGACAGTGAATTAATTCTGCTGAAGTACCTGTGACACCTCGGAGAGCTCCTCAGTGTGTCCGATGGTGAATCAGGGCCTGCTTTCAAGTTTTGGATACAGATGGAGGAGAAGAATAACAAGTTCTGTGTGATGTGTCAATTTATGAGCAATGAGTAAGCTCAATGTGCAGGTTAAAAGCACCTTTTCTGAGAAAGCAGCAAAGAAGGAAGTGTAACATTATGTACTAAATTTGACCCCAAAATACTCACCATTACAAAAATTATTCACAGAGAAGACCTGTAGAACTCAGAGAGAACTTTCCTGGGGAAGAATTACTAGTGCTTAACTTACAGGGTTGTGATCTGACTATTTAGTTCCTTGGAAGTTATTTAACTTCAAATACAATTGGCATTATATTGGGATTGGAATTGGATAATTACAAGTAATAGCAGAATCATCACAAAAGGTATATGATAAGAGAAAGAAAACCTATTAGATCTGCAAACCATAGCATTTAAAAATAGGGAATGCCTCAGAATTTAAATTACCTGAGCGGAATTGATTGATCTGAAAAGCAGGCAATATTAATAAGTGAGATCAAAAAAAAAAAAAAAAAGCTTTCAACCCGGTAGATTTCTGTTTCTTGAAATTTGGGTGAGTGCAGTTGAAGAGATGCCTCTGAGATACACTGGGGGGCAGTTGCACACCTGCCAGACCATCCCTTGGTTCATGTGCGGGTGCACGTGCTGCTCAAAGGCACAGCCGTGGCTGTATCCTGGACAAGGGAAGTCTCGTGACAGATGTGACAGGTGGATAAAAGTAAAGGCAAAGTGAATTGGTCTCAAACCAGAACGCATTTTCTGATTGTTCTACTGTGTGTATTTGGAGGTGGTTACTAACTGGGGAGGGGGGTCTAACAGAGGTGTCATTGCAGTTGTCAAAAGTACTGAACAGTCAAGATCATGAAAAGCTGAGGATTTTGAGTAGATAAAGAAACTGTCTCGATATTTTTGGAAATCAGGCTCCTGCATATGAGTCTACTACACTTTAAAATCCAAATTTCACTCACCTCTGAATGTTTTTGCCCTAATCTTAGCAGATGGACCATAGCCTATAATCTCAAAAGAATATATTCTGATGATTGAAGAACTCATGTAGACAATACTTTTTTTTTTTTTGTCAGCAGACATTATGTTGTCAGAAGAAAATGTATCTTGTGCTTCCTTTATTTTTTTTTCCTTTAAGGTGGTATTCGACATCTGTCAAGTTGAAAGTCCTGCACAAGACTGAAAGTTATTTTACCAAAAATAATTGATTTCCAAGTGCATGGTCATGTTTATGAAGACAAGAACATTTTCATGAATTTCTGTTCTACAAGCCAGCAATGCATATTTAAATAAATTAAAACAAAACCCAACAAAAAAAATTACGTGTGAAGAATAAAGACAGGTATGTTCTGGTAATTCACATAGATTATTCTTACCAGTTTGTTTAATATATTATGTACAGATAATTTGTGAAATCCCTTGAAGCAGAACAAAAGCTTTAAAGATACTCTTAAGATCTAATTGATTATATTGATAAATGTTATCGCTGAGGAAGTAGAAAGCAATTTTTCCTGAACTTTACCTCCGTGAATAGTTGTTGACAAAGGGCTCTTCAGAATGAAATGTCACATCTTTTTCCTGTGGCTTGTGATAAGTCATACAATCAAAATCCTAGGGTGACTAATT
Source organism: Pseudotriccus pelzelni (assembly GCA_035584735.1). Classification (NCBI taxonomy): domain Eukaryota; kingdom Metazoa; phylum Chordata; class Aves; order Passeriformes; family Tyrannidae; genus Pseudotriccus; species Pseudotriccus pelzelni. Next base: position 10,001,245 of record JAWMRA010000161.1, on the reverse strand, counting down.
TTTTGTTAGGAAAGAGTTTATTATGTCTACATGTCCAAAGGGTTTTCAGCTCTCTGTAGCTCTGATGGCACAATACGGAGTGGAAATAAAGGAAATCGAGGTAATATTTGTGCCTGCTAATACAAACACAGCTGTACCACCTCTTACTAGTTGGGTAAATGCTCTGTCTGCAAAGTTCAGATCTGGAAGTAAATATCAAAGATGACCAATGTTAAATCAGCTGTTTAGATTTGGTCCAGTGTATTGTTTGTCTCCTACCATAGTTTTTCTGTGCTGACATTGACAATCCCCGCTCACATAAAAACAACTTAAACAGGCACTTCTTTTGCCTCTACAGCTCAATAAAATAACCTCGAAAGCAATTTTCTTTTCTCAAATATGGTTATATCTTTATGGAGTGAATTGCTGCATAAAACTACTAAGTAGGGTAGTGATTTTCCTTTGCCAGCCTTTCTAGAATGGAAGAAGCCTTTACTTGTAGATCAGGCCCTGTTAAGGATTTTTCGAAGATTGGATTAATTTATTACAGTACGTAAAATAAATGCAATTTTGACTCATCCTGTGTATAAGTAGCTCCTCTAAGGTAGGAGATTTTTCTCAATTACTCAGATTACTCATATGTTTCTTAGGTTATCAACACATTTTTTATATAGAGGAGAAGGAGGATTGATTCTGACATTTTCTCAGTTGTGTGCAATGACACTTTTGAAATTGTAACAGTCTCCTGCCAACTGTGGATATTGACTCAGGCATGAGATTTTCAGAAGACATGCTTACTTTAGAGACTAGTTTATCATGTTTCCATCTGTTGGATAAATATTTTTTTGACTAAGTGTAAAACCCCAGATACATGTCATCCCAGATGCTCAAGAAATTTTTCATCTGACTGCTGAAAGGCAATGAGATGAGATGCAAAATCCTTTCAAAACACCTGCCAAGCCAGACTGCACAATCCTGTCTCAGGCAACTGGAATAGCCACCTGAGATTTGGAACTTCAACAACCCCAAGATTGAAAACAGCAATGTGTGAGACGGGGCAAACAAATCCCACTGCTGGAGAGCGTGTGATTACCCAGCAGGTGGGAGATGTAAATCAGCAGCCTGGAGAGAATCAGGAGACGCGAGAATGGCAGAGGGTTGGACACTGGAGTGCGTGCCCTCTGCAGCCAGGTTCCAGGAAACCTGACCTCGGGTTATTTTGGACACTGGCAGATAAAAGCCTTTTCCTTGCTGTCTGAGCACGGTGGCTGAAGAAATTTGCTTTCCTACTTTTTGCATTTTATCCTACTGGCTTTGCCAGAGGGATTAGTGAGGGCAGGTGAGGCTGAAATTCTATTCTGCAAGCTCTCTTGCTGGCATGCAGAGATTTCTATCCCTCATAGGGTGTATTTGTTGGACAGACCTTGGGAAGTGGTCCTTCAGGGTTCTAAAGCTGTATGTTCATTTGGAAATACTCTTCCTTTTCCCTTACCCCATTCACTGAGATAAAATAATGCTCTTTGTAATCTTTGTGTGGCTTCACTGGAACAGATGTGGAGGGATGTCTTGCTCAAGTAGAAGCCTCCTCTGCAACACCAATGTGCATTCATTGATATTGATTTTTTCCTTTTCTAAAAATATTGTATCTATTGATGTATTTGCTTAGGAAAAAGCAAAAGCAGTTAAAGTAGAGAGTGTGTATGACAGAAGAGTCACTTTACATTGTTAACTACTAAACAGCAGGTTTTATAAGAGCAGGTAAAGACAATTTTTTTTTTTCAGTTATGAGTTTTACTTAATGTAGCCAGTGGTAGACTTGGTGGCCCTATGACCCATTTTATATGGTGTGATTTTAGCCTTTTTCTCTGTCAGGGTAACCCGAAAGGAAGCTTTCTTTTGTTTTGTGTTTAAGTTTGATTCTGATCCAGGCAGTGAACAGCTATGGTCTTGCTGTAGGATGCTGCTGTTACTTTCCCAATAACTTTCCCAGTCTCTGCCTGCAGAGCAGCAATGTGAGACTGGAAGTGACTCACTGGATCACAGAGTCCACCTCTCTGCTGCAGCAGGCATCACATCTCATAAATCCCATTTAAAACCAACCAAACTCAGTCTTGACACTGCTTCGTCGCCTACCTCACCTGCACTGAGATTATCCTACACAGCTTAAAAAATGCTGTTTATGCACTTGAAAGGCCCCAGCTCTGCTCGCTGCTGCTAGAGAAGCACATGGATATGTGGTGTGTAGGTGTTTGTTTCTTTCCAGCTGCTCATGCCAGAGTGCTCTTCTGGGCCCCCACTGCTCAGAAACCTGAGTTCTCTGTTCAGCCTTCCTGCCTAATGGGCCTGGGCTTGGAAGGTATTACCCAGCTTAGGCACTTGGGTGCAGTTTCTTGGGTTGTCAGAACTCTTCTGGGGAGGTTTGTGTCAGATATGTCTAAGATTGCTCACTGAAGTGAGTTATGGGATTCACAAATGGATTTTGTCAATATATATTCTGTAAAGAATGTAGAAAGAGGGGGGCAGAGCCAGGGTTGCTAAATGGTACTGTAGGAGGGGAAGAACTGCTTTTCTGAATATGACAGGCTGAAACTGATTACAAAAGCTTTGTAAATAGAATACTTTAGGACATGTTTGAAGTCAGCATTATAGAATTCTTCTCATCCATGGGCAGGATTTAAATTTTGAGTGCATTGAAAAGTAGTGTCTCTATGGTAGCTTTTCTAATTCAGTGAAAAAAAGTACTTCAAGAATGATTTTATGATTTTGTGAAAGGAAATAACATGACCCAAGCCTATGTCTTCTGGCCAGAAACAGGAAAGAGAAGAATCTCCTTAGACTTTCTCTTTTCCACATTTTTTGTTTTCTGATCCTAAACTTCCATTGTCTTCAGCAAGGCAATGCTGTGTACATCCTCAGCCATGCCATTAAATTGTTCTTTGTTCTTCCAGTTCTGTATTATTTCTTGGACTGATACTGTAACATCTGAATTGATTCCATAATCTATGATTAATGTTATAGCTAAAGCTGATTGCTTTATTTTTAATTCTTTAAAATTAAAGTACAAGTAGATTCCACCTTCGTCTGATATTCTAAGGATTTATTATCAGCCTCTGACAAGGGAAATCATATGGATATTTTTAGAAAAATGCAACATAAACCACATAGTTCCAGGAATACCACTATGCCATTTTTTTTTCATTCATGTGCTAGGAATCATGAAGTAGGATGGGGTGCTTTCATCTATTCCTTGAAGTTCCTTATTGATGGTTTCAGGTCACAGGTGCACAGATTCCTGCTTTTGGTGGGGCTCTGCCAAAGACAGTTTGGTTGGAGTGCAGAGAAGGATGAAATTTAATCCTGTAAATGGGATCGTGGACTTCCAAAATTTTAAAATGGCTGCTCAGGGCTTGGTAACTGAGGAAACCTCCTCCGAGGCCAATCGTTCACCCACACCTTTGTAACAGAATTGCGGATCATCTCAATAATCCTCCCTTGTTTCCTAATATCCAGCACTGGACATTGCTTCTGCATTCACAGAGCCTGTGGAGGGTATCAAATATTTTTGTCTGCAAGGGGTGTCAGCTGTAGAAGGAGGGGTTTTGTATGGGCAAGTTACGAGGTCTGTTCATATATTATTCTGCCACATGGTGTCCTCCTAAGCCAGGTTAGAATCATGGAACGCAGACCTTCCAACTTAAAACCGTGTAATTCTGTAGCATTTAGACATGCATTTATACAAAAGGTATCAATCTTGTTATAAACTATTACTCTAATCAGAAATATCTCTGTAATTTGTTTCAGTTGCTTTATATGAGTTGTGAACATTTCTGAGTCGGGGCGTTATAAATGCAGCCTCATAATCACCTGCATTAAAATCCAAAGCTTAAGAAACTTAAGCATTTTCAGTTTATTCTGCTGTAATGAACATAGTCCAGCTTAGTGTTACTGGTACTGCTCACTTTGTACAAATATTTTGTGCTAATTGTGTGTGTTTTGCACACAACAGAGTTACAAGTGAAACTTCACCTCTCCTGCTCCTCTGAGCTTTTACTGTGGTAGATTTACAGAGGGCATAAACTATTTACGGTAACACACGTTTTACAAGGTGGCTGGATGGTAGCAAAAAGTTAATTTTCCAACAGGTCTATCTCAATTTTTGAAAGCTTGCTTGCAAATATGGCTCTTCCTGTGTCCACTAAATTAGATGCCGACACTTACGTCACACTGCAGGGCTTTGTTCTCACGTGGAACTTAAGTTTGACCTAAACTTCAGTTTAGGACTTTTAAATGAACCTGCTCTTTAGTTAAAAAAGGAGGAAATTGGTTACATAGAATATTATTAGGGAAATGAAAGGAACTGTCAGTAATTGGTCCATCCCTGTCCCCTAAATACATCCAGTACTATTTAAAGTAATTATACTAATTGTCACAGTATTTAGACACAGATTACATTCATGAAGAAAAATGAAAGTGCTGTTCTAGCACGCCAGTGAAATCTGCTTTGACATGTAAATCCACTATTTATTTAATTAAACAATGGTAATAAAATATTTAATTGCACTTTAAGATTTCTATTCCTGTCATCCAACCAGGCAGAAAATTCAGAACTCAACGTATGTCAAGCAATGAAAATGCCTCAAGCACATCAAATATCACCCTGTTTTACAGGTTAATGAAAGAAGCTGAGCTGCAGTGTGCACAGGTATGAACAGTTAAATATTTAACTCCCTTTCTGCTGCTTGAGTCTGAAGCAAAAGGGAAATATCCCTCTCCTCCCCCAGCCCAATCCTGTTTGTTTCTGAGGAATGTTAATCAGCTTCCTAGTGCCAGCAGGCTACAATCACCAACTACTAATTAGTTTTAGATAATGATATTGGTAATGAGCCTTTAGTTTCTCAGAGGCACCAGACTGAGCTTGACTCAGATTTATTCAGTTATTTATCAGGAATGTTATTGTGACAAGCAGTCTGAATAGTTTGAGCATGTTTAATGCCAAATATTTTTCTTTCATTCAATAGTATCAACACACCATTTTTAAACACACTTTGCTGATATAGCAGCTGATTTTAAATTAACTTTCCATTAAACAATGATACTATTTGTTTCCTTGTTATTCCAATTGTTTGATAGCTCTCCTGGATATCTTTACTACTCAGGCAGTTATCTAATCACCTGAGGTTGGAACACTTAATTGGGGAAGTTTTTTAAGTGAACTTCCTGTCACGTTGCCTTTGCAGGAGATCTGTGTCTGGTCTAATGCCAGAGGCTGTTATTTTTGTAAGGCATAAAAATCTCTAATAGGTACTCCATAAGCAATGTTATAATTTGTTGGAGCTCCCAACGCTGTGAGGGGGAGAGAGAAGACTTCAATCTCCCCTCCATGGAGAGCTGTTGCTGCAGTTGTCAGGTGTGTGCTTAATTCGTATGTTCCAAGAAGTTATCCTCAAAATACTTTTCACCATTAAGGCAGAGGAAAAAAAAATCATTATTCAGCAGATGATAACAAATATTGTGGAATGATTTCATGCCCAGAGCTGTAGTAGGAAGGCATAAATGAGACATTTCAGCACCTACTTGAGAATCTCAGTTTGGTACCATCTTTCTACCTGGTTCAGTTTACGTGGGAGGAGAATCGTGTTTAATGGGTGGACGTGGAAAAATGCCACACCTGCTTCCTTACAGCATTGGGAATTGGAAGTGAGACTACAGAAGGCAGAAATGTAAGTTACTTACGTGTTTCCTGACATCCTGTCTCTGCTTCTGCTAAACATTGTAGGACTTGTTTGACCATTAATGCCTTAAAAACACCAACCCTTCTGTCAGAAGATTTAGCAGGCTGTGGCATATTGAATCATACTGGATTTTGTGTTCTCTTTGTCTTTCCATGGCTGTCTTCTGTTTATACATGTTTAGTATCTTACAGTAAAAGCTTGAATTTTATTCCTGTTCACAAAAGATTACACATTTAAAGGCATAATTTCTGACAAATTTACTTTTTAAAGTTGCTGTTCTGAAAATGGTTGCAATTGCTTCCTCTTGGCATGTGAAGTCCATTTTTGTTTTTCTTCTGTCATTGAAAGTTCCCCAGTATGACCAAAACGTTCTCAGTTTTGACAAACTGAGCATTATAAACTAATGGATTTGTTATTCTTTTGTGTAAGTATGTGGTGAGAAGGCTTCAAGGCAATATGTAATTGTATTTATGCCATCAAGAAAATATACAATATTTTTATATTCCACTCAACAGAGCCTTTGTCTGAGAAGAGGAATATCTTGAGTTTTTGTTTTGGCTTCCAGTAAAGTTTCTATCCCTAATAACAAATGTAAAAATCAGTTAATGAGATGCTGAGCTACACTCTCATATGTGATCCTTCTACCTGTCCCAGGAAGTCTTGAATTATTTTCCTCACAGTAGTGCAGCTTCAACTGAATGTTGTAGAATAGTTTCCCCCTTGCAGGTTAATACATTTTCGGATAAAACAGAAGGCATGAATTTGAGCTCCCTCATTCTGAGGAGAAACCAAAGTTGGGCTTTATACTTCATAGGTGATTGCTAGGCTCTTCCATGAACAGCAGCAACTCCTTTCCCTCAAGTTGTATTTTGCAGCTCTGCTTTCATATAAAAAAAATACATTCTGAATGTTTCAGCGTCGTCATCAGGCCTGTTGAAGACTGAGGATAGCAGGATATATCAGTTATAATGAAAATACAGGTTATATGTAAGTGAGAACCTAGGTTCTTACAGGATTCGGGTTAGCTATGTCCTCCTCTGCTCCCCAGCTGTATTCCATGTGAACTTTATTTTAAAATATGCTTTCTGTGTATTAGGATTGTAGAGAGCATTTATTTTTTTCACTTAATGTAATGTGGGGAAAAAACTTATTCAAAGGGTTATTTTATAAACCCAGAATTGTCTACAGTAGACAAAATTGTATTTGAGGTTAATGTATTGGAGTATGATAATTCCTGAGTGACTGTGGATAGCTGTGACCTTTGACAGTTGGGAAGAAACCTTGAATCAGGAGCAGGTTACTTCATACAAGCAGGAATGGCTTCAAACTGAAAGAGGGCAGGTTTAGATTAGATATTAGGAAGAAATTTTATACTGTGAGAGTGGTGAGACGCTGGAACAGGTTTCCAGAGAAGCTGTGGATGTCCCATCCCTGGCAGTGTTGAAGGCCAGGTTGGATGGAGTTCTGAACAACCTGTTCTAGTGAAAGGTGTCCCTGCCCATAGCAGGGAGTTGGAACTAGATGATCTTTAAGGTCCATTCCAAACCAGGCCATTCTGTAATTCTATGTATCTTTATATTTTTCATGTTCCCAAAGCTTACTTATCAAGCATGGGATACATCCCCACTGTGAGATACTGGAATCTGACTAGTGAGATCCCGGGATCAACAGATAACTTTCTCCCTAGTTTTACCAGGCTCTGAAGCGCGACTGACAGGGCCTGTAATTACCAGGGTCTTCCTTACCCTTCCTGAGAACTATGACAACATGTAACATTTGCCCCTTTCCAATGAGCTGGAACTTCTCTGGACTCCCAAGGCTTCTGAAAAATAATGGCGAGAGGTACTGCAGTATCATCAGCCAGCTCTTTCAATAGCCTGGGATGAATCCCATTGGGCCCCATAGGAGATGGGGATGAAACAGAACGGTTTGGTTCTACTCCCAGGGGTCAGCTAACTTTCCCTTTTCTGCCTGGAAGCATAAAATGCACATGGACATTTTTTCTATTTACGCCACACCAATTTTCTGCTTCCTTTTTTCATGGAAATGCGGAATGATTGCAGCTTACCGAGGTGACAAGAACTGTGAACTTGTTCAGTGAAGAGCTGCTGGTTTATCATTTAGGCATGCCATATTGTTGTGTGTCACACAACATCACCCACAAGAGGATTATGATGTGCTTAAGTGACAAATCCATCACTCTGTGCCAAGCTCCTCATGACTTGAATTTTTACGCTTGTTCGTCAGAAAAACCTTAATGATGGTGATTTAAATTTCAAGTCCTCTGTGGGTTTCAGTTCTCTTCAGCCTGTCTGCTGTGTGAAAAGTGCATATCCTGAATTTGTCAGTCAGGGAAAGGCAATATTGTTTTATAGCCTTTTAACTATTTGAAAAAAACCCAAACCAACCCAAAATTCTGCACACACATTTGGCCAGTGAACTTCTAAGGGTAAAGTTATCTTTGAAGTCAGAAGTATGACAGAGCAATGTAATAGCAAGTACTGCTACTTGGAGGAATTCTGCTGGCATTTCTTCTAAAGAACCTATTTCACTTGACTCTTGAACTTGCTTTAGTGGGAAATTAAAAAAAAAATACTAGCGTAGCCAGGAACGCAGTTTATAAATATGAAAAGACAAAGGAATTAATAGACTGTTAGTCACATGAATTTTGATATCTGAAAAATATTGTGTGACATACAGAAAAGTAAGGTTTCCGTTAGAATATTTTCTAATGGTAAAAAGTGAAACTATTAAAGAGATTTTGAAACTGTTCATATGAACCTTGCAAAAAACATAAATCAAAAAAAGTGGAAAGAATTTGAATTCCTCTAACGGAAAGTTAATGGAAGTAGCAGTGGGGTAAAGTTTGCACTAATACTGAAATTGGTGAAATGTCTTTGGTCACTTTAGCAATCCAAAATGGAGCACTTCAGTTTTGCAAACTGAAGATTTGAATTTTAATATCAGTTTTCTTCTACAGAGAATCTTGAGGCGGATGTCATACAACATGAGATACTATACTTTTTTTAAAATGAGAAACGCAAAATAAAAATGAAAGCATTAATCCAAATTAAGACCTGGGGAATAGAACTGAATGATTATCTGTAATTTGGTTTGGAATTATATCCTGAAGCTGTGGTATAGCCAGGTGACATGCTCGTAGTTAAAGGCAGTTTTGTGCAACCTTATATAAAACATTTTGAAATGTAATTTTAGAGTGGTTGAAATGGAGACGGATGAAGTTCATTTGACAGTGCAGTCTGGAAAATATAAATGTTCAAGCACCAACTCAAGTGTAGCAGTAGCTGTGTCCAAGTTTATGCCATGTTCACATTTCAGTGTTGGTTTTATGGTCCTGTGAAGGGAGCCAGTTTTTCAAAACATCGACTGTTCAACTCCTTCTGAGGCTTGTAAGACAACTTTCAATGCTACCTCTTCTCTTTCTCCTCTCTATCTTTTGTTTTTATAGGTAGCGTTCTCTTTCCTCAATCTTTCTATCCTAGGAGTTGCAGATATTGGAATTGAGAGTTGTAAAAGAACATTGTTTGACTGCCTCTTTAAAAAAACAAAACCACATCCAAAGCAAAGGAAAAAAACCCAAAAGACTGTCTTCACCTTGTCAGTTGACCAAGAGGCTAAATAAATTAGGACTTTGGCAAGTGTGGCTTCCTCCTTCCACAAGATAAAATGTTTTGGGTTTTTCCTTTTCACAGTAAAGCACTGTGCAAGTGCAGTGCAAATCTACATCAAAGTGTAGTGCAAATCTATACTTTCTACACCTATTTTTCAGGAACTCCTGATGATTCAAGTTGTTTTCCTCTTTTTATGCCAGAGTAGGATGAAATGTTTTGACCATTCTCTTGAATTTGGGTTGTCTAAGTCAGAATTTCAGCTTTTGATTAGAGAGGCTTATCAAGTGAATGTGAATATATACATGTGTATGCCTCTCCTATAGTACAGCCCTGTGCAAAGAATGCAGCTTAAAATACCAGTTATGCTAAAACTCCATTTAATAAAAAATACTCTGTATGTGTCTGTGTATAAATAGCAAATAATTAGTTATACTCAGACTAAGTCATTAAAATTCCATTTAAAGCCATTAAGGTTAATCTGGGCATTTAAAAGGTCGTTATCAAGCAATTAGCTTGCTTTCTGTTGAATATTGGATTTTTTTTAATTGCATCTGAAAGGGGAAATTGCAGTGGAAGAAACTTGCAGACAAAGCAACAAAAATAAATAAAATTACTTGCTGTCTGGTGAAAGAACCCTCCAGAAAAGCAGATATGAATCTCCAAAAGTAGGGCTTGCTTTCTGATAGCCTGTTCTTTCCCCTCCACCCTAAACTCTGAAGAAAAGTCATGTTTCTGTCCTTTTTCGTTTCCACTGGGGTTACATCACAGAGGAGTAAATTATTTCCTGAGTGATGAGATGGGGGAAAAAGAATTTACTTGAAAGATAAAGTCCCAATTCAAACAGTAATTACCAAGTGTCAGCGTTCTGTGCTGGAATGAAAGATAATGTCTTAAGCTCCCTATTTCTCACCACCACCAGGGAGATGTCCCTGCCCAGTGCAGGGGTATTGGGACTAGATGGTCTTTAAGGTCCTTCCCAACCTTTAACATTCTATGATTCTGTGATGTCTGTCCTGTGCAGTAATTCGTGTTCTGCAGTGGCTGCACAGTAAAAGTAGCCCAAACTTTCCCCAGCTTGACTTTTTGTGTAGAATAACCAGCAGAAGATCAATATTTTAGCTGTATAAACCTGAATTATCATGGCAGCGAAATAACTGAGAGCATATGAAGTCAAAGGGACAGACCTTTTGGGGTCTCTGGAGACTCACCCCATGTATCACTTTTCAGCATACTGAATATGCTTGGGGATAATAAAAAAACTCCCCAGACTCAGTGCTTTAATTCATGAGCACAATTTCATGGTAATTTGAATAACAGTAAGATGTTATGAAATGGTTTAGGTACAGAATGAAGTAAGAAAAGGAGGTAGAAGTTAGACTGTGACATACTGATAGGGCTTTAATCTTACCTTCCTATTTTAAAGATGGTTTTAATCCTGTACTGAGTTATTTTTCTCTTTTTTTATCCTTTTTTTCTTTTTTTTTGTTTTTGTTTATTGAAACACTTCAATTCTGTAAATGTTACTGCTTTGTGCTCTAGAGTTACATACAAATGGGTCTGTAAAATAAAACCTTTTCACTGCTGTGTTCACAGAATAGCATAACAATGTATTCTTTTAACATTTTAAGAGTTTCAGTCTGAAGAAAATGCTGGAAGTTCTTGTTGAGAGATAAAGAACATTCTACCTGACACTTGGACCAAAATCAGCTTCTAATTTGGGTTTTCAGTCTTATCACTTGTCATGAAATCATTGAAGCATCAACTTCTTTTCCAGATATTTTACTCTTATTTAATTAGTGCTGTTGTGCTGCCATGACTGGTGTGAGAGAGGGCCCTGTTGATGATTCTTCATCATTTCTGGAGTCGGCAGAAGTGCAGCAGTTCCATCTTTGAGGACTGGCTGTCCGGCTCAGGGCTCTCTCTGGCAGGCCTTGGTCACTGGCTGCTTCTTCTGCTTTTATTCTAGTTATTTTCAACTTGCTGTCTTTAGGGGTTTTTTTTAGTGGGAAATGAGATGAACTGGCAAGTTAATTGGAATGGAATGGCAGACTTAAGTTTTTAGTTCTAGGGAAAGGGAATTGCTGTAGCTGTGAAATATGAGAAATCCTGTTAATAGCTTTTAATTGACATCTTGGCCACTCCGATCCAATAGATGGGTAGTACTTCCCCTGCTCTACCCTGCCCAAGGAGATAAGTTTTGGTTTTGGAGAACCTGTGGCTGGCAGCAGGGTGGTGTGGGCTGTTCCACGAGGGAGGATGAGCCAGGAGCCGCGAGTGGCACAGGCAGGCCAGTGCAGTCCTTGCAAGGTCCCTGGGCAAGCGAGTGTGTGGCTGCAGCTCCCAGGTCGGACTGCTCAGGGCATTTAAGGACTCTTGGGGCATTCAAGGTCCTGATGGAAGGTTTGTAAAGAATAGATGTAATTGGTGAGTTGGCAGTTTTACACAAGTGTTTGTGCAGCTGGCCTCTGGCACAGATTGGGATAATTTAAAATGGTTTGAATTCTTCCTAAAATAAGGGAATTATTCTCACATACAGATTAATGGAATACACTTTTGCCATTTCCTGATACAACATAATGTATGTTCTCACTGTGGATAGTGGCTGAGTTAATAGACCGAATATAAAGAATTAAATCTCTTTATCAATATCTTTCAGTATTACGTGGTTTTGCTCTACTATGCAGAGCACTTAATACGGTCAGAAGATAAAATTATGCACACTGTTTAGTCTTTGGAACTTTTGGCTTCAGATTTTTTGAATCACAAAAGTTCCGGTTACATCATGGACCTTTTTAAAAATTTAGAACATTTGATGTACTAATTTCAGTGGCCAAATACCATACAGAATATTTTAGCTCCTTGCCATGTAGGTTTCTCCAAATCTTGTAAGAAAAGAGTAATTAACATTTAGACTTTTAGTTGCTTTCTCTCTGGTCTTCGTTTCTGAATAGTTTTGGATCTAGACCTGATGTTCAGCCTCTGTTGTGCTCATGTGTTTTATCCTGTTGTACAACTCCAAATTATTAGTACATAGGGTTAGTTAGCTTGATCTAAGAGGAATTGGTTTTTGGCTTAGAAATAACTGGTCTTTGAGAGACGGTAAACTGGCAGTTTAAGGGAAACCTAGACTGCAACGAGGCAAATATTAAAATACAGACCCCTCAAAAGATGAAAGTACCAAATTAGTTGCTACTTTCAATAGTTATGCTACCAATTTTCATCTGATTTATAGTGTTTGTTGCATTTCTTATTATAGCTTATGTTGAATGAGATTGTGTTTTGAGTAGTGATAAAGCATAGAGCTTAAAAAAATATTATTTTCAGGATACTTCAAATGTTTTGCTGAAAAAGGCTGTTCTGCCATGTGTTTAGGCCAAAAAGTGAAACCTGTAACTTTTAAATGAAGTTCTGAAATGTTTTATTCTTTTGTGACATTTTTCATGAGTCACTTCCCGCCCTGTCAGCCCCCCTTTAAATCAACCCTTGGGAACTGCTTCGATTTGAATGTTTTGCTCTGCTTGTCTAATGGAGCTCTAAATTCTAATGATGCTTTTAGATGCTGCTGCAAGCCCAACAAAGTAAAATAAAACACCCCCCCTTCCCAAAAAAAAAACCCAACTAAAAAAGCCAAACAGACAAAACCCAACCAACAACAACAACAACAAAAAAACACAAACCAAACCAAAAAACCCCAGCCCAATGTGCCAAAACTTCTTGGCACCCTTATGATCCTCACAGAATCCATTAACCTGGACTGCTAATGGTGAGGCAAACCCAGTGGATCAAGGTTGTTGTAGCGATTTGAGTTCATTTGCCTGTGCAATCTGCAGTGACTATCCCTGTAATGGTATTTTCCAGAGAGCCTCAGAGACACTTTGGTTGGCAGTGCTGTAGGACCGGGCACTTCTGGAGGATTTATGCCTGTTATAGCAGCCACTCAATGTTGTTACGTAATGTGCAATGTCCTACCAGGGCTATAATTTACAGTAAATTGAACATCTCTCCCGGTCCATTTAAAGACTGTCCCACTGTTAAAAGACTTGTGTCCCTCTTTAGATTTTGTTGGTATTTTTGTGACTTTTTTTGAGTTTTGCCTGGTACCAGTGGGAGATTTATCTCGCTTCTTCTGTATTTAATTTTAGTTCCAGTGGAATTCTTGCTGTGAAAAAGCAAGTCTCACTTTCATTCCCTCTGAAGCTGTTTTGACAAGTAAAACCCAATGACTTTCTGCATAGTGCTGTTCACGGTGTTTCAGACCACATTCCTGACACAGAGAAAATAACTGAGAGACATGATTGATACTTTTAGAAGTTCTCCTTCCTGTTTTTGTGGCCCATGGTTATAGGGTCCCTGTTCAGATTTGTGTCTGCTTGAGGTACTGTGAAAAGCTAGAGCTCTGACCTTAGTGACTGCTTGACCCTCAGAGCTTCAAAAGTATGAGTAAGGATACCCAGAATTTCTTTTAGCAACAACATAAACCTGCCTTGAGAGTTACATCATATTTTGTGACTGTTTTTCTGTTTGGGCAATGAATCTTTGTACCCATTTTTCCTTTTTATATTGTCAGAGAGTGCTGATAACTTCATGGTAATGCCTTCAGGGAGCCTCATTTGCTCTTTTTACCAACTTTCCAGTACAGTTGTCTTATTTAATATATAGTTCCTTCTTTTGGTTTGTCCCTAGGTGACATACTTTTCTCTGTGAAATTAAATTCCCATCATCTCTTAATATAAAATTCTTTGAACTTGGTTACACAACCCTTTCTTTACTTCCAATTTGCTGCCCTCTATCCCATATAGTTACTCTTTGAATTCTTTGTCAGCTTTTGCTGACAAACCACTAGGTGTGTAAAGCTCAGCCCAGGCTGATGAGGTTTGGTGCAGACATGGTGCTCTTTCCTCCTCTGCCCATTGTGGATTTTGGACCCAAGGGAGCCTTTAAATTCTTCAGTTAAGAGGGACTTGGGGACCAGAAGCATCCCTTAGCCTTTCTGATCTGGTTATTCTGTTTACTCAGGTGACTCAACTCCCTTCTCTGTGCCTATGCAAGTCATTCCCAGTGTCTTCAAAGATTCCACAGAATACTCCAAGTTGGAAGGGTCTCACAGGGATCACTGAGACCCATCCAGGGTCTTGTTGCTCTGTTCCTCTGTTTCATTCCCAGAATGAAAATTTGTTCTACTGACTTCTTAGGAGTGGCTGTTGATTTCAGCATCCTGGGTTCAAGAGCTGGTTATAATTGTTGTATCATTGTTTAATCTGATTGGACTCTTGGCTACTCAGGCGACATCAGCACCCTATTTGTGCAACTTTTGCCAATGTAGTTAAGGTGACACGTGAACAGCACTTTTGTGATCAGCTGCCTTTCTGTTTTAATGTATCAAATTCGCGTTTCAACTGATGCAGCCTCCACAGCTTCGTTGATTTAAATAGGATTATGTTGCTTTAAAGCAGTGAAAGAACTGCCCTCTGTTTTTAATAAGTTTTTTTGATTCTTAAACTGTTCTTGCCATGTTGTGGCTACTTAAGTAGCTGCACAGAAATGACCGGGACTATTTGTAGTGCCTGCAGTTTAACGTGTAGTTGATGCTTTCAGTACTGGGTTAATAATCTCATTTTACTTTTCTGTAACTATGTCTGGCTTTGAGAAGTAGGCCTGTTTTTCTACTTTTCAGGCTGCTTTTAGTTATAGTGAGACAACTGTAGGCTTTTGACAAATTCTATCAAAAAGCAGACTATGCTTCTATCCTTAGAAAGAGTATTTCTTGAGCTGTTGCATAAATGTGCTAGATATTAAGGTTGATGTATTTTCTGCTGAAGTGAAGCCTCTCAGTAAAATAAAAGTGTAGCACAAAAAGAATAAATGCCTCTTCATGCAGCTTCAGCTGCAGGACCGAGTTATAAATGGATGGGGGAAAAAGTGACAATTTGCTTTCATAGGATTCAGTAATCAAGGACTGTTTTTTTTCCTCTACTGAGAAAAATTCCACTCATAATTATAGTGTACCCAGTACATTAGGGCATGCCTTTCTATTTTTATCTAAGTTGTCTCCCATGTTTCCCATCAAAATGTTCTAAGACTTGTAATCATTCTCAGTGATTATAGGCACTATTTCTGTCTCTAAAGAAAGCTCTTTCTGATATTCACACTTCCAGTCGTATTCCTGCTTTAACCAGCTCCATCTACAATACAATAATTAGAAGATCTATCTGTTTTCTGCTTGTTATAGGGGGATATTTCAGTGTTCTGTTTCACATTATTGCATGTATATTTTAAAATACACTGTTATGCAATATTGCTTAATTATGACAAGTGTTCCCACAGCTGGCTGCCCCCTTAGTAATTAATATTACTACACAAAGTGCATGTACTGATCAGACACGAGATTCTGTTTATGCAGATGTACACCCCATCTGTTGTGGCTTTGAGAGGTTGGTCCTTTCTGCCTGTAGAAACTAGTTTTGTGGAGTGCCATTGTGCTTTTGGGTAGTGCTGTCGATCCTCTGGTTAGGCTTTACCACCTTAGTGATCTCTAAGGACATTTAGAGTGAAAATAATTTTACTACTTACTTACGGGAAGAGTACTGTGTGGGGTGATGACTCTGAACAATGAGCACTCCCACAGACACACAGTACCTGGTTATATGCATAGTTATTGTTCTAAAAACAGATTTTCACTGAATAAAGATATTATCAGTACACTAAGTCCTAGTTATAGTCTGTGAATGGAAAGCTAGGCAATGGAAAGGTGCCTTCCCTAAAATAAGGCAGGTACTTGTTTTTGCTTTGATGTCTTTCCTATTTTGTTGAAGAATTTGGAATAATCCTCAGCACTAATTCTGTACCTTTTGATACATGGCATCTACTGCAGAATGCTAGAAATATAAATATTATCTTTTCTTTGTTAATGCTTTTTTGATTTGGAAGCCAGGAAGTATATTAGGAAAATGACTTGAAGATATATCCAGGAAAAAGGTAATGCTTTTTGAATATTGTAAAGATGACTACACATGAGCTGCAGGCATATGATGGACAGCAAAAGTACTATTTTCACCAAATCCTTTCTCAAGCTATGTTGAATCTAAGATCAAGCAAGGTGGGAGACAGAGAGTGCAAATGGAGCCAGAGTAGTGGGAAGCATTCTTCCAAGTCAGATCAGAGAATAATGGAATGAGAACCAATGTGTTAGAACCACTGGGAACACCTGAGAGAAGGGGGAGCATCCTGGATCTCCCTTTTTATGTGTATAGGAAAGAAAATAAGGTAAAGCATGCTGGTGACGTGGAGCACATCTCCCTTTGTTTGAGTATGTGCATCTCCCACAGCTCACAAGTGCAGAGAAATGTACCTGGGACTCCAGAGTGTATCTCCTTGTTTGTTTGTTTGTTTGTTTGTTTTTATCAAGAAGAGTGTATATCCAAAGTGATGAATTGGGGAAACAGTCTTGTTCACATACAAGGGATTTGCTTCCATTTTGTACCAAAAAAAAAATTTGGTTTGTCAGCCTTTACCTAGCTTGTTCACTGTTCAGCTCCATTTGATCAATGCTCAGCAGCTTCCATTAGTATCTCTTTTAACTCGTAATATTAATTGCCCTTGGGAAGTTGGAGAGAGTATTACCAAAAATAGCTTACTTAGTTATTGGAGACAATAAATACCGGTGCAAATGTATTATCAGAAGCATGTTACTTGTTAAATGAAAAATATGCAGTTGCTCCCTGGTTTAACAGTGAAATCTAAGGCAGAGAATTTGCTTTGGTGAAGCACTGATAAGAATTTTTGTGTCTTAGGCCAAATGAACCAAGGTGTGACACAGCTTTCAGCTCTGTGGAAATCTGGTGCTCTTTCTCTCTTGCACACCTTTGCCTTCCCAGTGACATGTATAATACAAGTCAGACATGTCTTTCTGAATATTCATAACAAAAGTGGGTTATTGTAGACTTGATCTGAGCTGTAGCTACACAGTTGCATGAATGGAGACGATACAGACTCTTTCCACTGGGTGTCACTCTTAGCTTAGATCTGTGGTGGCTTAATACCAAGGCGTTGTCTACATAAACCTGACACCTGGTCTGCTCGGATTTTTATTTTTTTTTAAAAATGTGAAGTTTTAAAGAGGTTTATTTAACCTCATGGCTTTAAGTTTTTTTTTTTTTTTTTTAAGGAGAAAAAGTGCTGAAAATGTTAATGATGATCTGTAGAGTTCGTTTTTTTGCTTGTGTCATTCTAGTCTGTTTCTGAAGGGGGGATGAATTTGTGAAACTTAGTAATGTAAGGAAACACTGGGATAAGATTCTCAGGTATTAAGAAAGAATATATTAATGAGTCTGTTTCAAGCAATTCCTCTGTGCTTGGGAGACCTGATTCTACACAATAAATTTCCTTTCTTTTTCCTTTGATATTTAACCTTTCCTTATTTAGACTCTTTGCTTAAAATGTTGGGGTTTATTAGTTTGTTTTCTTGCTTTGTTTGGGTTTTAGCTTTTGTTTGCTTGAAAATGTAGCTTTTCTACAGTCCCAAAATAGAAGTGCCTTGCATGGAGAGGAGAAAACTACATTCCTTTCCATCACTTGCTGCACATTTCATACAGTCAGTATACGAGAAGGATTTGATCCCAGTAAAGACACCCCCAGAAGACATTTTAGGTTATGCCAATGAGCTAAACTGCTCGCTAACTGATGTTCTGTAATGCTCCATTAGAACCAGCAATTTAAAATATATCACACAAGTTTGGTTTTTGCCTGTGTTCCATTAAGTTGTCACAGGGTGCTTCTGGTTCTGTGGTGTTTTATTTTGTGCTGCTCCTCAGGGTCACACAGAACAGCACAAAGCTGCCCCTCTGTAATTACATTTCAATGGCACAACTCAGAAGTTTAGCTCTTTGTTTTGATGCTTACAATGTCAGCATATAATGGTCACAAATGAGATTTGAAATTAATGTTCCTCTAAGGTGATTTGTGAAGTTCAAGGCTTTGATACTTAAATGTCACATTACTTTGATTCAAAGTCAGAGTGGAAAGGACAAAATTTATATGGATGCAGGAACCTCCTCTCCCTTCCTTGTGACCACATATTGCAGTAAACACTTCTGTGGGCTCAAAGTGAAGCACCAAGGCTGAGTTTGGAAGTTCTGTACTTTGATGAATTTGCTCCCAGAGAAGAAGTTTAAACAGCTGATGCAAGTCTGAACAGCCAGAAACAATACAGAGATTAAGTATTGCAATCTGTTTTAACTTAGTTTTTCAGCTGTCAGTAGCATTTGCGCTGTGTATATCCCCTAAATGCCAAATCAATGTGTTTGTATTCCACTCCCATCTGTGAGTTATTGAACAAACATAAGGGGGCCTAAATTATTGCAGCTTATCCATGGCCCTTGGGCAGCCTTTCTTATCTTGGTCTTTGGGACACTGACAAGAAATCAGCCTTGCCAGTGCCTAAAAGGGAAGGATGACAGTTTGTGAACGGTCACCTCCCCCCACATACTCTCTGGAGTGGGGAACAAGTGAAAGGATAATCAAAGAGAAAATGGGATGTAGAACCTGTGCCAGTAGAAGAAACATCCCACTCAGAGAGTAGCAACTTGGATTATTTGTTGCAGTATCTGCTCTACTAAATGCAGTGAGAAATCTGGCATCTTGTTCATGCCAAGTGAAGTGATTTGGTATTATTGTGCTGTGCTTTTGTGTTCCTGCTGTACAGACTCTTTGTTCCTATTTGAAAGAATATACCTTTGATTTTTATATTCAGTTTTCTTTGACATTTCTTCTGAAAATGTTGGCTGTGGTAATCATTAATGTATTTGATGGTATCTGAGTATCCAGGATCCAAAATCACGCCTCTTATCCTGAATCAGAATCAATCTGATTCATTTCTGGGAGGCTATTGGTAAATGTTGCAGCAATGTTTTTATGCCCGGCCTCCTGCAAAAAATTTTCCATTGTAGAGGTAAAAGACAGTACAAGATAGTTTAAACCAACCATTTAAATTTCCTCTCTTGCATCCATTAATTTTTTTAAAAAAAGTTACATTATCCTTTGCAAAAAACATTCATTTTGTAAAGCTCACATTCCCTAGAAGTTACAGGATGAGAGACTTCCCAATTCTAGCTCTGTGCTTAGTTTTTATTTTCTTGGAGGAACTTTTGGCAAAACAGTGGCTACCAGGAGTTGAGTCTTGAACTGGTTTGAATTCTGGGCACAGCATATGATCTAGGTACAGATTATTTGTAAAAGAAGTTTAACTCTAGGTTCTGCTCTATTTTTAAGAACTAAATAAACTTTTTATCTTGAAATAATTATATTCTGAGCAGCTTAAACCTTCAGAGTTATGCTCAGACTGCATTTGGGTCATTCAGTACAAATCAGAAGCTGACATAGTCTGATCAAATAGGCACTTACGGGTGAGAAGAGACATTTTATATATTTAGGCCTTTATGTGCAATTGGGAAAATTACCCCCATCAGGTTCTTTTCATTAGGTACTAAATGTGTATAATAGTAAACCTAAACCCCTTTTCTCTGTGTCTGTCCATAATTGCCTAATTTTTAATAGCATGTGGTTATTCCATCTTATCCTGAACATATGTTTGCATTAGGCATTGAAATGCAAATCGTTGATGGGTTTGCTTGTATGATTATCTCATAATATCAGCCACCGCAATTTTCCAGTTGAAAGGCAGAAGTTTGTAGGCATGATCTTCCCTCCTTTTCTCACCTTCCCTCTGGGAAACTAGAGAGATGTGAACGCCATGGCACGTTACAGCTGCCCAGAGCAGTTCTGGTACCAGTTTTATAAAGGAGAGCTCTCAGGGCTGTTTCCATTGTATTCACAATACTTGCTACGTTCATTTCTGTGCTCATTAAGACTTTTTAAAAAAGAACCCACAACATTTCTTCACATTTCCGAGATTGAAGACAATATTGTTTAGGATGGATGATAAAGAGAAAATGGTGTGATTTGAGGATAATATCACACTGTGAGTGGTATTTGCTTCTCTGCTGGAGTAGCACCCCTTAATGTGTGAATATTGTCTGAACCTTGCCTAGGGGAAGCCTGAGGAGCTGATGGAGTCATGCAGGCTCGGAGCTCGGCTGGAGATACCGTGATGCTTTCCAGTGTGATCCTGTCGATCAGTTGTTCCATTAAATAGTTCTCATTTCTTAAGTTCGAGTATGGTTCAGTAACAGGGCATTTGGTGTTTTGTTTAGACTGTAAATGATTTGCTGCTGTTTTAAACTGGAGGAAGTGGCACTCTGTTTGCTTACATCTGGGAATGTGTCTTGTTTTTGAGCATGAACTCAGATGTAATAGTGGCAACTAAAATAGTGTCTAGATATTGGAAAAAAATACTAATATTTGTCTGATAGAGCTTCTGAAGAGTAGCTGCTTCATCTAAAATAACCTGATAAGCAAAGACCTGGAAGGGAGGTAAGGAGGGCTTAAATACAGGCTTAAAAAGGTTCACAAATACACTTTTTAAGGAAGGAAAAGCAATACATACGAAGGACTGTGTCATATCTCTCACCCTGGAAATTAATGGCAAGAATCTCCCTGAACAGCAATGGACATTATAATTCCACCCCCCCTTGAATGATGCAACAAATAATAAAGAAAGTCTGGAGTGGCATTTAGATGTTTTTTGGAGGCTGGGAATTTTCCTCCCACAGGTAGGGAACCGAACACATGGATCGGTAGCGCAGTGAATCTCTCTCCAATTACAGGAGTTCGTTGCTAAGAGTCAGACTGGAAGGTATTGATCCAGAATACTGTCCCAGTTCCCTGTGGGAGTCATTTTAAACATGAAACGTAACAGTCTGTGAGAAAGGATTTGGTTGACCTCAGAAGATGAGGAACATATATGGGGAATGAGGAATACATATGAGGAAATGCAGCACAGTGTTGCTCCCCACATCTGTGCTTTTTACATCATATAAAGAAAAAAGGCTCCTGCAGGACTAAGTGAAGTATCAGGTAATTACCTGAACTGCAGGTGGGAAGACATCCATAGTTAGGCTGTGTGCATGGTGCTGTCCATGGGGGCTCTAGGAAACAGCAGGGAGCAAGGAGTGTGTGTGTTTGACACCATATTTAGGGTATTTAGGCAGTGAATTTATTTGCAGACACATGTAATCCTGTTCTGACTAGCATTTTAAATGAATTCACAGATTAAACTATTAAAATTAAACTAGGTATAGATGTCAACTTAGAAATTCTCTCCCAGGGCCAGGATTAAGGTACATGGGTTAAAGTAAATTGCTGTGATGTGGCAATGGTATGAAGAAATGGAGAAATTCCCTCTCCATGTTTGGCAAATCCGGTATAATTCCCAGGAATTAATTTTGTATTTTCTTGAAGTAAAACCGGAAATATAGCAATGCAAATCAGTATATTTCTGTTTTAATTGGAAATGTCTGTAATATTAAATACAGATAAGGGTTCAGGTACATATTGCTGCTAAACAATGTGAGCCTTTAGGCAATTAAAGGAGGGCAAGGTGGCAAAAGTAAAGAAAAAAAGACTGACTCAGACTCCAAGTTCTGCTCGGAGGTTCCTGAAGAGATGGAAGGATAGGACATTTTGCACAAAAAATGATATCTACAGCACCATTATGTGTTTTCCTCCTGTGTTTTACTGTATGAGGTGCTTTGGTCAGAGTCCATTTCACGTGAAGTTCCTCAGAACCAGTCTGCCACTACTCCAATGGACCTTGATTCTCCTTTGGCTGTCTTGGCATTTAGGGCTTGTAACTGATCAGAGATTTGTTCATGTATTTAAAGTTTACATTTTTAAAGGAACAGGTTTTTTGGGTATTTTTTATTCTTCTTTTTTTTTTAACCATGACTTATTTGCTACAATTTTGGGTTATGATTTCTCTCTTGAAAATATTCTAAATATAGAACTGGCTTATTTTTTGTATTTTTGCATCATTATTTCACCTCCTAAGGTACGTTCAGTGTCTTTATTGGGAGTCTTGAAGGTTTTCTTTTGTAAGTTGTCATCATGAAAATAGCTGACAGGCTACTAATACTCACTTCATGCCATGGGGATGTTGGCAGTGGAAAGAAAAGAGGAAACAGCTTCTCTGTTTGGAAGTGGAAGACAGAACATAAAACAATGACCCTACTGTACCAAAATTATTGTTTTTTCTGAAGATAAGGATTCCTTCCCCTTTAGTCCTCCAATAAATGTGGGCTTAAATGAACAGCGTGGAATGAAATGAACAGTGCAGTAAGAAAGGTATGAAGGAGTGCTACTGAATCAAGCTTTGTAAAATCAATTTGCTCAGTTTTCCGTCTCTGTTGCATTTCTATTGTTTTCGTCATAAGGAACAGTAAACACTTTCATCCTTGCTTTGATATGTCATTTTTCTTGTTGCTTTGTATCACGTGCTTTACAGAAAGTACCTCAACTTTTCTTTGGCTTTAGTTCATTAAACACTGATAACCAAAGCAGTGTTGCAGAATTAGGATGTAACTTCAGAGCTTTTTGTGTTTGGTCTTTTAGCAATGCAGAAATACTAACTGACATAAATTCCAAAGTTTGATTCCCTTTTGGCAAAGCTATCATTTCTGAAATTTCTAATCACTCTTTTTACAGCACGAAAAGAGATTGATCTCTTCTTTTTTTGGCTCTCCCGTTGCTGCTCTTACAACGTTATTCTCAGAGAATTCCAGGGAATGATAATCCCTGTCTGCCTCTACTTTTTTTTTTTTTTACTTTTTCTAGCTGACTTAGTGCATAAAAAAAAAAAAGCCACTGTTCTGAGGCAAATGAAGCCAAAGCCTGTATCATCCATCCTGTCTTCATGGTAGAAGGATCTGTCAATTATCAAAACAACTTGGATATGATCTATCATTTAGGTTTTTTTTTCTAGTTAGGCACAGGTGAAAATATACATCCCTGTCTTGTGACCTTTAAAAAAAATATTTATATCCCTATGCATGTTTCTCAGACAGCTATTCTTCTATGGTGCACCATCCCCCCCACTGAGTTTATCTCCAGTTTTTAACAAAAAACCTATCAAACTGGGGATTTCCTGGGGAAAAAAAAAAATCACTGTTTGATATATGATGCACCGTGGAGGAGAATGTTTGGAAGTAAAATACTGTTTGTCATTTCTTTTACATTTGGTGAGACGATTTAACCACTGAGCTCTTCCTTTGTACACCTTCAGCTCAGGTGTTTCAATTGTTTGGTTTGTCAAGTGACTTCCCACACAGTTCCATCAACACAGTGCAGGCAGGAGTGAGTGTGGGTCAGAGTTGGTGCAGAGGGCTGGGGAGACAGTTTTAAATAATGGAGAAGCCACAGTCTACACAAGGAAGCCTTTTTTTTGACAGAAACTATTAAATGTATGGAAAAATCTGTGGGTTTTTTTTCTGTGTTTCACCCCTCTCCCCCAAAATAACACTTTCTGCTGAAATTATTTTCTTGTTGAAAGTTTTCCAAGCATTTCTAGTACCAGAAAGGAAATGCATGTGGTGAAATGTAGGCTATATTATCTGCTGCTGGGCAGCAGGAACACTTACAAGTCCCTACAGTGCTGTGGTTGCAATCTGTAACTCTGGTTATAGAGAGGAGCATTTGTCATGCTGGGGGGTAAATCCTTTGTCGTTGCATGGGCCATATTACTGGGTTTAGGGTGGACTTTTTCTCTGATGATCAGTTTACTCGGATTATGAACCTGGCTCGCTGCAGCAGGAATGGGAATGGGCAGAGCCTAATCTGGTGTATAGGAGTCCTTAAGCATAGGCAGGAGGATGGGTAATAACCTCCCTCTAGTGAAATTTGGCCTCCATTCACTGGGCAGACTTCACGCTTGTTCTAGCGAACGTGTAAAATTGGGATTGTTTAGAATAACAGTCAAACTCTTGAAGTTGGATCTTGTTGCTGAAGTGCATTGGTTTTTGCATGAATAGGAATGTTAAATAACCTGACAGGTTTGCAGCGAGCTACAAGGGAAACTTGCTGTTGTGAAGGTTTTGTGGATATTCTTGTGCACAGTGATGCATGTCTGGATTATTACTAATGCTTTAAGAAGTACAATTGAATCAACTTAAATTTTCCTAGTTTGCTGGAACAGGGGGCATAAGCCAAGCTGCTGACAATAGCATTACAAACTCATTTTTCCAGTTAAGATTTAACAGTATTTGTGCTTTTCCTTGCTACTGTATTAATTAAACAACTGTGATGCTGCTCAAGCTGCGGATCCAGTCCAGCAAACAGGAAAGAAAATGAATCATAACTAGGCTATTAACCCAAATGAGAGTCATAAGGCATTCTAAGCCTATTTCCTATCTCAGTTCTGGGCTTTGAAATACATGTTGAATCAGAACAAGACTGCTCTGTAATCTGTGGCCTGTTTCAAGTAATTCTGATTCCAGTGTAGAAGGTCCTAAATCAATTAATGCCAACGCAGGTAGCTAGAACAGCTAGCTTGGGTCATATTCATACATTCTGAGACATCTGGAGACTGAAGAGCTGCTTGGGCCGTAGTGCCTTGGAAACTGCTGGTGCTCAAGAACCTGCTTGTGACATGAATGACCTCCTTTATCCCAAATGATCCCAGAAGGGGTTACGGGCGAATGTAGAACTCTGCACTGAGCTAATTAGCTTCCATGTCAGTGAAGTTTAATCAGGTTGGAAGAGTAAAAGCACAGCCAGGCCACTGTGGAAACCTTACTTGAATTGTGAGATTCATTAACTTCAATGCTAATGCTCCTAATGGTAACACTGGCAGGAACGACACTGCTGAGATCACTTAATTTACCTTCATAAGAGAACCTTTACTGTGCAATTGCAGAGATATTAAAAGATCCCTGTCTCTTACTGGTTTGTAGTGTGCGTAAGTGGGAAGAAAAGCTAATCTCTCTTTTATCTTGACTTATGTGAGTGACCCTCATACTGCTTTAATGGGCATGTGTTTGAACAGAAATCCCAGAAATATCAAATTCCACAGAGCTTCACCTGAAATACTTTTCCAAAAAGTATTTGCAGGTGGTATCATCTAAGATACCAGGTGTGTTTGACAGAATGAGCTCCAAATTTATCCACATGAATTTGTCTTTTTATTTTTGTTGTTCTGCTATCAGAGTTCCTCTCTGTCCTGTTTTCTCCATGCTGCTTCACTGAGGATTGAAGCCTGAATGGTCAGTGTGTAGTAGCTCATTTTTTGTTCAATCATGTGGTCTTGGTGGAAGTTAAAGAAATGATATGGAATGGGAGAATAGGTTCAACCACATTCAAATATACATATTTTTAAGATAAGGGTTTGTTTTTTTAATGTGACAATTAAAACGAATTAACCTTTAGACCATTTTGGAATCCAGTGAGATTTGATTTCGAAGATTCTTTAAAGAAAGTGCAGTAACTTAAAGATGTGTTTGGTTAATTTAATGGTTTAATACATTTAAATTAAGTAATTTGAAAGCAAATTACTTTGCAATCACTTTGAAACTTTCTTCCATTGATTTCTAATGGGACTTGAATTTTTTTCCGGATATAATCTGTTTCAAGAGGGTGGCTTCATGTTGCAATAATCTTTCTCATTACGTTTCCAGGACTTAATTCCTTTCTTTCTTAACTTTCTTGGCAACTAGTACATAGGACTTCCCTGTTTCAGTAGTGTGCTGCTTTTTAAAAATACCTCTGAAGCTCAATGAAGTTTGCTTAAGGGCACTTCTTGAAGACTAAACTGAGGATTGTCAAATACCTGCAATGTTTCGAATGTGCAAAGGGGATCTTCAAAACTCTGTGTTTGTTTGCATTTCCCAGACTTAGAAAAAATGTCTAAGGGGATTGGAGGTCAAGGATGAGGAAAAAAAGCTTTGGATTTTTTTCTTAGCAGCAGTTTTTGCGCAAAGCCTTTACAAAAAGGTTGAGTGGGGCTGCAGCACAGCTCGCTTCTGTCAAGACGTCTGTATGCAGTGTTTTCAGACTGATGATTCAAAACCCTGCAGTGCACCCCGGGAGGAATCCTGATGGTTTCTTGCCATGTGAGAAGATTGTTTCGAGTGCCTGATGCTGGTCCATAAATGTCTGGATTACAGTGTATTTAGAATGGCTCTTACTCCTCAAACACAGTGGAGGTGGTTGGCCTTAGTGCTTTTCATCTCTAAAGGTAGTTACCATTCTTAGATTAACTTAGAGAGAAGCACTTTTCCAGTACACAACTTTTTATGAGTTGTTCTGTATATTCCTCCATTTTAGGAGTTTGCTTTAACTATTTTGTTCTTCCAGTTTTTCATGGATTTTCTTCTTTCCCACCCCCTGTCCCTCAATGTGGCTGAGCTGCTGACCTTGAAGCTAATTTTTTTAACATCTTGCTGTTCAGCTCAGGTCCAGCTGATCAGTCATGACTAGAGGATACTTGGGGGAGGCTGTGATTGCCTTGATAGCTTTGTGCTCTGATTAGAGGAGAAACAGCTGCCTTTTGTGTCGTTTATTCTGGTGGTTCTTTAAAGACTGGCCCTATGTCAGAGCTTACTTGCGTGTCCTTGCTTAATTAGCCTAAAATAGTTGGGTGCACACAAGCTCCTGGCATATTCGTTGGTTTGTATTCTCCTTTATTTAAAAACAAAACAGAACTCTACTGCTGCTGTTGCTGCGTTGCACGTGGTTTGAAAAGAGGCTGTAGGCCGATAGTAGTTGGAGTGATGGAAAGTGATCTTTTCTGAGCAAAGTGTGAGTAATATCTTTGAGATCCAAAGATGTTTCCCGTATTAGTATCCAAAAGTTCTACCAGCCTGTGGTGCAGAGGCTCACCCAAGTATTTATACAAGCTCCATGAAACAAGATGCTCAGAAATGTAGAGGAAAATGTGAAATAACTATGAATATGCACAGACAGCCACTGGCAGTTCTTTCTGCTTCTGAGAGTGAGAGGCAAAAGATGTTCTTAGTAAAATCCAAGTCAGAATGTGTTAAAATTGGCATTTATGTACAGCCAAGAACCGAACCATATGTCAGGTATAACTGGGTGGTAGAACTCTAAGTTGAGCCAATAGTTAAACTCAGTGCTGTGATGAATGTAACATATTGAATTAGTCATGTGCTTTTTCCATTGAGGCAAAATGTTAATCTTTAACCTGGATTAGTTCCGAGTATCTCAAATGCAGTTTTAGAGAGCTTTGCAAGTCACGCTGTAAGGACTTGGACTAGTCCTCATCCTGGCTCCAAGTGTGTTAGCTATCAGGATCTTTATATAAATGGCATGCTCTTGGCAGCAAGTGAGGCTGTTACTCTCCTCTACTTGCAGTGCAGGGAATCCCAAACTCTTGATCACACTTACAATAAAATGTTTACTCTATGGCACAAAGACTTAGTGTTGGGTTTTTTTTTTCATATGAATATAGCTATGAGTCTAAAAGCAAAACCCAAACATCAGTAGTTCTGAAGGGATTTTTGAGTTCTAAATCCGTGTGAATGTATTTTGCTGTCTTTAGTGTTTTTGCCCTTGTTTTGTTTTGGGTAATAATCTTTCTAAGACCTCTGTTCATCTGGTAACTCGGGCACTGGATAAAAGCAGCATATTTTAGCTACTTTCTGTATTGTAGTTGGATTCAGTGACATTGGAATAGTTACCACAACAGTGTTTAGCTCCCTGAGAGTGTCAGGATTCATAAGACTGTACTCTCTTAAAGAAGTGGTACTGTTATGGGGCAGTAGGTAGCACCCTTGCTGTCACAGCAGTACTAACATGCTTGACCTGTCTAGTGGGGTGTTCCCTTGCTTGCCAGGGAGATTACTCCTTTCCTCCTGTGTCTCCTAACCATGGGAGTTGGTTTGGGCTGTGTGGCATGGCCAGAACACTGAGTTTTGGCTTGTTGTCCTGATTTAGACTGAGGTGTTTGAACACAATGCTGCCCAGCAAGCCTTCCCCAAGGCAACGTGGTTTTCATACCTTATTATCCCCTTCCCAATTTCCTGCCCCTCCTTTCTTCCTGCTGTTGTACTTCCCTTTCTCCACCCCAGTCTTTTCCCTTCCCTGCCTCCCCTTGCTTTTTCCCTGTTGGTCCCAGTTTTGCTGCATCTATACCCAGATTTGACATTTCTGATACCATTACTTAGATAATCTCAAGTCTTTTGTGGTGCTACTGGTTCAGTCACTTAAATGCTGCTGTTCTTGATGATGCTGTTGATGGTGATAGGACAGACCTTGTCCTTCTGCTGTGCCTTTTCCCAAGTGGCAGGGCTTCTCTGGGCAAGAGCAGATACTTTTTCATCATTTAAAATGTCTACAAAAAGCTTTCTGTTCACCCAGCAACCCAGAGAAGTGAAATAAAACTGCCCTGGCGTGTCACTGAGCACTGAAACTCTGTGCAAACATCCAATTTGATCTGTTCTACTGAAACTCAGTAGGAGTAGTGTATCAGTGCATTCTTTTGAACCTGCTGGGCATTTTTGTGGGAAAATCAGCATGAGTGTCTGTGTGATACTGTTTCACACTGCTTTTCTTTCTTCTCCTTAAAAAAAAAGTAGGAGCTCTGAGCACCTTTTAAGAATACGTAGTGTTGACATTACCAAACCTGAGTAGCCTGTGTTTGAAAAAATTATAATAAGTTACATCCATTTTCTTAATGTCGGTGTATCAGCACTGACCTCTAATTGAGAGGGCTAAGTACAAAATCTGACTCTTTATTGGGAATAAATGTTCCATAGGTGGCTAAAATGGGCTGAAAGCTGCTCTAGTATTTTTTCACTGCAGTTTATTTATTTTAAGGAAAATCTAAAAGTTTTTGAAGCTTATGGGCTTGCTGTTGTTTCAAAAGTCATGCTGTCATTTCTACAGAGACAGTGATTCCCGCTGAAAGGGAGCATCAATGGTCCAAAGGTTTCACTCGACAATTCTGTTTGGTTTCCATCAAGATCAGAAGAGGACTTTCAGAACAGTAGGCAAGAGAAGGATCAGTGATATTCCTGATCAGATAATCTGCCAGAATAAAGATCCATTATTATTCACAAGAGTAGAAAATTAGTACTTAAAATAATGTTAATAATTTTACTCAGACAATACATTTCCAGCACCTTCAAAGGGAGCAAGATGAGTTTTCTTTGAATTATCTCACACATTTTTTTTTCCTTGGGCACGGCCTGTCATGGAAGTAATAGGAACCACTCCTGATAATCCATAGGGGATGTAACATTAGCCCACTAAAACATAAAATGTAATTTGCAAGTAGTTGGTATATTGAAATTTTACAACTGCGTGGCTGCAGTGTTGGGAGACATTATAAAAGTAACATCTGTTTCAATGGACAGATTATTATATGTTTTGGGGGAGAAAAATAAACATTGTAGCTAACATGCTTCTAAAAAGAAAGACAATCCCACAGCTCTCAAGGCATAGTCAAAACAAAAGTTAATGTATCTGTGTTTCTTACAGTCATCAGCCAACACTTACGTTGATGGTTAATTATCCAGGTCTTTATTATGCAGACTGATGTTCCTCTTGATCCCTGGATGAATTATAGAACCACAGAATCTTGTAGTTTGAGACCTTTAAAATCGAGTTCAACCATAAATCCAGCACTGCCTTTACTAAACCACATCCCAAATATCACATCTGTATGGCTTTTAAATACCTCCAGGGATGGTCACTGGCCTGGGCAGCCTGTTCCAGTGCTTGACAACCCTTTTAGTGAAGAAATTTTTCTAAATATCCAATCTAAAGCTCCCCTGGCCACAGCTTGAGACTTTTTCCCCCCTCATTACTATCATGCTACTCAGAACTGCCTGACTGCAAGATTGCGTATTGACTAACCTCAAATCTTGATGCTGTCAGGCCGGTCTCCTACTGCTGCAATCTCTCCAATTTGAGTTGAAGTTTCTGATGTAAGTTTGGGATCAAATTATACCCATGAAAATTTAGGAAGCTGATAAATGGGCAAAAGTACTAAACAGTGAAGAAACGAAGAAGCAGCCACACTGTCTGTTTAATATGTTTAAGAGACCTAAGCACTAACATGACAGCTCCCTTTACCTGGCAGATTCTGGGAAACACTGCTCTGAGGTCCTTCTAGTGTCACAGTCTCCAAGGACAGGGGTAGATGATGATTCTCTTATCTTCTTAGCTTGATGGAAAATATCCATTTATCAGAACTTTTAGAAGTATTTCTGGTTAATCCTTATCTTTCAAATAGCTCCATTGTTTTTCCTGCTTCCTAGAATGATTTTCATATGAGTCGACATGTAAAATAAGAGATTAATTTATGATTTTGATTAAGGGCTGTTAGTTCCAGGAAAAATACTGGGGTTTGTCCTTTGGAATGTCACATTTTCTGGCTTGGGAATATTGCCAGGCTCTTATTTGAATGGCAGAGAGGTCGCTTTGCAACCTGTCAGAATGTGCATCTGGCCATATATTTCCTAATTAGTTTTTAGGTATTTTTGGGGGGAGCTCTGGAAGTTTACTGCTTAGATACATAAAGAAAACAGGATTTCAAATGTATTCTGGTGGCATGCAGGGCCAGGGTCTTCTCTGTGTGTCATTATGCATGTGAACTAATTATTAGTCCTTCTCTGAAGTCTGACAGAACAGCTGAATACAAAAGATTCCTTTTGCACAGATGGAGAGAGCAGGGTCATGGGGGAGCTTGGGGGCAAAACTGGTTATTGTACTCATATTTTTACTTCTTTTTCCATCAGAAGACTCTTCTACTTTAGTTCATTTTGGACAAATCTGTGTTTTAATTGAGTGCAGAAGTCAAACAGAGTTCTGTGACTATCATTCTGTTTTTTTTTTTTTTAACTTTATGTGATTTCTTTTTTTCTCTCAGAATTTACTACAGTCAAAGTATTTCCTTTGGTTTTTTAATGGTCTCTGAACCCAATTTCTAAGAATAGCTACATAAAATAACTCAAACCATGAATGGTTTCACAGTCATTAATAATGGATTTGTGCATTGCTAGATCTCTTAACCACAAATTTGATCTGGATCAGGGATGAGTAGAGAGTATCACATTTATGTTTAATTATTCAGAGCAGAAGATAACCTACCTATGCCCACAGAAGTCTTTGGCACCTTATTTTGCCTCCTGAAATGCATGTGTCCTTTTCCCTTTTCTCTCCAGTGTGTCATGGTGTGCTTTTCCCGTTTACCCAGGAGGATATTTTTGAGGTTATTCTTGGGGGAAAGGTCCTGGTGAAGCTGGTGAGTGGTTTCATGCTGGAGCTAAAACTCAGAAATTGGAATTGGTTAGGCAAAAATTGTGAAAAACATTAAAATTGCGTACTTGGTCCATAGCAAATTAGAAGATGAAAGAGAACTGTGTCAGGAGACAGAAGTCAATTGATAGATACTGGAACGGGAGTGGGAAGGACAGGAAGATGTCTATTCCATTGACCCTAAAGCGTACACAGAAGCCCTTATCTTCATTCCTGCCATGGCCTTAGGTATGTATGAAACTCGATTAAATTTTTTTTTACTTCAAGCATTGATGCATTTGGGATATGTCTCTCAGGAAACAGACTCCACAGAAGTCTCCCTACCATGTAGTAAGCCCTTCTTGGGTGAGATGGGTATTCAGAGATGTGGTGAGGTAAGACTTGTTAATCCTGGTAAAGCTGTCTCTCTGTGCAGTAAACAGGGCAGGATTGCATGGGATTAAAGAGGGAAGGATGCCTGAACCCATATCCCAGTGAGGAAAGCATTTACCTGGAAGAGAGTGCAGGCCTGGTTTCTAGTCCTTCCTCCAAAACTTCCTTATGTATTTTACACTGAATAGTCACTGGGTAAAATGCTTAGATATAGCCATCAGTTTGTGATTCTGATGGTTAGGAAAGATCAAACAGACTTCAGAGGAAAAGTTCAGAGCCTGAGGAGGGAGAGGAGGCTGCTTTTATTTGACACATGTCTAGAATATTGGCCAGTTTGGGTGCTTTACTGAAAAGATCTGTTAAAAAAATAAAAAGGCATTTTCAGTAGACATGAAGGGTTTAAAAAGCTTGTAATTGTGCTTCCAGTGAGAATTATTAGGGATATTTTACTTTAGATGGGTTCTCAGGTTATAATAAGGATTTATATTTTGAAATGGGAACAGTTAGCTACCTATGTGTAATGACTTTGAGGGAGATTTTCAAAGGCATATAAATGCCTTTCTGGTAATAGCTAATATCATACTAAGCTAATGTCATATTAAGGCTGTAACATTAACATCCATTACAATGAGCAGAATCTTTCAACTGCAGAGCTCAAGGATGCTTGAAGTGCAAAGCAGGTGCTGTAGTAGATGCCATGTGCAACCCTGCTGGGCACTGATGGGCCACAGTGAGAACTGGATTTCATTTGTAAGGGAGTTCCTAGGAAAGCACTCCTTTTTCTCTCAGTCTGCTAGGTTTATACACACACACTCACACGGTAAGTGATTTTCAAAATAAAATCTGAGAGAGATGCAGGAGGGCACTCAAATCTCCCTTGTGATACTGCAAGACTTCCAATCACATACTAAATGCAAGAAAGATTGGCTCATAGGTCTGGTGTATTGGATTACTGCATGTCACAGTGTACAGTGTGCCTGACCCTGTGTAATCAAACTGTGACACAAAAACCCCAAAGTTCAGTACTCTTGTGGGTGAGTATTTCTTAAAATACTCTAACTTACTTCAGGCCTTCACTTTGTTTAACATTAATGCAGAAGGCATGCTTGAGATAATCAGACCTCTTTTTCCAGGGTGATGAAAGTTTGCTTGTGCTCAAGTCTGTCACGAAACTGGATTTATTCTTGAGGAGTTTTTCAGTAGGGGATTGTAGAATCAAATGTAAAATCAATGGACCCGTTCATATAACGGTTAGCACAGAGGAAGCTTGTGCTCTGTAAGCTTTTGGGGGCTGGGGGAAGACTTAAGGACATGGTTATTTTCTGGAAATTGGTTTGGAAAACAACTTATAGTGTGTTCCCGTGCAATCCTTCTCACTCGGCCTACTGCCACACTTTAGTTTTGTTTTTATAACCTGTGTGTAAACATTGGCTTGGCAGAAGTCCTGCATGCAAGCCTTCAGACTGCCAAAAATGCTCCTTGTGCTTAAAAACTGCAGTTCTATCAGCTGGCTCCTTTCCAAGAGTTCTTGTATTGAAATGGAATACTTGCAGGTTTAGGATTCCACTTGGAATCATCTTTATGCCTGTT
Organism: Pseudotriccus pelzelni; assembly: GCA_035584735.1. Classification (NCBI taxonomy): domain Eukaryota; kingdom Metazoa; phylum Chordata; class Aves; order Passeriformes; family Tyrannidae; genus Pseudotriccus; species Pseudotriccus pelzelni. Next base: position 9,967,776 of record JAWMRA010000161.1, on the reverse strand, counting down.
ATACTGTTCTTACAGAAGAAGAAAGATAACAGGACATGAAAGACTCAAACCTTCTCCCTGACCTCCTTGAGAACTGTCAGAAAAGATAATGCCTCTGCCCAGGTTGTTCCTGTGCTCACTGATGTTTTGTGCCATTGAAGGCATTGGGTCACGGAGAAAAATTTGTACAATGGGTCTGGACCTACATTCCTTCATTAAAGCCTTCATTTTCTTAGGGGCAGATTCCATAAATGACCCCCCATTGTCTTGGCCTTAGGAGTCTTGGGGCAGGCAGATAACTTGGAATGTTCCTGTGTGTTCCTGGGGGTGATCCGGCCAGATCCGCAGATTCTCTCACTCTGAGTTATGGGCTGATCTGGCTGCTGCATCACCCACAGACTGCTGGGATAGTCATCCCTGATAGTGCTGGGAAATGTCAGGTGAGACTATGAGGAACTTGTCTGTGTGCTGGCATCTGCCTGCAAAATGAAACAAACGTCGTACATGGATTAAGCCTGGCTTCAAGCTATATACTTGATTTATAATTCTCAAATTTTTTTAGGAAGTGTGTTTTGCTTTACCAAAAGTTGCATTGTATAGATGGGAAGTACTTTTAAAACTAAATGTTCAGGAGCTTGAATTTCAGGGGTGTATTGGGAGGAATGTGTTAGTACTGTGAAAAGGGAGACTGAAGCCAGCCAGTTTTCTAGAAAAGTGATGCAAAAAGACTTACTCACCCTTCTTTGTGCTGTGGAGATATTTATCCAGTTGAAGTCTTACTCTGTTTTTTGACTTCCTATGTTCTCCCTTGGTCCACCTGACATTTTAATTTTATAGTGATTGTTAGATATTGTGCTTTTTTAGTGTCAAATGAAACCTTGATCAGAGCACAGTGCTGCAGCAGTCCAAACACTAATTAGATAGATGGGGTGAGAAAAGTCATATTATGTTGAGATCTAGGATTGTTTAGCTGTGCATGACTTCTGTATTCATTTTCAAGTAAAACTACGTGATATTAAATATGTTACCGTCTGTGTCTCAAAGATACATGATTGTTCTGTGTTGTCTTCATCTTCCATCCCTGGCTGCTGAAAAATGCATTTAACTACTCCTCTAAATTTAAAATTATATTGTAGAACATCGCAGATGGCCATTGTGGATACCTGTATGCTTTGAGATATACGAACTAATATTGGGACTTCAATTTGTCAGTCTTTGTAATAACTTGAAAAGTCCTTGATGCTGGATTTTTGGATTGCTGCCCTATGAGGCATTGGCAGTAAAGCTGTAAGCCACATCTTGATTTGGATGCTCTTATTAGCTAGGAGTGTATTTCTTGAAAGGTGTTGTTGCTGAGAGTTGCAAACATTCGTGCCATGATGGTTTACAGCAGAGCTTCGCACTGAAATAATGCAAAAAACCAACCCTGGATGAATGATTTTAGCAGTTCAAGATCCCTAGTGAAAGTAGTCTGTATGAAAGGGCACATCCCTGTTCCATCAGATGCACGTGGGAGAAATCCAAAACACAACAGTAAATTTACTGCAGGTGGTATTACCCAGTAAATACAGCTGAGTAACATAGAGCCGTGTGACTTAGTGTAGTTGCTTACAGATAGTAGTGAGGTGAGGGCAGGGGGGTCTGCTGCGACTGACAGAAAAGGTGGCCTGGAGATTCAGACACCGGAGTCGAGGAAACAGTGCAAAAATCGCCCCCACTGCCCACCCAAAAGCGCATTCAGCAGCTGTCCTTCCTTAGACTCGTGCTGGCTGATTTTGACAGAGGAGATGGGATGACGTTTCTCCCCTGGTGTCATTTTTTGGGATGGTTGTCACTACAGCTCTGGACTTTTTCCTATCCTAATGGTTAAAAACCACAAAACTGGGAGTATTACTCCCTATGTCTTGGTACAGATTTGGTCTGAAGTTGTGCCTTTTTCTAGAAATCTCGAAGCATCAGAACCTGCGTATGCTCTGTGGTGTAACAGCTTGATCTGTGTTCAGATCTATGTAAATAGTAAGCAGGATTACTCCTTTGTGTACTGTAACATTAGATCTACTGTCTTGTTTGTCGTCACTAGAATCCAACTACCTGAACAAAACAATTGAGAGGAACTGCCCTGAACAATAAAAATGTTTGCATACAGCCTATTCCAAAATAATAAACAGGTTTGAATTTCTTCTTTTAAGACATTACTTCATCTTTTATTGGGTTTTTAATCATGCTCTACTTTCTCCTTACATATACAATATGTAAAGGAGAGAATAAGTGAATTTGTCTCTTGGGAGTAGGAGCACAATGTGTGATAGTGTCACTCATCACAATTGCTTTCACACACTGGGCACAAGTAAAACATTTTTCTTCAGTTGCTAAGCAAGTGAAATTGCAAATTGCATGTGTTTATTGTCCTCATGTAGGAAAAAAGTTATCTTCATATATTCAAGTAATTTAATTTTTTTTTAACATATTCTGGGAATTGCTTTTTGTTCCTGGCATTTCCTGTTTATTTTGAGCCAAAATATCGTAATGGGGAAATCTGTCTTTTTATTTCTGTCTTGCAAGGCCAGTCTGACCCTTCTAAAACTACCTAATCTAGTAGGAAGACATTTCTTTGTGACTGTCAATGTGGAGAAAGACAACACAGGGGTCTGTAGCAGACTGAGCTATAAAATTAATCAAAGAATGGATTTGCTTCTAGAACATGTTTCTGAGGACATTGCCATTAGTAGGCATAAAATTTTCCTGCTGCACTGTGTGTCCCTCAGTGGTTATTACAGCAGTTGCCATCTTATTCCCTAAGTCTGAACAAGTATAGAAAAACAATTTAAAACCTGTGATTGATAATACAGCAAATTGAAGGGGAGCATGTCTGCTCTCCTAATATTTCAGTCCTCTGATTTGATTTCTGTAGAACTTTCTCCACTAGTGACAGGTAAATCCCCAAACTAATTTACTTACTTTGTCTTCAGCTACATCATTGGAAACTAATCTTGTTTGGGTTTCATTTCTGTTTTGTTTTGGTTTTGTGTTGGTTTTTTTTCCCCCCTAAAGGAACTTGTGCTCAAGTAAATATTACACTGGTGGTTTCAATCTTGACCCATTGTAATATTATGCAAGAGAATGGTTTCTTAACAACAACCCAAAAAAATTACTTAGGGGATTTCTACAAACAAAATATATTCATTTTACACATTGACAAATCAGATCTTTAAAAAGTATGTGTTTTAATTATGCTTTGGCTTTTTAACTAAGCCAACACTCTCCACCTGCATCCTACTGCTGAAAGCAAAAGAAATATGCAAAAGCATAAATGAAAGGCTGTAATTTCTGATTTTATTCAAACTCTAGAGAAGGATATAGGAATCAAGTCTTGAATATTTTAGGAAGTTTGCTTAACTGATGAGCGTGTTTTGGAAGTGAAGATGGTTCTTTCTCTTTTATTTCTGAGCAACTGGTCTTCCATAAAGGAAGAAGTTACCGAATGTTCAGTAGGCTTTTGTGCTAAGTGTTTGTTTGACTTTTCTGGACAAAGAGACACCGGATAAAATTTGGCTCAGCATCTGAACTTAGACCTGCTTTATTTGAACATGGCTTAAGACTTGTGAAAATCACACACTCATTCACAAATGCTTCTCTCTGAAGTCCCAGCTGTCAGTCCAATCCATACCCTTATCTTTATTTATGCGCTAGAACTATTTGTGCACAAAGAATCCATGGGCATGAGATGTCTATAATCATGTAATTACACTGGGATATAATGTTATGTACATGTTTCCAGTTAATTACTGAGGGCTAGCAAAAGAACAGAAAATTTCCTTCAAATCAAATCTCTATTTGTGGGCCCATTTAGTATTCTAAAAGCTTTTCTGATGAAATTTAGACATTTCTTGAGTAGATTTTTAGATTGCCTTTTCCTCTACTGATGAATAAATAAAAGGCTGTGCTGGGTGCAGATGCGAAGCACTTCTGGCATTTTAGGACTGTTATGAATTTCAGAACAACTATTAGTTCTGTGCTCTCTTGTCTTCTAAAGTTATTCCATGCTTGTGTACAGATTTTTCTATGTATTTGTCCATTAATCTCTGTCTCTGGACTTGATAACACTTACTTAAACCACAGAATTTTAATTACTTGTGGGAAAAGAAACAAACATTTGTGTACCAGTTATCACAATTTCAGCAGTGGCATCTTAGCGAGATGCAAAGTTTGCATCAAGGTCATCTGTGTGAGAATTCAGAGAGGATGGTAATACATCACAATGCTGTGCACAGAGAAACAGGATAAGGGGGTAAAGACTATCCATGTGTCCAGGGGCATTAATGAATTACATAATCCCTTCCTCATGAAGCAGGTTTTGAATGGAACATATCTCCCCCTGCTCTTGCTTCTATCAACCTGAAAGTTACTGACTTCACTTACCTTTGGAGCACTTTGTATGTGACTGTAGCTCATCTCTTGGCATTAGCATTTCCAGCTGGTTCTTCAGAAAACAGGTGACCTGAGCAGCAACTAGACTGCACCTCTGACAGCAGTTCAGTCTCAGCTCAGCCACAAAACCTAGGAGCAGTATTAGATATTAAGGGGAAAGTATTCTGTACTGAAGGCACATGTTTCAGGGCACAGGTCTGTACCCTGTGTGAAAGATTGTATTTTAAAATGTGAATGTAAACTTCGGACAGGAGATGAATTGTTTAAAACCACATATTTAAGATGGAGATTAGGAGAGCGTGACTGAACAGGCATAAACAGAAATAGGAGCAGTTCAGACTGCTTATAAAGTTGACCAGAAGGAAAGCTAAGCATTGGAGCAGGCTGCCTACAGAGGCAGTGCCATCTCCATCAGTGGAGTTTCTCAGTGCCTGACTGGATAAAGCCCTGAGCAAGCTGGTGTGATCCTACAGCTGACCGTGCTGGGCTGTGGGACCTCCTGAGGTCCCTTCCTTGCACTCCAAGTTGTTCTGTAGTTCTGTCAGTGCACCACAGAGCTCACACAGCCTGACTCGGCTCATCAACATGCAGCTCTTCACTTTGAAATTCCACAATGTTTTTGGTATGTGTCCAATTCTACTTGGGAGATACTCTTATCTTTAATACCTCACTGCCGGGACTTTCTGTGCTTACACTGGAGGGAAACCAACCCAGTCTCTGGGGAAATGGAGAGTTCCAAGCTGAGGGTGTGAATTTTAGATGGGCAATAACTGAGTCTTTCTGGCCTTCAGCCTGGCTATGAATTTCACATCAAAGGCTGCACAAACACTGGAACAGATTTGTCTCTGAGTTTCTCAGTCCCCTCACACTGATTTGACAAAACCTGTAGATGGATTGCTGGAAGTCTTTAAGTGCTTGTTGGATTCCAAGAGGAGCTTTGCCAGAGACTTTCTTTGTCCATCTTCCAACATATACTCTAAATTTTGAATTTAAACCATTAAAGAATGTAATACTCAATTAAGTTGGTTTTTTTCCCTCATGTTAGTAAAGTTTTTTACCTTTGAGAAGTTCCTCAGTCTTTTGCAGGGAGTATGTGCTTGTCTGTGATGATTTTACAATTTCCCTCTTCAATACTCTTTTTGTCACATGTTATGACTTTAATTTTGTCAGTAGTATTTTATCAGTACTAAGTATCTCTGCCAGCGTATTTCAGATAAATATATCACAACCCATAATCATAGCTCTAAGAGTTTCCAGAATATGTCAAGGATTAGTATGAGCAAGGTTTCAAATACCACAGTCACTTAGAGCTTGATCTATCAAGGTACTCCTGAGCATATTTATATTTCTGCATGCAGGTGTATTTGAAAAAGGAAGCATGGAAATGCAATGAAAAGCCTGTGGGAATGGCATGATTAAGTGAAAATACTTAACAGGTGGTAACTTTTTCTTAAGATTATTCCCAAGTTGTAGATCTAGAGAACTAAAACATCTCAGGAATCTGGAAATTCAGCTTCCATTTCTGTACTCCCAATCCTTCCCAAAAGACCCAGTTTTAGAATATTATGTGACGAAAGGGCTTCTATGTTAGAAACAAGTATCTAAGTTACCACGTACGGAGGAACTTTAAATTAAAATGGACCTTATGGCATGTTAGATACTTTTCTTAGTCTCTATAGAGCCATATAATATACACACTTTGTGTGTATTTTTAAAAGTGCTTCATATAAAGTCACTGTGTCTCCCTGGAACAAAGGTTGGGCAGTCATCTTTTGCTTTATTTTTATTATTTTTTAGTAGTATCCATTCTCTTCTCCTTCTGTATAAGAAAGATCATAGTGCTGCTTAGTGCTATCACACTATCACACATTTAAAAACCAGCCCCTCTGTCTGGGACCTGTGGGTAATGGCATAACTTTGCCTCTTTTAATCTGGAAACCTCACAGGTGCACAGCTGTAACCCTTGAAAGAATCCCGATTAGATCATAATTCTGTGTGTCAGAGGAAGTCTCTGCAGCTGGTGGGCTCTGTGCTGATCTTTTGGAGAAAAAAAAAATCTATTGAAGGATAAAAGCAATGGAAAGATCAGACAACAGGTTAATTTGAAGGTTTCAGTTCTTAATTTTGTCAGATTTAACTTTAAAAAAAAAAAATCACTTTTTTGAAGTGAAATTCTGGCTTCCAGCAAAAATTCATTTAAAAGTTTAGTAGGTCCCCCATTCACCCCAAATCAGGTATCAGTCTTCCTCTGACTCCGTAATGATTCAGAAAATTTACAGTCATTTCTTTTGAACATTTTGTGATCTTTGTGGTAGTGCTGACAAAATTTAAAAGGCTGTGCTTTGGACAGAGGAAACCATTTCATAGAGCTCATCACACTAGTTTGATTGTGGGAAAGAGGTATTAATTGGAAATAGATTCCATCAGGGGAAGTGAGATCAGTGCTTACACCCTTTGTGCAAGTTCTGATACTCTTCTGCCCAATGCAAGGAATCCACTGTGTGCTGCTTTGTTGTTCTTCACTTAATTCTCTTACTTTATGGAATTCTTATCCTGTCTCAGGAAAATGTCACGCTGTCTGCTGCTGGCTGCTGTGTTTCTGCTTGCATACATACCCTTGGGACCTTTAGAGCTCAAAACCAGATTCCTTTTGCTCCCATTTGTATGTGACTGATTTCCACCCCTGTATTTTCCTGTTGCAGCCTATAATATTTTCAGCATGCACTGTGGTAAAGCTAAACAGTGAAGACCACCCAAACCAGTTCTGTTCCTGTAGGTATGTCTTATAGTTTCCAAGGAAACTTAAAAATGCTGCCTAATAGGAGAACTGTGCTTAAATGTCGCATACCTTCTTATCGAGACGCAGAGAGGGCATCGGTGCTTTCAGCTTATGGGTGAGCAAAAGACTCCATATACCAAAGCTGTTATTTAGTTGCATGGCCGTAGAAATTACATAACATAATCTCAGATCATCCTCTCCTTCCTAGTTGCTCCATGGACAGCAATCCAATGGTTTTTACTTTGGATCAGGTTATACACAGGCTATTTAGCCCTTGCTAACTGTTGTTAATTTGTCTGATGGGTTTGTAGTTTTGCAATGAAACGCTGCATTTTACTGTAGCTTTCTTTTTTTGTGCAGCCCTTGGTGCGCTGAAGTGCCTCCAAATCCCCTTTAAGGTGTGCAGGTACCAAACAAATAAAGCAGAAGGGTGTAGGTTCTGCCTGTGGCACATCAGGAGCTTATACAACAGTTACATGTTAAAGAGCCTTCAGTGTCTGTTGTCCATGGGTGTTTAAACAATGGAGCAAGGTATCCTAGAGCCTGCCTGCTGCTTCAAAGATGGCATTTTGGGTACATTGTATGGTGGAATAAGTTCTTATATATATATGTATAGCAATATATAATTAGTAAATAGTAACTATATCTCCATATCAAAGGTCATTGTAAATCTCCTTTTACCTTCTGATCTCCTTGTACTTGCCATCTGGAGAGAGCAGTACCATTTTCTTGTCCATCAAATGTGAAAAATAGATTTTTTGCTATACAATATCCAGCAGAATATGCAGCAACTCTACAGTTAAGGAGCTGGAAACCTGAGCTGTTGCTGTGCAGGAGATCTCCTCTAACCTGTTTCACCTTTGCTTTATTGAAATAATGATTATTACGATTGGATACCATTGTCAAATTAATCTGTGTTATGGAATAAGTGATGTATCAGATTTCCTTTGGGAAAAAAAGCAAGATACTCCATTTTGATGTGAGAAATAGACACTAACTTTGCCTCTGCAGTTATGGACCAGCAGAGGTCTCTAGTAGGTGAGTTTTCCTGGGATTGATGAAGGGCTGTGGAGAAATGTTGGGACTGTGATCATATTTCTATATCCTCTCCCAGCCATGGCTATAGAAAGAGAGCTGTTAATTTCCTTGTTCTCTGAAGTTCCTTGAGAGAGGGAAGTGGCTGTAAGTCTGGCTGTGTGGATTTGGAGGGTGGCAGTTTAGAAATAAGTCAGGACAGGCTTGGAGTGGCGTAACATGTTTTTCTCAGAATATGGATGACAGCGTCCAAAACTTAAACAAGATTTCAGAAAAAAGTGTCTACTTATTTTCAAACTCTGTTAGAAGGTGACAGATTGAATGTAATGGGATGAGGCTGAAGAGGAGAGATTATATTAAATGTCAGAAATAAAACTCTGTACTATTTTGGAGTAGTTTCCCAAGGGACGCGTGGGATGCTTCATATCTTGGAAGTTGTGTTTAAAATGAGGCAGGGCTAGAAAACACAGTACAGTGCAGTAAATGAGTAATGCATCCTGCCCTGGGCAAGGGAAGGAAAATGGGCCTGCTTGGTGCTTTCCAGACCTGATTTCTCACGCTTTATAAGATGAATTAAACAGTTTTTCAGGAATGAAAATGCTTTATCTGAAAACATATTCTACATCTGTTCACAGACTGTGTTTTGAAGTTCTCTTCTTTGCACTTGTAATTAGTCTAATCAGCCCTTCCATAAAATCCAAATGTCATTAAATGTTGCTGTAACGTCACTTGGGAGGTTATCCAACAAACAAGATTGTATCTGTGACAAATCTGATTGTTAGTTTTCAGAAGATATGGAAAAAATTTTCATCAGACATTCCTCTTTTTTGTAGTCCCAGATGAGTGAACAAGTGTTGGCTGTTGCTGCTGACAAGATGTTGGCTCACATGGTGAATCTCCTCTGCCTGTTTGAGAGCCCTGGGCCCTGACTTTGCTCTTTTTGTGGTTGTGTTTCTGCACTTACATAAACCCTTGACTACTTTAGTGTAGCTCTGTGGCTGCCCACCCACATCTTACAGCTTTGGGTAGGATTGGAGTTTTTGGAATTGCTGCATTGCTTAAAAAACTTAAAATTGCAGTTTAAATATGAGGAGTATATCTTCTTAAATGATGTGAGCTCAGCTTGCTGCATCAGGCAGAGCAGGTTAGACTTCATTCTGTTTCAGTTTTGTCCAGAGCTTGAACGTACCATGCTACTTCACAGCACTTTACAGAATCCTCCTTTTCTATGCCTTGAGATGTCTACTGACTTCCTGTTTATTTTTTGTCCTTCACCTCAAGGGCAGGTGTAGTTCAAAGCATATTCAGCTTGTAAAGATCTACATGCAAATGTAAAATGTTAGTTGTACTTCATTCTCACTCTTATTAGACTCCCTAATTACATGAGGCAATCAAAAGCAATGCAGGCAGAGGCTTTAATCGATACTCAGCTTGGTAATAAAAATGTATTGCATCAGACCTGTTAAAAATAAATAGTAAAGGTTAGCTGGCTGAATTCAGCATCAATAAAATTAACTTCATCTAACCCAAGAATGCAATCAGTAGATAAATAGCACTCCACAAAAATGCAAATTGGGCAGTAGAATTAAAAACAAGCATAATTTGGCAGCCGATTAAGTTGGACTTCCTGTTACATTCCTGGCTTTTACTTTAGCCTTATTTTCATTGTTTGTATCCAGAACTTCTGATGTTTGTTTTGCTTGGTGAATGCAGTCGTGGCTCTGTGTGTTTTATCAAAGATTCCATGAAATAAATTTTTTTCCTCAGTTTTTATCTGCTTTCCAGACATCCGGAATAGAACAGCTGTATGACTATGCCGTGTTTTTGGGGTGATGTATATTGGAAACTTTTTGTGTTTCTTTCTGTGGATGTTTTCTGTGATATGCTAATGATATCTGGTGTTGTATCACTGAAGAGAAAAAGGATGTCTTAATAAATGTGCAAAATACCCATTTCATAAATCATTGCACATATTATGGCTCATGCTGAGTGGGTAAACTTATATACACTGCACAAAACATCAACAAGCATATTTAAAGCCTCTAATCAGAATTAATTCAAGGTCTTGAATGCTGTGTTCAGTTTTGAGCCCTACAAGAAAGATATTGAGAGGCTGGAGCGAGTCCAGAGAAGGGCAACAGAGCTGGTGAAGGGTCTGGAGCACAAGTCCTGTGAGGAATGGCTGAGGGAGCTGGGGGTGTTTATCCTGGAGAAAGGGAGGAATCTCTACAAGCGCCTGAAAGGAGTTAGAGCCAGGTGGGAGTTGGCCTCTTCTCACAGGTAAAAAGTGATGGGATGAGAGTAAACAGTTCCAAGTTGTGTTGGTGGGGGGTTATGTTGGATATTAGGGAATGTTTCTTCACTGAAAGAAGAAACTGCTTGCCAAGCACTGGAACAGGCTGCCCAGGGAAGTGGCTGGTTCACCATCCCTGGAGGTATTTTAAACAGGTATATGTGTGCCACTTGGGGATATGGTTTAGTGGTGGACATGGCAGTGTAGGATTCATGGCTGAACTGGATGATAAAGGTCTTTTCCAAACCTTTAGTTTTGTATCTTTGCCTTGGGTCATAGAAGTTTGGAACATACTATTTTGTAAATAAGAAACATTCAGTATCTCCTGTAGTACATTATGAAAATTATCATGCATATCTGAAAATATGATTAAATGTCTTCAAAACGGGAATTTAATCTTCTGGGCCCCTGACTTTTTAAATTCTTGATGTTCTTTGAGTGAGCAGATGCAGATATTTTTCTTGGATTGTCAACTTCTTTAAAGCTCTTTTTTTTTTCCCCTCTAACAGTTCTTTTCTTTGTATGAGGACAATACTGTCAGACATTATTTGGGCAAACGATGAGCTAGACAAAGTCCTCTGAACTTAATAGTATTAGAATTAGATACGTCTCGGGGATATTGTCTTTCATGCTCTTTTTTGAAGGCTCAGACATTCTAATCTATTTTTCTGAAGTCTGTCCTGTTTCTTTATGAACCCATGCTGTGATAATTGATGGAAGACTCGTTAATTTGTTTCAGTAAAGAAAGTAGTTAAAGAAATTAGAACTAAACGAAGTGAAAGAAATTGAAATTGAAGAAATTAATGAAATTTTTTAAGGTATGTTTCATTACAGAACACACTGCATGAAATCCTTCTGTTATAGATAGAATGGAAGCAGTGGGGGTTAATTCTGCAAACCCATGGCTTAATGTAGAATTTTCTATTAAATTTTATTTGATGTTCTGTTTCAATACAGTTTTCTGTGACCTTCCAGGAAAAAATTTCCTGGCAGGAATATGTGGACAAAGCTTGAGCTGGCCAAATAATAAAACGCTTATCCAACACTGCTTTCTTGTTCAGAAACTAATTAATGACCTCTTTTGGAAAGGTTTTGGTGAGCTAAACAGTAGGTTATTTGGGGCTGGTACACGGGCTTGCTACAAGCTACAGGCACTTTTACTTGGAGTCCAGGACTGGGATGTGGGACAGGTTGTCATGAATTCTGAGTAACATTTGTTAAATTAATTATTTCCTCAGTGTAAGTTCTGCTGAGCCAATAACGCTGCTATTTGCGATATAATTAACTGTGATGAGAAATGGAAATCTTTGTAGCTATCAGTTATGATGGAAATGCCCTTAGAAATACAGCTGATAATAATCTAGGGAAGACCTTTGGTAAGTTTTTGATATAGATTTGAAAATATCCCGAATCTCTTATTTGCTTACCTATCAAGTATCAGAAATGGGTTCTATATCCTGCTTCAATTCTGCCACTAAATTTGCACTTTCAGAAACTGATCTGAAGTTGCTCTTTTTTGTATCAATGTGGCTCAGTATGGAACATGGACCATTACATTTGCTGGGAACATCAGTGACACATGAGGGTTAAAGATAAATACCTTTATCTTTTGAGGTCTTTTGAGAGAAAAAAATGTTGCATAAATGCTGAACGCTGTTCTGTCAAACTGAAGATGCTTACCAATTGTGCTAAAATTGATTCTTAACCATCATGGTTATCTGTCATGTTTTTAAGTGGAAAGCTATTATGGAACACAGAACTTGGACAGAATTACAAAAAAAAAATGGATTACAGAGTAAGCATTGATGTGATTGTGCTGTTTTATATTACAGATAACAACTGTCAGAATAAATCATAGAATAGCCCCCGTAGCTGTTACAAAATAAGGGCAAGGGCTATACAGGCAGAATCAAGACTAGGGAAAAAAAAATCATAGGAACTACATAAAGAGTAAAGCTGCTATTTTTTTTTTTTTTTTTAGTTAAAATTGAGTATTACATTGAGTATTTTGTGAGAATGAAGTGAGATAAAATATCTCACTTTGGAAGGTACTTTAGTAGAAAAAACCTGTTATGTCCAAGTTGTCTTCATACAAAAAGGAACAATTTGGGGCAGCGTTTTCTGACACTTTGTGCTAACGCAGTGACCGATCCTGAGACAGAGAATTTATCCCTGTAGTAGAGGTCAGTTTGAACTGTGGGAGCTCATCAAGTGTTGTAAGCCAGTCTGGGCTGCATGTTTGAAAAGCAATGCTGATATTAGGCCTTAATGGGCTAATTAGTAGGCTGTTTGTATGGTAGGTATGTCAGAAGGGAGCAGAATTTTGTTAAATTTATGTACTAGTAAGTCATTCCTTCTGAGAGTCACATAATTTGATTACAGAGCACATAAACTTTTAAGAAAATTTCTTAAAATTATTTGAAGGCAAAAAATACCTCCTGTTGCTTTGGAACAACTGTACCCACAGGTTTCATCTACTGTAGTTAATATTTATTGCTTATCATTTAACTTGATCATTGAACAACTGATTGAAATTGTAGGGGAAAATTTCTGAAGCAACTAACATGTCCTTGTGAACAATTCTGACAACATAAGGGCCTTGAATAAATGATCTATGCCCAATGTACCTGTCAGCTGGTTCTCATGTCTTTTTGTGGCTGAAACGTTTTTCAAATGGTTTCTGCTTGTGGAGGCAGAGTGGAGTAGTTATGAAATCACTCGAGTTTTATCATTTACTTCGGTTACTGCCCTGATTGTCCAGGCAGAGCTCAGACTTCAGGGAGCTCAATATGCTTGCTTTGTGTCTCAAATATTTTAAATGATTGCCCTTGGTTCTATAAACAGTTCCACAGGGAAAGAGCTTGAGATCTGTGCTTCTTATCTGCTGCAGCCAGTGGATATCAGCACACAGGGAAAGAGGTGGGGGAGTAGTGCAGAGCTGGCTGTGGGGTTGCTGCTGCTGCTGTAAAACAAACCCCAGTCAACACAAAGAGTGAGTGGGTAGAGCAAAGGCAAACCAGATGGGCCTTAGAAGTGATGGGATTATTCAGTTACTAGGTAGCTGGATGATGGATTTAAGGGATGAGAAGATATTCGTATATTTGCATGAAGAGAAGCATTAGGTGGGAGTGGAAATGAAAAGCCACTACACTGAAGTCTGCAAGTGGCAAGCTGATTTGGCTACAAAAGTGATTTAGTTCTTGAGAGGGGTGAGGGGATTACACCAACCCACTTTGGGTACATCTGAGAAGGACCATGAAAGAAAACAACATTGATTTTTCTTCCCCTGTCCACACCCTCACTGGAAATACTGTTTTATCTTAATGGACCAGTTTGTTCCTACACGTAAAAAGCCTTCTGACAGCTCAGTTGCAATACTGTCCACAGGAGAATAAGTTTCTAATTCCTGTCCAGGATCCTTATCTATCCTTTTCAGTAATATGGTAAATGTGCAGCCCAACAACCATTCCAGTTCCACCGGTGAACCAGTCTTTTTACACTCATGCAAAGTAGCATGCTGTCATAGAAACAATTGTTTGTGGCAGTTGTGACACAAAATAACAGGAGCTCAGCATTTGTTACGTTACCAGAAGGTGTGTCTGAGAAAGAACAGCTTCTGCTGACTTTTAAACTGGGAATGATCATCCTGCTGTTTACTGCAGGGGTGCATCTGTGTCTGAAACATGCACAGGGTGGGGACACTTGCATTATCTTTACCCCATGATCCTTGAAATAAAGCTTTCACTAGACGTTGTGGTCAGCATGTCTATCTCTTTTGATGGTCTCATTTGTGTCTGAATTCCCTAAGTCTTCCAAGTTTGAGGAAGTAATGACTTTGGGTTTTTTCCATTTAACTTGAACAAATGCAGTCTTTTGATATGTAAAAGAACAGCGTATCTGCAGCCTCCCTACCTGATCCAAAAAGAAATATTTATTCAATAGAGTAATATTCTGCTCTGATATTGTATTGACTCTTGCAGAGTTAGTTATGTCAAGTGATGATTACTAATGCTGTGAGAATAGCCAAAAACACTGCATGATTTCTCTGTAGGCTAATAATTATGTTAAAAAATGTGTAATAAACTTCACAACCACATAATTTGCTGAATCTGAGTAGGCTTCAAGCACAGAAAGGGGAAGCATTTGTGGTTTGTTTGTAAAGTAAATCTCAGGTAAATAGCACTGCCAAAGTAATGATTTCCCTTCCCTCACAATAGGACACAGTACTATGTGCTGGAGTTTAATAAATGTATTGATTAATTCCAGCCTGCACATTTCAATCCCAGTCCTTCTAGGTAACTATCCTTGGCTTTTTTTTTCATACTTTAATAGCTGGAGTTTAAAATGTGGCACAGTTTTTGGGAAGGAAAGGTATACTTGTGGCTTGCCCTTGCAAGAAATTAATTTGGAGAATTATTTCTCAGTACAGCTCATCATGTCATCTGACTTGGAAAAATGGGTATTTGTGGATATACAAATAGGTAAAGTAAAACTGGACAACTGTTTTAAGTCAGAGTATCTAAAATGAAGGCAAAGGTGATTGGGAAGAGGGGAATAATTGTTTCAGACCCGACTGTCTGTTAAGTGGTGAGATGGGAGTTTAGGTATAGCACTGACTAAAGCTGAGTCTGAAGCAGATCATGTAGCATTTCATGGAGACACTTAGGGACTGAATTTCCTGCTCTCTTCCCTACTGTGGGGCTGAAAGGTGTCCCACACGTGACCATGTGGGGGGTGACTGCCCTGTGGATGGGTGAACTTGCGGACCTGTGGTGGGTCAGAGACCAAGGGGGGGTGGGGGGGGGGGAAAGCCAAAGGGAGGTTGACCAAGAGATTTAGTATTCCAAGAGATTCGGTATTCCAAGAGGCTGCAACTGGCCACTAGTGAGTAGTTTTGATGCCTTTTGTGCAAAGTAAATGTAATCTTGAAAGCTATGGATTCTGCTGTATAAATGAGAGATTCCACTACCAGGCACTAGAGGATAAATAGAGGGAATTATACAGCCCAACATTAGCAAAGTGATAGTTGTATTGAAAAGTTAAAGGTAGATTTCTGTAAAGCATGCTGTTGTTTAGCTCAGGGATGCAAAAGTAAAAGTTAGGTGTGTGGTTTGTCATGAGAATAAAGACTAGTTAACCAACAAGTCTGACATCTTGCTTCTAAGAGAAGGTACTGTCAGTAGGAGGCATGAAACCACAGTAACAGGGAATTATGTCATCCTGCACCGTGAAAGACTTCTGTCTGTTTGGAATCTGTGCCCTGCTGCCTGGCAGTTTTCTAATCCCGTGTTGAAAAAAGCTGGAGGAACTCAATGATAGCCAGAGTGTTGCAAACTCCTTTTAACTCAATGAAAAATCTGAAGTCTAAAGTCTGGGTAATATATCTGGATAAATGGGCTGTTCCAGTCAGGTAGAAGGCCATGCTTCTCGGAATTTGTAAAAATAGACTGTCCTAAGGATAATGAAATTAGAAATTAAGAAGAATTTATAGGATCCAGTGCAATACACTGTTACAGTCTTAAGAATTATAATTCTGATAGCTGCTTTAAGCCTGATGAACTTCAATGGCCTACCAGAATAGACAAGATAGAGCATATGTAAAGAAATAAATTTATTTTTTTTTTAATAAGCGGTGATCAATCTACTACTAGTTGGTTGATTAGCCTGTTTGTCTGCTTCATTTTAAGAGAGGCAATTGAGCTTCTACTGCTTCAGAGATTCCCCCCCCACGTCTTTGTACCCAGTGAGATCGTGAACAGATACCACAGAAAAAGTTTATCTTTTTTTGAAGATATTTAATTACTAAAGAGTATTCATTAGAATGTGAAAAATTAAGAATTTGGGCTATTGCATATTGGCCTGTATGCTAACCAGGGGAAACTGAAGGAGCACTAAAAAACTCAGTTAAAAGTAATGTAAAGCGTACAATTGTATGCTTAAAATTTGCTTTGATGACTGGTTATTTGTTTTCTCTCGATACTCTGAGATGTTTATGTTTGAAGAAGGAATATTATTGATTATGGGAATAGAATAGTGAAACTGAGTGCACATTAAGTGTACGAAAAGTGCAAGGATATGCATTCTAGGGAGAGAATCAAAGCAGGGAGCATATATTTCATTGATTTTAGTGCTGATATTGCTAAGACACACCAGTTCATGTTATAGTATTTTTTCATGCAAATGACCATTGCTAACACCACTGATGGTGCCACATGTGGCTCTCAATTTTTTATCCGCTCCTCACAGACACATAAAATACATTGACACCTCATGTTTTCCTAATGAGTTGTTGGAAAATCAGCCTCAGCTGCCCTCCATTCGAAGTGCAGGTGACTCTTCTGGCATCCATCTCAGTCTGACACTTTATGTAGTCTCTTAAGTTAATCTGTTTGTGTAGAATTTTAATGCAATGTTGCCTTTTGTCTAGTGTGAATAATATTTTCAGAGAGGCAGATAAGTCTTGAGCAGAAGGAGCCCTCAGAGGAGGAAGGTGAAGATAAGGTGAGGAAATCCAACAGGCATTGATATGTAAGGAGGAGTAGAGATAGTGGAGAGGAAAGAAAGAACACCCAAACTCAAGGGTAATGTTGAAAATCCTTTAGCATATGCACATTTTTCTCAACTCGTATGAATATTAATAGATCTTTCCCAAGAGAGGAAAACAGCTCCATTGCCTTCTGTACCATTCAGAATAGCTGTAGTTAAACCCTTAAAAAGCAAATTCAACATGGAATGGTATCCATTCTAGGGCATTGCTGTCTCCTGCTCATGCTGAAGATGGATTTAAACTACTTTAAGCTGCTGAAGACTAAGCCAAGGGCACGTCACAGGTTCACCACTGTCACGTTAGATCATCATGGCTTTATTGACCTGGCAACATTTAGACCATTCTAAGACTTTTACCTGCAGAAGAGTAGAGTCAGAACTGCAGCAGTTACAGAGAAATGAGAGGCTGAGCCAATAGAATACTTTTAGCTGAAGTTAATAAGTAGATGGTGCAGTGCAGGGCATGTCTCTCACTGGGCATCTGCACTGGCATGACCAATTGCTGTAGAATATCATCCATTACTATAGAATAGTTAGAAATGTTAGTTTAATTCCAGTAGCATCTCATCTCTGAAATAATCTCATCATAATTAAACACATCCCTTTCCAGCTTTTGGTCTGGGGGGCTCACAATAAAAAAATAATTCATGACCCTGTTTTAGAAATTCTGGAAAAAATGGATTCAGAATTTTGCATATACTGTGGGAAACTTTTAGCGATAGGTGTACTGAAAAATATCATATTGTACCAGGTTTAGAGTTCAAGGTAAGTAATAGGAGAGAAATGCTCTTTCATAACTCCAATCACAGTGATTAAACAGGGCCATGTTCTCTGGTAATTAAATGGACTTGACATCTCTTGGTGATCATGATTCATTTACATCTATTCCATTTAGTGATGTAAATTGGGAAGTTGGTGGTCAGAGGAGTTAAAATACTGCAGTAATACCCAACTATTTGCAGGCGCATTTTAGACTTGTGAATTGAGAAAAAGAAGTGTATTGGAATATCTGTTGGGTAAGATATTGACACAGTTACCTAGAAGAGCTACTGCCACTTTTTTTCTAGTCAGATCTGTTGCTCTGTAGTAGAGTTAGGAAAACATTAATTACATGTTCCTAAATTCAATGGTGAAACTCCAGTTCTCAATCACCAGCAGAAAGGTTGAGTCCCTCAAACTTTTTGTGCGGCTTTTACTTTGTTAAACCAAATTTTGATTTATTATTCATACTATCTAAAGGTCAGAGTTGTAGACTGAAGTTGGGAGCATTTGATTAATCTATAGCAGTTCTAGATGCTATGTAACTTTTACTGTAGTATAATAGTAATACTTGGACCATTTCTATGCTATTTTTTATTTTAGCTATGTAAACAATTTTAAAATTATCTAAGATCTGTCTTTCAATATGTATATAAATGTAAGGCACTTGGATACTATGACTAAACAGACAAACAAAACCAACCAAAAAACACCCACAAAACCTCCCTAAACTTCACAACCCATTCCCCCCACTAGCAACTAAAAAAAAAAGGGCAAAAAATCCACCAAAAAACAAACCCCTCAACACCAAACACCACCCCACAACAAGGAAAAAAATCACCCCGTTTTCAACAATACCCACCCACTTGAATATACCATTTTATCTCTGCAAACACAATGGGACTTGCAAGTGGGTGAAACACTGGGCAGTAGATCATGGGATCATAGATAACTCGAGTGTGGCATTTGGCTGGTCAGACATGGGCAGATCAGGTTGTTTGAGATTTTATCCAACTGGGTTTAAAAATCTCCAGATTTAAAAACCTCGGGCAATCTGTGCTTGTCTGCTTGCTTGGGGAGAGCCTTTAATTTTCAGGTATCCTGTCAGAGTCTCTCTTGCTTGAGGTTACACCTGTTGCCTTGTACTTCTGCAATGCATCCCTCTGAAGAGCTTGGTGCCATCCTCTTGATGACCTCTTCATGTGTGCGTGTCTGATGTTGAGATGATTTGACCTGTTTGATTTAATCAGCAAGGTTAATTTGTTGAGCACAGTGCTTGTGGCGGCAGGGAAAGGAAATAGTTCAGGTACCTGAATTTGAACGTTTCTGCTACAAGTCTCCTTGTGTGCTCCTAGTGGAAGGATGAAGGTCACACATTGAGAGAAATCAGTGAAAATACGAGCTGGGAGAATGCTGATCTTTCTTTACTACTTAAACCAAAACAACAAATGAGAGCAGCCAACACCAGTATTGATCCAAATAGTTTTTCAGAAATGGCTTGAAACTGTGGCAAACTCACACCAGGTGAGCATTAGAGAGCTTGCAAACAAGCTGTTCTAGTGTCATTTTTTGGTTGCTGTTTCTGAAGTTCATATTGCAGTGATTTGCTAACTGAACATTGCTCCCAGGTGTGCTGACCATGGTTTGTGTTCCTCTGAATGGGTCCGAGAAATTAAACTCTCCGGTATAAAGATGCAAGATGGGTCCTTTAGCACTGATTTACTTAAACTGTGACAAGTTAATAGGGTACAAATGATTGTAAACCATTAGGTGTATATATAGACCCAGTGTTCGGCAGACTTCGGGGTGTAGTTGCTGAGATCTCAACCTTTTTTTTGGAAAAAAAGTGTTCAGATTTGAATTTGAAGCTGGATCAAATAGATGAAACTGAGTGTTTATGGTTAAAATCTCTAAGTACTGGTGGGCTATTTTGTCTACGGGCTTCTGTGGTTAGCATCTTTAGATTTGTGACTTTCAGGATCACAGGGTACGTTTAAAGAACATTACAATGTCAGTAGAAATATTAAGGGTCCTTTGGAAAGAAGACGTTGATGATCCTGGAAATGTAGGATTTTTTTCATCTTCTTTACCTTTGATTTCAAGCTTAAAATATCACAGCCTAGCCTCAGTTGAAAACAGCGTGGAGGAGTATGTTTTCACATATGTTGAAGGTGTCATAAATAGTCAGTAGGCTGAAGCACTGACACCGTTATTGCTCAGTGTCTGTAAAAACTTAACATTTGTCACACGTTTTTCAGTGTGTGTGGTTGGTGTGTGGGTAGACTTGTTCCATTGGTGCCAGTGACATTACAAGGGCTGATGGGCACAAACTGAAACACAGGAGGCTCTGGCAGAACATGAGAAAAAAATTCCTTACTGTGAAGGGTGCAGGTGACTTCCAGAGGTGCCTTCCAACCTCAGTCATTCTGTGATCAGCTGTATTCTGCTTTCTAATTCATTCAAATGTAATTGCACTTTCACTATTTCTGTGTTGGGTTGAAACAGACTTTAGTGAAATATTTCTTCTGAGAGAAACACTTTTTTTTTTTTTTTATACCTCCATAGAATTGCAGGAACAAAATAATATTTTATGCTCTCTAGTGTAACAACTCAGAATATCCAAGTTTAGCCATGTACACATAAATTTTTTTAAAGACTTTCTTACTGTTATTCAATAATGAAACTTCTCCCTGGAGCATGACATATCTTAAGTTAATAAAAGGAAAGGACAGGGACTTATGTAGGCAAAACTTATTTGGTTATTTAAAATCTTCCCAAATTTGATGCAATATAAGATGGTGAGGTAGTGGCTAAGGGAAAAGTGTCTGAGGAGACCTGACACACTGATCTGCCGCAGGATTTTAAATTATTGAAGTGTATAAATATTTCTAGTAACTAAAAGCATCAAATAGAAGTGATGACAACGTGTCATCTTGAAAGAAGTGCAAGGACAAGTCTGATTAAACTGAAGCCACAGAATCATTAAAACAAAGAAAAGCAGCTTGAGCATGAAGGAAACTATTTTGCTACGAGACAAAGGCAGAAAATACACTATGAGTTCAAGTTGAGGCTCAAAACAGGGTTGGTTTTTTTTTCCTTTTTAAAGAAGACTAAAGAGAGAGGGAAGAGCTACGGAGGTAAATGCAACATGCAAATACTTCTCAGTTTAGGAATGTCAGTTTTTAATGGAGGAACAGCAGCTGTTTTATCCAGGAATTAAAAAAGATGTGTTCTTGCCTCTGACACACTATTTGCCATAATCAAAATGGAACAGCAGCAAGGTCCCTTGGATAACATCCAAATACTTGAGTACCTTTACATTTTGGGGTGGTGACATGCTTCTCTGTTGCTTTTGACAGTTACTTAAAGAAAGGACAAGTGAGCTGTCCAGCTTCAATAAAGTTGTTAGATACCACAGGTAGAGATTGGATTTGATTTGTGGTCTCGGGTATGTGGATTCTTTTTATACAGTGCACCAAAGATCATTATTAACTGATGTCAGTGCCCTACAGCACTTAACACATATTATATTTCCAGAATCCTCACCTTTGTGGGACTGAAAAATATTAAAAATGTGTGTTACTACTAATGGAAATAAGAGTGGATTTTGGAATTTGGAGTGTTTGAAGGAGAACTCATGGAACTGCACCTCAGTACCACTTTGGAATGTAGCTTTAGGACTCCCAGGCTTTGAACTGCAACCAGTCCTTTTGCGATACTTCAGCTGTTCTGTGATTTTGCTTATTTGGATAGTAAGGGAAGGCAGCTGTTCCTCTGCAGTGAGATCTGAGATCAGGTTGGCCTTTTGTGTATTGCCTGACAGGCGAACAAAAAGCTTTTAGTTAGTGATTAAAGCATTTTTCAATGATCTATAAATAGCCTTTTTTCTCCAAAGACAAAGCTTGAGTTTTATTTATGATCTATGGTCTTTTGTACCTTGGCACTTTATTACCTAATAAAAGAAATCGGAAACCCATCGTTGACAGCAGCACAAAAACAATCTATTTTTCATTCATAAAAACTATTTGTATGTCTTTATAACTGCAAATTTCAGATTGTTTTTAAAATCTTCAGTACTCTTCAAAAGACATAGCTTCCCTATTGGGGAATTCTCCTAATGAGGTTCGGACTTTGGCTTACTTTAATATGACATATATCCCAAAATTAGCTTAGTCGTTAAAACAACTGTCATAATAAAGTATGTGCAAGTCCCTCAGCAAAGGTGGAGAAAAAAAATCCACTGCACTGACCATATTGTGAGTACACCATTAGAGACTGGGAAAACAACAGCACAAGGGCAGCAGTGATCTTACAAGGCAAGTTAGTATGAAATCTGATGTACAAAGATGCAAGTAGCAGGGAAAAAGGAGAGGCTAAGGAACTAGTTTAAAGAAATATATTA
Source organism: Pseudotriccus pelzelni (assembly GCA_035584735.1). NCBI lineage: Eukaryota > Metazoa > Chordata > Aves > Passeriformes > Tyrannidae > Pseudotriccus > Pseudotriccus pelzelni. The sequence goes on along the minus strand of JAWMRA010000161.1, from coordinate 9,945,555 downwards.
GAAGAAAATAAATTTTTTAAAGCCCTTCCACTCTTGTTATAGAAATTTGGTAGAGATGATTTCCCCTTTGCTCAATAACATTTGCCAGACTTGAAATGGAAGAGACTGATTACTGGTCTGGAGATGCAAGAAAAATAATTAGTTAGAAATCATCAGAGTTTTTAAGGTGGCAAGAAGACTGATAGAAATTTGAATGGGTTTTTAAGGAATGTAGTAGGCAACAAAGGTCAGTTGTCAATTGAAGCCTATTGACACACTGACCAAAAGTATATTTTAAGTTCTATTTACTTATTTTTTAATTTTCCTACTTTTTGTCCGGAAGCTAAAAACCAATAATCAGAATGGCAAGACACAGAAAGACATAAAAATGGGCACTGGCTCATCTGGGTATCAGACAAAATGCAAAAACTCTCCCTCAAACCCCCAAGTGGATTTGTGCCCCATCCCCTCACCCCTGTCCCTCTTCTCCTAAATCACTTTATGGCTTGTATGGTGAGACAACAGAGGCTTGAGCAACAATGTCTGTAATGATCAATTACATTCAAAATCATTAGTGTCCATGGTAGGACTAGAAGAGTGTGGAATTTGGAATCTTTTCAGACAATGGCCTCAATAGGGCCTAGAGGTAAGGAAATACTTTGATCTGCAGGAAAACGTAGTTATTCAGTGGGTAGGCTTTCTTGACCTGTACTCCAGGGATGATTGTTTAGGTTCAACAAGTGTAAATGACAACACAGATTCACCTTATTCAGAAACTTCCTAAAATCCAGTTGCTGCATTTACTGAAGATACTTTTGTATGTCATAAATACTTGGTAACCCTTGAAAAGACTGTGTAATGAAAATGGTGTTTCTTTCATATTTTGAAGACAAGTCTATAAAATGATCCTGATTTAATTTGGATAGAAAAGTATTGCAAAACGTAAACTACATTGAACAAATCAAAGAGCAGCAATGCCTTGGAAGAGAAGTTTGGGCTTCAACTGGACATTTTTTCCCATTGATAATTCCTTGTTGTGTCCCAGGAATGGATACAAAAATCATATGAATTCTAATTTGCATGATTGGGTCATTGTTTCACATTCTGAAGAGAAAATGAACAATTATGGAAGAGGCTACTTTGGCAAACAGCCGACACAGAAGTATATTTCTGTGTAGCCTATAAATATTTTCTGTCCTGTTTTACATATATATTTTTTGTCACTGAGGCACAGCCAAGATAATTAACTGCTGCTGTTGAGAGAGCAGAAGTTGATCTTTGGTACTTGAAATTCTTGCTGAGTAAGCCTGCTCAGTGCACTGCCTGAGATGGCTGCTTGTAAAATATTTGTTGCAAAAGCAAACAGTAACAAATCAGAGGGAATCTTTCCTATCAGCAGCCAGGGATTAACAGCTCGTCTTTGGAGAAGAAAACATTGGGAAAAGGTTTCTGATTTGAAAGATACACAATTCACTGTGGTATTTTCAGGTTCACAAAGCAAGACTTGTTATAATTTACAGAATCAATGTATTTCTCTGCAGTTTCCTAGACTGCTATGCTTGCTACTTCATAAAAAGTGTATTCATGAGATGAGTAGTTTTATGCTTTCTGCACCTAGAAAGAAACCAGATGAATAAGCATTGATTTTCATCCTCAGTGATTGAGAAAGAAGGCAGCCTTACTGGGAGCATCTTTCACTCCCAGCTTCATTTGCATGCTCAGTTACATTTTTTCTTTCTTTCTTTTTTTTTTTTTTAAAGTTCTTCATGGCTATGTTGAAGAGCCTGGAGATTTACAGATATGTATCTGTTTGTACTGGTGTACCATTTAATCTTTTGAGTACAAGAAGACTCAATCCTGTCCAAACATGTGTTTGATTTTTACACACCAAATCATGCAATATGCAAACACCCTGTGGGAATTCCAGCATGGATTCCAGGCTGACTGTTTTCTGTGTGTATGCTGTAATGACATTGTTACAGCTTCCCTTCAAAGAGATCCTCCATACAGGGTGGGTTTTTTTGTTTATTTTCTGTGGAAAATTCCTGGCCTTTCTTATAGAAAGGATTTTAAAATGCTTTATGAAATCCTTGAAATGTTCCAGAGCTGCATAAATTTGGCTTGAAAATGTTCTTTCTGTGTTCTTATTAGGAACAAGTTGCCTAAAAAAATAAGGTATTTTTAACAGTAAAATAGAAAAACTTCAAAAAATAATCATTGACTCTGACCACTAGTGCTTTGTTTATTACAAATAAACAATCTACTAGGAACTTCTTGACATATAGGAGCAGTCTAGGCAGTTGTTTCACAGCAGGTATGTGGAGCATACCCCAGCTCATTTTGGCTGGGGTAGAGTTAACTTTCTTCCCAGTGGCTGGCGTGGGGCTGTGTTTTGGATTTGTGCTGAACACAGGGTTGATGTTATTGTTATCTATATTATATATAGATATAAATATCTAGAGAGATGTTTTTGTTGCTGAGCTGTGCTTGCGCAGAGCCAAGGCCTCTTCTGCTTGTTGTGTGCCCTGCTGGTGAGG
>JAWMRA010000161.1:9928892-9942939 GCA_035584735.1 Pseudotriccus pelzelni | reverse complement strand
TCACCTGGGGAGTCTTTCTGCTGTGCCTTTTGCGACCGGACTTGTCTGTCTCGCACTGGCCTTTTTAGCCATCAGCATGCTTGTAGCAAGCGTGGGTAGAGCCCTTCCCAAGTCTTTGTTCGTGAAGCCCAGCCATGATGATGGCTGTCCCCTTAGTTTAACTAGAACTCTGTAAGAAAAACAAGTAACACTGACCTTGGATTTTTGTAATCTTCCTGTTGTTTCTCAAGCCAGGGAAGCCTTATGCTTCCACTCTTAGTTTTACTCATTCTTTTCTCTGTTATAACAGCTGCTCAATTTAGCAAGAGATCTGTTTGAACAGTTCATTTCAAGACCTGCACGGGGTTTGTCTGTTAACCTGCTCACTGCCAATTTATTTATGTTTTAACGCTCCGCTTCTAAATCCATTATGAAAAAACTTCCTCCTCGAGGCACTCACAGTCCAGGAAGGACCATAGAGCAAAAACACTGTCCCATTTCATCAGTGTTCACATGCCAGCTACAGGTGACATGTGAACACTGATGAAACAGGACAATGTTTTTCCACGGGGCTTGGAGGATAGCATATGAAACAATCAGTTCTGAGCAGCCTTGCTCTTGTCTCAAAGGTTGTCGTTTGATAAGGAGGGAATGATCCAGAGGGCCAGGCGCCTCATTGACCTCTATAAGGAAGCAGGAATTGGTAAGGATCGGATTCTCATCAAGCTCTCTTCGACGTGGGAAGGAATCCAGGCCGGCAGGTAAGTCTCTGTGTGCCTGGTGTGCTGACTCATGGCATGCTTCTACCTGTCCACAGGCACCTGACAGGCGCCTTCTGACCTCAGATAAACAGCACTTCTGAAGGCACAGCCTGAGGAAGTCTGGCACCGGCAAAGAAGGTGCTCTGCCACAGCTTGCTGTTGAAATAGGAAAAAGTTTGTTCATACAAGGGGCCAGGCCACAGTTTCCTGAGATATCTTGCTAAGTTGGCTGCCTTTGGCCCGAGGAACAGCATTACTAAAGCAGAGTTCAGCAGCACAAGACATCTGTTGTTAGCTTAAAACCGTAAAGCTTATCAACTCCGCCACGTTCCCAAATCAACTGAAGGAATTCAGTAGATTGAACCTATATCAGCTTGTTACTGGAATATAAACTGAGTAGGTGAGCCAAGTGCTGTTCTAAGCCAGCCTGTGTCTACAGGGTCCTGGAGGCAGAATATGGGATCCACTGCAACATGACCTTGCTGTTCTCCTTTGCTCAGGCTGTTGCCTGTGCTGAAGCTGGAGTTACTCTGATCTCCCCGTTTGTGGGAAGGATCCTGGATTGGTATGTTGCAAATGGAGACAAGAAAAGCTATGAGCCTTCAGAGGACCCAGGTAAACACATATTTAACACTGTTAAGACAACAATAGCTACTTGTTCAAACAGATTACTCATATAAACCCTCTGTGACAAAATGCTGGGTTTGAGCCTGTTCTAAATAATCATTTAGAATCATTCCTGAAGTTGCTGGCTTCCCCCTTTTAGGAGTGAAGAGTGTCACTAAGATCTACAACTACTACAAAAAGTTTGGCTACAAAACCATCGTGATGGGCGCGTCCTTCCGAAACACAGGCGAAATCAAAGCACTCACAGGCTGTGACTATCTCACCATTTCACCCAAACTCCTGGCAGAGCTCAGCAAAGAGCACGTCAAGTTAACTCCCACACTCAGTGTGAAAGAGGGTAAGTCCACTCCTGGCTCACACCAGCTTCTTCAGTCTTTCTTCTGGAACATCAAGAGTTTGGGGTTCCACTCAACGCTGTGGTGCTGGATTCCACCCTGCTGTAGGGACAAGGCTAATTCCTGAAGGAAATACTGTAGCCTCAGAATGAAATACCTTAGCCCCATTACAGCATCACTGCTACAATTGCAGTCACACCTTTAGGGTCTTGGGTCCACTGGGTTTGGATTGTGCTTCTATCCTCTGTACCTCTCCCCAAGGGGACCGGGAAAGCAGAGGGAAGTTTATCTTCACATGCTTGGGATGAAATTTTACTGAATATTAGCAAAGATGCCAAACTTGTTTAATCCTGATCGCTAGACATACCAAAAGGTGTTTTCCCTCCAGAAATCATACACAAGACTGAGTGAATGGATCTAGTGACACCGTGCCACAATGGCTTTGAATGCTTGTTCCCATTACATTACTTCAAGCCCAGGTTGGACGGGGCTTGGAGCAACCTGGGCTAGTGGAAGCTGTCCCTGCCCATGGCAGGAGGTGGGACTGGATGAGCTTTAAAGTCCTCTCCAACCCAAACTGTTCCAGGATTCTGTGATACTCTTCCTTTTCTGTAGCCTCATTAAAATGCTGCTTTGCATCTCAGCAAACAAGCTCTGCACAGCTGTAGTCATAGGTTGCTGCTCACAGGGTGCTGGCTGGCCTGGAGGCCTGTTATCAAGCGAGCTTTTGTTAGTTCTTGACAAATAAAGCCCTGATTGTTCAGAATATTTGCTTAGAATGTCTCACTGCTGTAGGACTGTTGCATAATTCCTTAGAATAGGCCTCAGAGTGCTGTGCCATTCAGCAGCAGGTACAAGAACAGCACACACACAGTAGTTTAAGACAAATTGATTACCCAGATTACCTTTTTTCTCCACCACCCCCCCTCAGCCATATCAGGAGCACTTTCAATCTCACATCCCAAACTGTGCTCCTGCAGCAAATCACGTTGAAAGTATTTCAAAGTTTTTCAATACCTAGAGATGCTCAGAAGCCTAAATTTCATAGAATCCTGATCACCTGGCTCATTTGTGTCTCTTGCTCCCCTCGCACAGCTCAGGCATGCGACCTGGAGAAGATCCACCTGGATGAGAAGGCGTTCCGCTGGCACCACAACGAGGACCAGATGGCTGTGGAGAAGCTCTCCGATGGGATCAGGAAGTTTGCTGCAGATGCGGTGAAGCTGGACAGGATGTTAAAGGTAGATGTTGTGTCACACTCCTCCCAGGCACTGCAGCCAACCTGCAGCTCCCTTTGATGTGGCTGAGGATTAAAACAAGTCCGATCAGGCTTTTGGACTGTTCTGTGGGACAGGCCACCTAAAGTCAATGAGCTTGGTAATCTTCACTGCATGCCAAGAAAGAATGAACGCCAGGTGTGGGCCACACCTGCAGTTTGGGGCCCCAGGCAGGGTTTGGACTGGCAGCTCATCAAGATAACACCACTGTCAAAGTGAGAAGTCCTTCAAGTCTGATTCTAAACTCATTAGCTGTCAGCAGCAGCAGCACAAGATACAAGTAATGTGCACACAGTGAGCTGGAAATAAATCATGTTTGTACTTGGAGGCACCGAGAAAGCACAGAGCTGCTGTCAAAGCCCTCTGTCAGTTTATGGAGAGGCTTTCACATGGGATTCGTTAAACTGGCTGGGTTTGGGGGACAAATACTCAGCATCATACCTGATTCTAAGCACTTGGTGACTGACAGCTCCTTGCACTGTTCCCAAACGCTTCCTCAGCTGCTCTTTGTTCTCTTTGCAGGAGCGAATGTTCAGCGCTGAAAATGGAAAGTAAAACCAAGAAAAAATCAGCATTTCCCTGAGTGCTCCAGGCTGAGCAGATCACCTGAGGTTCAGTGGATGTACAAATGTCTTACCTGTAAAAGTATCATGCTGTGTATGGATAGATTTCTGTATCATGCCTTTTTTTTTTTTACCACTTTGCAAAGGGAAAAATAGAACGTCAAATTCTTGTGGCATTTTTGTCAATACATGCAAATTAACCCAGACCTGCCTGATAGCGTGGTCAGTTCACTGCTGCAGGAGACACCCGAGAGGATTTTAATTTCCTAAGTTTTTGTAATTGAATTCCTAGTTCAGTTTGCAGCCCTAACACATTGAATGAAGAAAGCAGTTTTGAATTTCAGGCTGTTTCAAAGGGAAAACACAGGTTTCAAAAGCCCCTCTTGGTACAAAACATACAGGTACTCTTATGAGACATACATATCTGAAAATTATATATATAACTTATTAGTTTATATATGCCCAGTTCCATGAGAAGCAGACAAGAGCAAGTGACAGGACAAAAAGGAAATGGCCACAGTTTGTGCCAGAGAATGTTTATTGGATAGTAGGGAAATATTCTAGAAGGGTTATGGCTCAGCTGCCCAGGAGAGTGGCTGAGTCCCCATCACTGGAGGGATTTAAAAGCCATGTGGATGTGGCACTTGGGGACACGGGTTAGTGGCAGCTTTGGCAGTGCAGAGGGAATGGCTGGGCTCCATGATCTCAGATGTCCTTTCCAACCTCAGTTATTCCACGATTCTGAGAGATTCCTGCTTATATGTACACACAATTAACTGTTTCCTGACAAAGTTACCTGAACTTAACCTTTTAAAAAGGGAAAAAACACAGTGCTGAGGCTACACCACTGACACACACGTGCTCTATCCAGCCTGAATGATACAAGGAAAATAAGCCAAGGGAACCAGTGATCACTCACAGCAATGTGACACAGCAGCACTATTGCCAGGACATCCCTAACAGCCTGGGAACAAAGGGACAGCCAGCTACAGTCAATCAGACTTGGATACCTGGTGCTGCATTCCCAGCCCTGCCCTGGGAATAGTGCCAGTGTGCCAGAGGGAGATGGAGCCACCTCCGGGGGCTCACCCAGACCCACTGTCCCTGCAGGTGTCAGAGGTGGGAAGCAGGCCAGGCAGAAAGCAGGCTGTCCAAAGGGACATGACCTCTTCCCTCTCCAAGGCAGCATTAAAAGCTTTACCCACGTGCATGGAAAGTTGGGTCAGTAACACCACGGGTCTCAAATTAAACTCAAGTGTTCTCAGAGTTGCCCAAGAGACAATAAAATACTGCAGTGAAAGGGGAAAAAGAGGCAGGAAAAGGTCCCTCAATAACAGTTAAACCTGACTCCACTTACCTACAGACGCTTCAGGAGCTGAGGGGGCAGGAGATGAACAAGTTATGCTTAAAGTGTCACAGGGTCCCTTACCTGCTGTGGTGGCAGCTGCTGTTCCCCTCTCAGCACTGGGGTTTCCTCTTCCCTGCAGCACAGGGAGATGCTGGGAGGTGCCTCATGTCCAGGGCTAAGCCACAAAATCTACATCCTTCCTGAAACGGGGCAGAAACCCAACAACCACATAAACCTTCAGTCTCTGCAACTCCTCAGTCAGTCACACAAGGAACCTTTCCTCCTTATCCCTTCCTCAACTTCACCTCTCTTTGGGAGATGAGATCTCCCACAGAATCCTGTCTGAGCCCAGCTTACCAACTCCTGCAGGGGTTTCCCAGATGCCCATACCTCCTCAGATTAAGAAATCAGGTGTCTGTCATCTCCCAGAAAGATTTTCTCTCTCACAGTCACAAGGACAGGCTTAGACTCAGGAATCAGGAACAAATAAAATGTGTGTTTGTGGAAAAATCCCAAAGAATCACTACACACTCCGTAAAACTTGACTTAAAAATGCCCTTACCTTTGTTAGACACACCCAGAACCAGTAATACTTGCCAACCAAAGACTCAACATTTCTGACCTCCTGGGACAGGAAATCTCCCTTTATGACTATTTTTTTTCCCCAATCACTGGCTAGAATTAGTCATTTTGTACAAGAACTTGGAGCTACCATCACTAATGGCCTCAAGTTGTGCCAGGGGACGTTTAGGTTGGATAACAGGGAAAATTTCTTCAAGGACAGGGCTGTCAAGCATTGGAACAGGCTGCCCATGGCAGTGATGGAGTCGCCATCCCTGCAAGTGTTCATCAGTTTACATCCCAACAGAGGCACAAAGAGCAATTCCAACAGGTCCTGGGTGCCACAAAACAAGGCATAAAAATAGCACAGTAGTGAAATGATCAAAGCCTGCAGTGGTCTGAATGCTGTTTGCTCGCCTGGCAGCTCACCCATGACAGAGCCTCACATAAGGAATGAAAACAGGACACGGGATAGACACCAACATTCTATTTTTACAGGCAAGCAGTGAAAGGTGCAATGGATTTCAGCAAAATCCCATGGAAACAGTCCTAAAGGAAATACAGACTTGTGGCCGCTCAGACTCCCAGTTCACACTCAAGATGGGGCCTTCCAGACGTAAAGTGTGTCCTGAAGGTGTCAGCATCAAATCCCTAAGGAGACTTGTCAGGAATAAAGATTTATCAAAGTTGTCAGATAATTTCTATCAAAGTCCAATTTTCATTTCAAAATTAAATTCTAGAGCTGGGCTGTAGAACGTAACAGTCAAAGACCAAGCAAAACCCACAGCAGTTTGTCATTTAAAAGTCACACCGAATTCTTGAGACTGAGCTAAAAAACTGGGTTTCTACAGAAGAGACAAAGTTACCTTGACTTGATGACTGATTATAATATACCAGTATTCCTCCAATAAGAAAAAAATGTGATCACAAAAGTCCTTCCCTTCAGAGCACTGTAGAAACGTTGCCCACTATTCCAAGAGGGAAAAGTAATTGCCCAAAAGTTAACTTATCTCCTTTCTGATATATTTATAGTATGTTTGAGCCTGCAACAGTGAAAAAAATATTCTCAGTCTGATTATTCCTTTCCACGCTCAGCTTCAAGCCACGTGTGCAGCTCAGCAGGAAGGAGAGGGCCAGATTCCAGCCTACAGCTGGTTCCTCAGATGTGATCCACATGATCTGCCTGCATTTTTAGTCCTTTTGTCCATGAAATTCCAGCAAGAGGCAGCAGCAATGTACTTCCAGAGAGAAATATTTTGAAGAGAACAAAATTCACAACATAAGCAGCACAAAGGAGAACAAATAACCAGTTGCAAGATCACGTAAAAATCAGCTGAGCAAACCTTTTAAACACAATTCCAAGGACGTGGACAGGCAAGGGAGAAAACAAGGGCACACTGTGCATCAGTGTAATGCCAACCCAGAGCAAGGGCTCCAGCTTCAGCCACTTGTATTCACAACACCAGCTGTGGAGGGGTTTAAGGAGACAGTTCCCCCACCCCTGCAGACTGAGGGTCTAGAGAAGCACCGAGCAAATGTAGCAGCAAAATGCAGGGGGTGTCACAGTTGCTTCATCCACTGGGTACACACAGAACCTGACATGGCCACTCCACTGTCACAACAGTCCACAACAGGGAGTTCAGAGGGATGTTTTGTCCAAGAGCCCAGGAAATCCTCAGCCTGCTGGCTCTTCATCCATCCTATTTGCAGAGAGACCTGCTCCTTCATTTCCTGCTGAAGGAAACACATCCAGACATGACACGACCCATTAATCCACAGCCAGCACAGGACTTGTAACACATTCCCCTGAGCCAGAGAGGATCTCTGGGGTTATCTACATGTGGCCCTCTGTCTGACAAGGTGACAGGCAAACAGCCAAGCCATTTCCAAAGAAATTAAGTCCATTCACTCCCAGAACCCTCAGTCAGAACTGACTCAATGCTAACCTGCCAAAGCTCAAGAGACAAGAGACGTTTCTCCTAATAAAAATATTTAGGGAAGCCTATGTACTATTTATTTTGCTTTACCAGTTTCACTATAGCTGTGCATTTCCCCACACATTTTAATCCTTTTCAAAATAATCAAATGCTCTCTACCAACAGACACAACTGCCTGAAGAGCCTGATCAAGAGTGACACTCACTTCATTAGTCAACCAAGGGCAAAAGCCTCTTTGGAGGGACAGTATTCCCGACATTAAAAGATGCTCACCCCCCAGCTGCTCACAGTCCTTATCCCCATCTTGCCTCACCTGACATTGCAGAGAATCAGAAGGTTCTGGACAGCAGGAAGGGTGGAATTCTCGTTCTGCCCCGTCACCAGGTGCCTGTCCAGCACGACATGAACAGCATCGGGGCTGCTGGCTGGACGCAGGAGAGAGCACAGCAGGGACTGTCAGTGCACAGAGCCCACACCACAGGGAACTACCCTGACCTGGCAGATCTGCTGGGTGCTGCTCCCTAACCTCAGACAGGGACAGCCTCGAGCCCCTGGTCCTGCCACGATTTCCCCAGAAAAACCTTTCCTGAAAGGACAGGACTGGCCCCTCGATTTGATGAGCACCAGCCGGGTAAGGCACATTTATCAAGAGATTTTCATTGCAAAAACCTCAAAGTATGTATTTTGAAGTTGTGATTACCTTGCAATTCTTATGCAAGACATCAGTTGTAATCACCATGCCACAAAAATTAAATACCGGTTTTCTGGCCAATTCTAATACCCCAGTATGTTCAGATCTACCAGCAGCTGCTCAGTACCTCAACTAAAATTTTTCAGTTACCTCATTCCAGACAGAATCATAAAACCCCAGCCTGGAAGGGACCTTAAAGCTCATTCTGTCCTGTCCCCTGCAGTGACACCTTCCATCAGGCTGCTTCAAGCCCCACCCAACCCAGCCTTGAAAATCACTAATAAATCAGGGAATGGGAATGTCAGGTGAGATATCCTGGCAGAGTCCCACTCAGCTGGGGACAGCTGGCACACAAACACCCACTTGCAAAAGGCAGACACTAAGTGTGAAGTCCTGGCCACCAGGAGTGACATACCGCTGAATGTAGCTCCAGAATCCTTCACAAAATCTTCAACAATAATGGACAAACTGGCAAAATTCGGCTCCCTCACCAGTTCATATACAGAGGGCTGAAAAAGATCAAAAGGAGGTAAGTTTGTCTGGTTTTTTACAGGAAAAAAAAGCCAAGCAAAACCAACACATTTCCCTGCAACTCATAGTCCTGTTCCCTCTATGATTCTCCCAACCAAATGATCACACCTTGATGGATTTCCTGCAGGGAGCAAACTGAAAACTTTCTTTATCTCACTTAAACAAACAATTTCTGCACATGTAATTAACTTCAGGAAAGTGCTGACTTGTCTGGCTGTGGGACACAAATATTTGGACACAGATGCTGTGCCACTTGTAGTGCCCAAATAACAGTGATCCACCTCAGAATGAATATGGGAAACAAAGAGGAAAAACTGAAGAGCACTCAGTTCAGCTTTTACCTGCACAGGAAGATTTTTATTCTTACAGAATTTCAGGTCAAGACCAAACCCACACACAGCAAGGAAAGCCCCCAAACAGCAAGTCAGGCAAACGCTCAACTTACCCCTGTCAGGCTGTATCCCTGAAAAACCCAGGATTTGTCCTCGTTGGTGGCACAACACAAAGCTGCCACCCCGTGTCCAACAGCACAGATGGGCTCTAAGGCAAAAGATGAAAGCTACTTGTGAGCACCTTCAAACAGTCAGAACACAGAGGAGTGTGAGGACATTGCCCTCCTGCAAGAGAATTACACTGCACTCTTAACATTCTCCTAGGCTGTAAGGGCTTTCCTGCACACTGCAGTAACAATTACTGTCCATAACAGGATTTACTACAATTATTATTATAACAATAAGAGGAAGAGCAGGAACTGCCCCAGTCTTGCAAGAAGTTAACACCTTGAAACTCCAAATCCAGAGACAGTAGCAAAGAGGAAACACAAATGCTCAGATATGAAGCACACCCAAAATCTTGATTAACTCCAGCCTTAGTGATGATCCTGGTACATTCCACATTTAGCTCTAAGCCTTGAATCCTGATGATTTGGACAGAGCCACTTCTGTATCACTGTAAGGCAGTGATCTCTTCTGAGATGAGCTTGGAAAAGCTACTAGCATTGCTTTAAGATATTTTAAGACCCCCTTTTCAGATACTTTGGGAGACTTTAAGACTTCCTTTAATTTTTTTGACCCTTTTGAGATACTTGTGTCTGTCCCCCCGCCTTTTAAGACATTAGTTTTGCTTCCCAGCTCTGAATGCCCTTTAACTACACAAACACTGAGTGCATTAGAAGGCAAGAGTTTTGCATGAACAGCACAGAATCACTATTTTATTTACCAAAACAACCGAGACGTTCACCTACTGCTCTCAGTGCTGAAGTGCTGCAGGATCTTGGCCAGGTAGCCGCTGTTGGCGAGGTCAGTCACAGCCCCAGGGCAGTTTGGGATCAGCAAGGCGTGGTACCGAGCCCCTGGTCAGGAGGAAAGCGTGAGCTCACTGTAACACAGGCAACAAACTAGAAAGCCTGACCATAAATACACTGCAGGTTGTTAAAAAAAAAGAGGGCAAACCAGCACACAGCAGTCAAAAACGAACTAAACAAGTTAACAGACCTACGTGGGGTAAAGAAAAAGGTCCTTGTTAGGACAAGGAGCATATTTTTAATGAGCTGTGCTTACCCAAGCAACACTTAAAACTGTTCTGTCTGCTAGTTTCCATTCAGTAAAATACATATTTTTAACCATCAACAATGAACCGTGTGTATATATGCAAGAGACTGAGATTAGATAAATGCTGTATCTATTAAGAGAATTACCAATCTAAGATAAATAAGAAAACAGGGCAGTTGCCAGGACTTCCTCTTAAATTAGAAATGAACAACTGCAATTGCCATTGTTTTTTCTTAGAACACAAGTTTTATGCCATTCTCATGTCATTCTTCCCTGAAAACCTTGCCCTAAGCAGCATCTGCCCCCCCCACCAGTGGAGATGACAGCAGCTCTGGGGAAGCTCTCACCATCAATGGACTCCAGCTTGGCGGGGTTGGCGTAGGATTTCATACGGAAGTCCTGGATCCAGCGCGTGTTGCCCTCGTTCACATCCACAAAATCAATTGACTTCCCCTGGGGACAGCATGGTTCAAACGGTTAGGAGCCCTGCACAGACACCCACCACACTTCCTCAGGGACAGCCATGTGCGCTTCAGCTCTCACAAACCTCAGGTTTTCCGTTTTCCCCACTTAATTTATTCTAATAGTTCTCCCTCCTGACAAACTCTGAGTGCAATTCTTTCATGTCAATCAACATATCAACTGGCTCCCAACTGAAATCACAGTACTTGCCCACTTTTACTTACCCCAGGAGTTGCAACTTGCAGGTTAAAAGCAGAGCTGGCCAGAGTAAAGCAGTGAAGGAAGGACTGGGCTGAGACACCTGGAAAACAGATCCCAACACCTTAAGAAAACAACAGCGATAGTTTAATCCCAGCCACACTAGCTCAGTTTATCTAGCAAAGTTTACACCTTGCTCATCTCAAAAGCTCTACATTTTAGAGGGTGGGTATTTTAGGATTTACGATTCACGATTCTGTAAGATGTAATAAGCGTACAACCTTCATTACAAGTGACCTGTGTATTGAGAACCCAGGAATGATTTAGCTCGGAAGGAACCTTAAAATCAACGCATTCCACTCCCTGCCACGAGCAGGGACACATTCCACCAGACCACGTTGCTCCAAGCCCCATCCAGCCTGGCCTTGGACACTCCCAGGGATGCAGGGGCAGCCACGGCTTCTCTGGGCAACCTGTGCCAGGGCCTCACCGCCCTCACAGGGAAGAATTTCTTCCCAGTATGCAACCTGACCTAAAGCAAGGCAGCCTCCTTTCAGCCGGAAGCCACCAGAGGGGCACGGCCGCGGCGGGAGGCCGTGCAGGTGCGCACGAGTGGGACGGCGGCGCAGCGGCCGCAGGGTGCGCGCACCGCCCAGCGGGGCGGGCAGGGCAGGGCACAGGTACGGCCGCACCCGCCCAGCCCGCACGCCAGCGCCGAGGCACCTGCGGGGCGCACGCACGGGCGACGAGCCGCGGCCGGAGCGAACCTGAGGGCTCCCCCCCCTCGAGAGCGCCTCACCCGCGGCAGCGGCGCTGGCGACGATGAGGCAGGAGGGCTTGGCGAGCCGGTCCGACATGGCGCGGGGCGCGGAGCGGCCCGGCGGGCACCGCGGGCAGGGAGGCGGCGGGCACCGCCTCATGCGGCCGCGCGTGCGCAGAGCGCTGAGGGGCGGGAGGAAGGGCGGGAAGCGCTGAGGGGGGGTTCCGAAAAGGGCGGGAAGCGCTGAGGGGGGTTCCGAAAAGGGCGGGAAGGGTTGAGGAGGGGATAAAAAGGGCGGGAAGCGCTGAGAGGGCTGCGCCCTCCAGGGTGCCTTTTAAAGCCCTCGGCGATCGCGTGGTGCCGAGCCGCACCTGAGACTGCCTGTAGTTCGTTCTGTCACTTCTCCTTCGTTAGGGTGATATTGGCACGCGGTGGGTCTGACATTCAAGGGTGGTTGTAGGCACGGCTCCGCCGCCGGGAGGAGGAAGCGGGCGATGCCATGGCGTGGGTTAGAAATGGGAAAGGCAACTTAATGTCGAAATGTTGGCTAATTTTCGACGTCCCACTGCGGTGCTGGGTTCAGCCCTTTCCAGTCACCACGCAACATTCCTCCTCACTCAGTTAACACCACAAGCCTCCCAGAAACCCCAAGCTGCCACAGAGCGTGGTTTATTCTCTGCTCCAGGTTGCCTCCTTTCCATACATTCTTAACCTTTAACTGAGCCATTATTCTTCAATAAAATGTTCTTTTATTGCAGGTGTCATTCCTTCCTGTAGGCAAAAGTCATTTTTGTTAACCTTGTTCAGTTTCTGGATTTGCATTTTTCATCGCTGTGTTAATTTAATAGGTTTATCCCCTGCCGGTTGCTGGTGTATTACAGACACAAGGCCACTGTAAAATGACAGATATAAAACAGGCAGCGTAAAATTCTGCTGTTATTTTTATTTGTTTATTTGAAAGGGCTTAATTTCTTGCCTGGTTTCCTAAAGGAAATGCAGCTCGTGCCAGCTTGTCCATCTCTTCAGTCACTTGTCTCCTTTTGTCTCCAAAAGCATGTTCTGAATCCATTGGCTGGTTAACTGTGGAGACATCTGGATATTCCTCTATCTTTGCTCCAGTTTAGATACCAGAAAATTATTTTAAAAGAAACAAACAAACAAATACCAACAAAAAATACCCAACCAAACAAAAACCAACCAAACCCAAACCCAAAGCAATTCTTCCACTATTCAGTTTAGCTGTTGTGGGGGGGACTCAGGGACTTAGTGCCACTCCAGCAGCCTAAGCCTTTATAGCACTAAGCATCACATTTATGCTCCTTATTCCCTGCTTGTGAATCCAGTGCTTTTTAAATAACTACAAAAATCAGTGCTGTCTCAAGCCCTGCTCCATCTTCCCATCCTCCCTAGAGTGCACAAAATACAAAGTATTAGCGGACTTGACGGTGATTAAGGAGCATGAGAGCGCTCAGGGAGATTAAAGTGCACCGTGATATCTTAATACTTCATCTCCCACTGCTCAGCAGGAGCCAGTGCCTTGGGTTTGCCAGAGAAACATTTTGCAAAAGGTTTTCTCTGGAAGGAGATGGGACACAGAATGTGTGGAAGGGAGGTAGGGCCCCCACCCATTCCAGCCTCTCAACTTCACCGTTCCCACTCAAGAGAACAGGAATTTATTTGCTCTCCTGTTCTTATGACTATTAAGGCAACTTAAAACTTTAGTTCTCAGCTGTGTTTCTGCAGCAAAAACCTCAGATAATTATGCTTTTGCAACTTTTTCCAGGATTTTTCTCCCCAGTTCTTGACAAATTAATTTCCGAAAGCCTGCAGACTTCTGCAGGGACCCTGTTGTGAGCCGGTGTAATGTGACATCAACTCTTTGCAGTGACACGTGCTGCCAAAATCCTCCTGCCCTACCACAGCTTGGAGGGAATTGATGTGCAGGGACCCCTGCACGAACATCAGTCAGGTGCTCAGGAGATTTTTATTTTTAAGGAGAGGTGTTCTCAGGTCATCCTAGAAACAAAACTAAGGAAATCAGCCTAATTTGGCAGGGAAGAAGTCAGAGGAAGAACTGGAGACCAGCCTGTGGGACAGGGAATCCCTGGGATCAGAAGGGTTTCCTCAGTGGCTCTGGGTAAATGTTTAATTCTATTTAGTTCCAATGTGGCAATAACAATGATCATCCTCTGCCTGCTTTCCTTGGGCAGGCTGGAGTTTACTTGGGGCAGGAACTGCCTTTTCTCCCAGTTCTCACTGGGATCACTAATCCTAGAAAATATTGAGCTTCCAGGAAACACGGACATAGAATTCTGGAATGGTTAGGGTTGGAAGGGACGTTAAAGATCATCCAGTGCCACTCCTTGCCGTGGGCAGGGACACCTTCCACTACTATCCCAGGTTGCTCCAAGCCCCATCCAACCTGGCCTTGGACACTTCCAGGGATGGGGCAGCCACAGCTTCTCTG
>JAWMRA010000161.1:9898516-9928706 GCA_035584735.1 Pseudotriccus pelzelni | reverse complement strand
CCAGGTTGCTCCAAGCCCCATCCAACCTGGCCTTGGACACTTCCAGGGATGGGGCAGCCACAGCTTCTCTGGGCAGCTTTCCGTGAGTGAAGAGGGAGAGGGAGCGCAGGCGTTTTCACCCGCACCCCCACGGACACAAAGATGCTCACAGGAGAAATTATACAATATCTCTGGGTGTGTGTATATATATCTATATATAGTTTATTTCTCACAATCCTGGTAAGAGTTACAGGTGTATTTGGGAATCATTTACAGTTTCACAGCATATGGAGTGACCATACAGCTTGTGACGTGAGTAACATACAGTGTGTAGAGAGCACACGTTTCCGACCCATCCACCCACCACTCACACAATGGGTTTCCAAAGCTAATACTAGATTCAGCTACGGAGAAAGCCTGGAAAATGTTAGGGTACAGCGTTGGGTGTCATACAACACTGTCAGTCACAATGGGACAAGCTAAACTACTTTAAATTTTCAATCTAGTATTTCTAGTCTACCTGCATTATTGCATTTATACGCTTTTTTTGTTTTTAAAGTCAAAGTAAATAGAATACTATATGGGAAAGGAAAAATTCTTGACTATTTTAGGATTTGAGCTGCAGCCCATACAAAGTGTCCATAGAAGCATAGACAAGATTATAAATTCAACAAGGTATAAATTAGCTGGATAGCTTTGTGTGTAGGTAGGTGTCCATTTCCCTCCAGGAAATGTGTCCAGCAGCATATTGTTTCCGAGAGCAAAAAAAAACCCAAACCTGTATGTTGAACACAGGTAAATACGTGTAAGTGACAAGCAGGTCTGTTTGCACAGGGAAGAAACCAAGGCATCACTCGGAAAATTCCTGTCATTTGGAAAACATATTCAGGAGCTGACTCAAACCCCACCAAAGTCCTCGGGAAGATGCCTGAGGCTTCCAAAGGAGCAGTAGGCATTTCCCTGCTTCCCAGCATTTGAGCTTTCAATCTGACTTCCAAGGGCTTTGGATCAGTCCCTGGAGAAGTAACAGAATCCAAACAAACCAAAAGCAAAGAAAAAATCCCCTGTAATCTGACCTTCAAGTTACCTTCCTACAATTTTTCCGCGCAAATTTATAAGCAACCTGCACCTACCACCGGCAGACAGTTGGTTTCCTGGGGAGTTGAAATTGCAGCTTTTAAAGGCTTCAATTGAAATGGTCCTGGGGAAAGGCACCAGGCTGCTCAAAACTTAGTAAAGCCAAATTATTCTCCTGTTGGTTTGTTTGTTTGTTTGTTGTTTTTTCACATGACAACATTGTGTGGCACCCTTGTTTTCAGCAATTTGCCCCAGAAACTTGGCTGCTTGAAGCTGTTGAGGCAAAACCAGGGATATGATGCAGGACTTAACTGTTGCAAAGGTGATTAAAGATTCCTCTTGTGATGGTGGGAGCTTCAGTACTGCAACATCATCACACAGACAGTAATAACCTGTAGATTCATGCTTGGGATGCTGCACTGGGGCTGAGAACTGGAAAAGTAATGGAATTGCTTGTCAATTTCAAGCTGGGAGCAACCGGAAGAGAAACAGGAACAACAGGTTCCAAAGCTCATGCAACCCAAGTGATGTTTTTCAGCAGAAAGAAAAATAATCTATTTAATTTGAAGAGCATCAAAGAGCAGGGGGCACAAGTCCCAAAGTACTGCTGTCCAAAGGAGTGAGCAGAGCTGTAGCACAAGGTAGTTCCAAAGTCATTTGGAAATCCAATGGCTCTGATCTCTCGCTGGACTTTGAGGCTTTGGCCATGAGCTTATTATGGTTAATTGACTGAACTGTGAATTTTCAAGGCCCAGCAGTCCCACAGTGCTGTGTCACACATTACCACCCGAGCAGCCCATTCAAATGGGAAAATCCTTTCAGTTTCTGTGTCCTCAACCCTGGCACACCACCTGATCCTCCCAAGCCAGCAGAAATGCAGCTCCTTGGCCTCAGAATCGCTCCTCCCCATGTATTTTTGGTGCTCCAGAGGACTGAAGGAGCACCGGCTTCAGTGTATGTTCACACTGAGTCAGCACCTCCCGAGCAGCCAGGACACCTCACACCCGGCCGACAGCTCAGCACAGGGACCTTCCTGTGGGTTTGCCATCCAGTGCCAATCCTGTGGCAGGCTGAGATCCTCACAGATCAGGGCAGACAAAAGCTTTGTACGTTCCCTGTTGTGCCACACAGTCTGGGGGCTAAGCACCGCCTGTCTGTTTTGGGGACCACCCAAAATCTGCCTACCCCTGTAGATTTCTCCCGGCTTCCGGTGAAGGGAATGAGACCACAGCAAGATGCTACACAGCTCAGGAAGGGAATCAGCTTTGCCAAGGAAAAAAAGAAGTGAATAGGTTATAAAAGTTAACATGTCCTCACCGAAACTGTTAATTAAAAAGTGCTTTTTTCTCTCCACTTCTCTACTCTATTCTTTGCACACTCTTAGAATCTTCACTGACTTGAAGCTTTCCAAGGAGCTGACTGAAATTCCAAGAATTTCACCTTTCAAATCCATTTTTTCATTGCCTTCCTTTTTTTGGTTCGTTTCTCAAAGCATCATTTTCCTCTCCAATCTTCAACACTGTTATTTTCAACCAATTCTAAGAATAGGTAAAAGGCTGCTGATTCTAAATCCCCGTAGCATTTCCAGGAAAAGCAGAGAATGTTTTAAGGCAGAAATCATGTCTCAGTAGCCCCAGAGGTTTGGCTTGCACGGTTGTTTTTGATGTCAGTATAATCAGGGCTTCAGCATGGCTGCCTCAGAGAAGACTTTTCTTATGCTCAGCTCAAGGGCTAAGGAATGTTTGTGTCGATTTTTTTTAAGAAAAGTGTAACTGGTAGGATTTTATGATGACCTGCAATCAATATCCCTGGTGCCAACAAGACCTCAAAGGCCAGAGCATGGTGAAAACAATGTTTTTCAGTATTCATCTCCTATGGATCATCCCCTAAACTTTAATCCAGCAGAGACACAAACCCATGTTTAATTTATAACCCAACCCAAGGGAACTAAGAAGTGCTTCAGGGCAAGCGTCTGTTCAGTGCTTTGAGTTAGCCCCAGCTGAACAGCACCTGCAGGAATGTGTTCCTACCCTCCCAAAAATGCTGCTGTGTTATCCTTTGGCTGCCACATTTGTTTGCATCCCACTGCAACACTGTTGGGAGTAACATGATTTATCCACAGGGTATTAAATCAGTAGGAAGAGGAAGCAGAAGCGTAATCCATTTCATCTCTCTTAAAACAGAAGCAGCAAAAACCTTCTACTGAGTTGTCCAAGGGAGCGTCATGACATCTTTGCATTTGACTAAAACTTAGGGTTCCTTAAAAACAGACTGAGATCGGGGTGCACTAATCGAATCCGTAGTTTTAGTGATAAGCTAAAAGGTCTGAAGCCAATTTTGCACATTTATAATTTATCAACTTGACCAAAAGAGTAAACTAGCAATCTAGATCTCTCCAAACCCCAAGCACAGAATCTGATTAGTTGTAAGTGTTAATTCACTCTCCCCACGGAGATGGCACTGGAAAGACTTCATACCACGAACACCACACAAAAAAAGAACAGCAAGCAAATAACGGCGTGTGCTCAGTACGAGAAAAGACAACTATTTATTTAGCGCAGCGAGTTCAGTCAGTTCAGCCTCCTGCTTCGAGAAATTCAGGGCTGGGAAAGGAGAATTCGCCCTTTCAGCCTAGTTCTCGCTGGACATTTTTGGCTCAAAAGGAAAGCACTGCACAGCCTGGCACATTAAGGCAGGACAGGAGGTGTTTGCAAGTCAGGGCTGAGGTGCGTTGTGGCATCTACACTGGATCTACCCGACTCAACACTAGACCCACACTTCAAAAAGCGCTACAGCACAGTCCAGTATAGCCTAAAGGTGCCTTGTTTTAAAGCAAATAGCCCACGCAACTATCCAGGGAGGGGAACTGGGATTTGGAGCTTCTAGGACAGCGGGCACACTGGACATTCAGCAGTTCACTAGCCAGACATTCCTTGCACTGAGGAGAAACCAGGACTGAAAAGGAATTCAGGTGCTGCATGACATGGTGGGAATGGCACGGAAAAGGCATCACAGACACTTTGTGTGAATGCAGAGAATGAAGGAAGGGGCGTTTCCAGCTCAGCTTCTGTCTCCCTCCCCAGACTATGATAATACAACACATACGTATGTACACACACATGTGCAGGATATTCTTGAAGGCAGGGTGGTATATTTTCACACACAGACACACACACACAGACACACACACACACACACAGAGACAGGTGTTTTCCAAACTGAACTCCCAAAGAGGTGAGAATCTGGACAGCAGACTCTTAAGTGATCACAGGGTGTGGAAAATCCCTTGGGAACAGGACATACCATGTTCAAAAATCCCTTACAAACAGGCAAAACATTTGCTGTGCAGGGCAGGTTCAAATGACAAACCCAGCTGAGGAGCTGCAGCCTCATCATCACCTCTGTGGTGTGTTTCTGGATGAAATTAGTGGCCTTGCATCCAAGTGCTCTAAGGGCAGGCAGGGTTTGGGGGTGGAGAAATGTTTAAGGCCCATGGTCAGCTGAGAACTGTTTTTTCCCCTCTTCTGTTGGCAGAGGTTAAGCCAAGGAAATAAAAACACGTTCGAAAGTAAAACTGGAGACTCAAATGAAGCAGGTGTTTCATTTTCCTCCCCCTGATCTTTCAGTGCTGGTCAGGGCAGAATAGACAGGCTGTGTCTAATGTCACACGCTGCTGAAAATAATCCTAGGCCAGGGCTGAGAGGGAGGGAGAGGACAGGAAAGGTAGAAATCTCTCTTGAAAACAGAGGTCACTGTCTGAAAATCACCACCCTGCTTGGCAAAACCCAAGCAGAAGGGACTATGGTGTGGAATGGGGTCTCTCCCCAGGGTGGAAAAGGATGTGCCTGGGGCACTTCCAGGATCTGGGTACATCCTGTTCTCACTGTGTCCTTTGCCAAAGCTGTGCTGCAGTCCCTGCAACGGAGCTGAGCAGGGGCTGCTTCTGAGCTTCATTCTCTCCCATCTCTGCTTTCCAAACACCTGTCCTATTCCTTTGCTACCATTTGCCCTCTCCTCTTCCCCCCCCAGCTCAGAAATAACCTCTGGACATCTGCAAAACAGGATAAGGGGAAGTAAGATCCCTAAAGAAAAGTGGTGTTAGAGAAGTCCCACCATGGACCCTTCTGCTTCAAACCATTCCCCTGGCTGGAAGTGACACACTGTCACCAGGAGATGCATCCACACTGCATGCCAAGAGTGCTTTAGGCTACCAGGATTTCCCCTGGAGTTGCAGCCCTCCTTCCAAAGGCCCCTGTGAACCCAACATGCCCACCCCTGTCTCTGTACTGGTACAGGTGGAGGTGGGCACCGACCTTCAGCTGCATCTTGGTCATCAGAATGCAGCATCTGATATTCCCTGAGGCCACGCACCTTTGGGAATATTTTATGAGCCTTGGGAAAAGGAGAGTGACAAAGCTCACCACAGGAAAGGTTAAGCTCCACCACCAGACCTTTGGTCTGGGGAAGACGTGCAGTCAGCAGATCAGATTTGGAGGTAAGTAAGACAGACATGAGCCAAGAGGAGAATTTCCAGATCAGGTTATACACTCCCACCATTCCATTCAGTGACTGTACCAGAGGCAGACACTGCAAAGGCAGCACCTGAGGAACATGCACCTTTCTCTGGCCCTGTACCCCCTGAATTCATACATCCAGCTCAGTTAAAGGTGTCTGACAGGTTCTGGAACTGAACTCACTCCTCTTTGCCACAGCCTCTTACTGATCATCCCCCTAATCCCTGCCCACGGGCTGTGGCTGCTGCCAAGCTCCAGATCCCGTGGTTCTGACCCCACCTAATCTCTGACTCATTTAAAAACAAAATGTAAGGTCTTTTTATAAGACTCTGTTTTGCAGCAGCCAAGAGAAGCCTAATGGACACCCACTGGTGTTAGAAGAGCATCAGCCAAAGCACTTAACACCCTCTCTTCTCCCTCTCACAATGTCTGGCTTTAGAGCCAAGGTACTCACCCATGAAACCAGGCTGATCCCCAAGGCTGGGAATTCGTTTCCATTTCCAAAGTGTGGACAAGTCACAAATCCCTGCTACTATGACAGGAGAGAGGTGAGAAATCCCCCCAGGACAGACTTGCCCTTGAACAGGGTTTCCCTGCTATAAAGCAGGTCAGTGTTACTCTCATGGGCTCCCAGGTCCCCTCTGCCCCTAAAACCAACTCATGTCTCCCCTTTTCCTGTCTTCCCATGTCCCGAGAGACCACAGCTTTCAGTGGGGAAAAAATCCGGTGAAAGGCTGATTCAAAGCCCCAAAAAATGAACACAAACAGTTCATCTGACCTCAAAGGGGCTTGGGCTGGGGCCACAGCACCCTACAAAGCCCAGCCTAACTTTAGGAAATACTAGATCCAAAACAAAGTCTCCCTATCCCAAACGCTGCCCATATGGCCCTGGGAGCCTAACGGCTGCCTGCCAACGTGCAAGGAACAGGGCAGGTGGCAGCTGCTGCCGGCATGGGGTCAGCAGGGGACTGGACCAGGTCACAGCACGGCCCCTCCGGGCACTGCCCCACTGGCAGCTCAGAGCAGGGACTCGAGGAGACATCCCAGGCTCAGGCTCAGCCTCCACCTGCAGCTTTTCCTCTGGGGCACTTCCCAGTCAGGTGATTAAAGGTGGCTTGATGAGCAGCAGGTACACGAGACACCTATCAGAGACCACACACTGCTGTTTGGTTAGGGAGCTGCCTTCTGCCTGCCATCGCCCCAGGAGCGCTGGGTAAACACCACCCAGCGCCATCCAACCGGGCCCTGGCACTCCCCTTCCATCTTCTTTACCACAGCCCAACTTCAAACCAAACTGAACAGAAACCAAAACACAAAGTAGGGACTCCAGATGGGACGTAGAACACTTTGGACTTGAAAACGGGACTGCAAGAGAGGTGGGGGTGTCTCCCAGGGACAACAGCGAGGGAGGGGAGGGGACACCGTCATTTACACCGAGGAGAAGCTGTAACCTATACACAGTGGTATAAGCCAAGATATATTACATGAAAGAACACACTGAGTGCATGGAGTTACCCACACTGGGTCAAACTGGCACAGTTGTCTTGAACAAGACCCTTGCCGTTGCAGTTGGTGTTTGTTGTTGACCTATCTAGCTCGCTCTCTATATATATAGCTATGTATAGAATTTCTCTGCATGCATTTGTCTCAAAAGGAGCTGTACAGCTGGGCTGGGTTTCTCATCCCCACCCCGTCTCGGTCTTCATTTTTTCCGGGCTAGGATCGCCACTCCCACAATCACAGCCAGCGCAGCCACCGCCACCCCTCCGACGATGATCAAGGGCTTCATGTTGTCGAAGAAGCTGCCCGGTGACTCCTCGGAGCTGTTTCCCTTGTGGTCAGAGTCAGGGGACTGGCCGCTGGCCTCGTGCGTCTCCGTGCCGGCAGGGCCAGGTTTCAGATTGCTGTGGTTGTTCACGACGGCAGCATCGCCAGCCGCCTTCTTGGCGGCAGCGGCAGGAGCAGGTTGCTCCTTGGGGACCTCCTTCTTGTCTGCATTCGTGGCAGGCCCAGGGTTGGGCTTCTCTGGCTTTGCGGAGCTGGCGGCCTTGGCGTCGGGTTTGTTTCCGCTTCGGACATTGCCTTTGGAATCCATCCTGCGAGTGCTGTGGGCGGCGACTGGATGCCACGCGCTCGGAGCTGTCCCAGCTCCTCTCCTGTGCCTGGCTGCTGGAGGAAGCAGAGGAGCCAGCCGAGCTCAAGCCCTCGGAGCAGTTGTCTTGGGATGATTCTCACGCTGGCACTGTCCTACCTGGACATGATACGGCACCTGGAAGAGGAAGCAGAGCAATGAGAGCTGAGTGACAGGACAGAGCAAGCCAGTGCTGTTCTGCCTGGAGGCAGTGAGGGACAGGAAGGAAAACTGGAAAACTGTTGGCTCTTTTTTTCAGAACTGTAAGCTGCAAAAAAAGCATGCTGCTTCAAAGCATTTACTACAGACTCTGCATCTGCAGCAATCACAGAACCATAGAATGGCCTGGGTTGGAAGGGACCTCAAAGCCCATCCAGTGCCACCCCCTGCCACGGGCAGGGACAACTTCCACTAGCCCAGGTTGCTCCAAGCCCCGTCCAACCCAGCCTTGGACACGGCCAGGGATGGGGCAGCCACAGCTTCTCTGGGCAACCTGTGCCAGGGTCTCCCCACCCTCACAGGGAGGAATTTCTCCCTAGTACCAAACAAAAACACTAAACAAGTCAGACTGACTGTCTGGCTGCCACGACCAGGCAAATCGAGACAAGTCCATCCTGGCTGTGTATGTGATGCCATTTGTCAGCAATGAGAAGCTCACATCCAACCAAATAAATCTTGCTTTGCATTTGTTCACCCTTACCACTCCTTTGGGGTAAGGAAAGAGCACTTTGTTCCATGGGAAAGTGGACCCATAGCTCCTCCCTGCTCATGTCTCACCCTCCACGCTTCCTTTTGCAGCACTACCCCAAGTTCGGTTTGGGAAGTGGACTTCAAAGGGCTGCAGAACCACCACAAAAACATCCCCCCACAGACCTCCTGGGGCAGGGTGAGCGATGGAGGAGAGGACACGGCACTGGGCATTTTGCCATCAGGCTCTGGCAGCGAAGCACCACGTCAGCTCCGAGCTGGGAAATGAGTGAGCAGAGGCAGCGGTGGGATCCAAGCTCCACTGCCTCCCACTGACCTTCAGGACTGCCAGGAGCCTGCGGGGAGCTTTCTGCCTGCTAAGGGAAATTGGAGCTTATTACCTGTCTGGACTGAGAGTGGAGAGGCTCCTCAAAAACCTCAACAAACAGAGCCTCAGAGTGCATGTCTCTCCTCTAATGACAGGAAGGAGATCCCAAGGTTGCAGCAATGGTCTGTGCTGCTGATTCTTCCGGAAAACAGGCTGACAAATGTGGTGGTTTCATGTCCATCTAGGCAGGAACGCTCTCCTGCAGGAAACCTGCTCACAAAAATGCCAGGTTTGGGTCTAGAGCAAAGCTGGGCAACATCTCACGGCTCAGTATGAGATGGAAACGGCCCCCTCTTCTGCTCTCCCTTGTAAGCCATTGCTCAGTGGCCACCAGCTGCTCCAGGCCAGTCACTGAGGGAACTGCTGCACCAAAATCACGGAATTCCATAGCTCTCATTCCAAAATCACAGAACTCCTAAATTGGAGGGCACCCACAAAGATTTTCAAGTTCAGCTCCTCATGCTGCACCAGGCCTGGTGACCATAAAAACCCCCCAGTCTCACTGATTGCAGCTGGACAATACCTGTATTTCTGAGTTTGTAATACTAAACCATTTTGGAAAGCCCAAACTCCACAACTCTCTCCTCACACATCGCTGAAGGTGTATCAGACGCTTGGGCATCTTGTACCACACAAACACCATCCCAGATGCTCATCAAGCTTCAGACCTTCTCTGTGGCTTGGGATTTGGGAGCTAAACATTCCTCTTGCTGCTCATTTTGTAATATTTCTATAGATACCATCTGCCTCACCTTTTTTTACTGCTTCCAGAGAACATTCCCACTGCTCTGTCAGTACAAATCCTATATGGACCCAGGGCTGAGGCTGCTCACAGTCACTCATAAGGACTCTGCTCCTCTGGTTTGGAATGAATTTAGCCTCATTTTCCACCCAGGACAAAGAGGGCACAAAGAAATAGTAAGTGGAGCCCACGACTAAAGCGGGCTCAGAGGTTAAAGCAGGAAGAGTCAGATTGATCGTGGCATAAATATTAAATTACCTGCTTAGTTGATTTGATATCAGTTGACTGGGCTACTCACACACTGATATTCGTGTGGTTATAGTACATGGACCAAGCATTGAACTTCTGCTCTTTCCCTAGGAAAGCCATGTGCAGCCTGTGGAAATGGGGTAAATCACAGAGAAGGCAAACTCACCCTTTTCGCTGAGAAATGGGGACCCTGCACAGTCCCAGTACCCCACAGTACATCCACAGCCCTCACTGACCCGATTTCCAGATTCCTGGGAGCAGGAGAGCTGGTTTTGCTTGAAGGCCATGCTGGGCCACAGAGCCTCGTCCTGCTGCCATGCCCTGCACTGCCACAAACAGAATTTCTTGATTCTAAGTGAATTTCCATCTAAAAGCTGCGCAAACCTCTCACACCGCTCAGAAAAGGTTTTAAAAGATGTAGAAACCAAACTAAGCCAAAAATCAATACCTCCAGTTCTTAAGTGCCCACATAAAAGGGCTTTTGTCTGTGATTTTCCATCACTGGAATTGGCCACAGGATTGCCCAGCAGCCCTCCAGACCCTTCGGCCTGACTCCTCCTGCTCCTCAGGACTCTGGGGACTCTAAACAGCACACCCTCTTGCATCACAGTAATTACCCCTCTCTTTGTGCCCTTAAGTACCTGCCAGACTCCCTGCCTCGGGAATCATCTCCACTCTCCACTCCTGTACTTCCATGGGCACAACCATGTGCAGATCTTTAAGCACTTCTGTCTCCCACCCCAGACTGCAAAGAAAGGTGCTTTTCTCATATCCAAAAACTAAACCTGCGCATGAGGGTTCCCCCCACCCCCATCCCTTTGTCTCCTCTTCTTCCCTCATTCCATCACACAAAGTTTTGTCTCTAATGACACATTTCTCTACCTTTGCTTTCTTCTCTGTAGCTCCTCACATCTATTTATTCCTCCCTTCTCCTCATCAGCTGCTATCTCTGCCTGGCTACCCATTCCTCCCCCCTTCCAGCTCTGTCTCTGCCTCCTACACAGGCAGCAGCACTTGGGAATAAGGTTTTGTGGCAGACAGGCTTCATTTCCTCCCTTTTCCACCCCTCCATGCCTTTTCTGTTTAACAACCAGTGCCCTTTCAGGGAGCTTTTCATTGCCAGCAGCTAACCAGCTCTTTCTCAGGCTGGGAAGAGGGAGCAGGCATAATAAAACCAGGGATAAAGGAGAAAAAGGCAAAAAGAAAAGCCTTCCAAATTCCTGCTGCTGCCAGAGCCAGCAGACAAACACCACAGCTCTCCTGGGATGCTCCTGGTTGTTGCAGCTCTCAAGGTCAGTGCAGTCGGACTCACCCAGCGCAACAAGCTGCCCTCAGCCCGAGCAACAGGCCGAGGGGAGAACAGCTTTTCCTTGGCTCTCTGAAGGGCACCTTTTCCGCCTCAATTCCCAGCAAATTAGCAAACACATCTATTCATCTGTCTCCTGCCTGCGCAGATGAAAGCTGCATCAATCCTGCTCCGAAGGAGCGGATGAGTCATTGCCAAGCTGTGCCATAGAACTGCTCCATCAGGATGGCCTCTTCCCCCTGCAGGGACCAGCCCCATCCCATGCCCAGATCCTCTCATCTTCCCCTCCTGCTTCAGTCTGGAAGGAAAAGTCAGTCACTTTGCAAGACCAAGCAGCTGCTTCAGGGTGTGGGGTATGGGGTGAGGCAGAAAGTTCATCCACAGGGCTTTTCCTTTTTTTTATGAAAAGCAGCACATTTCCATCAGGTCTGCCACACTGAGACTGTCAGCCAGGAAGGATTCAACCTACACAGTGGGGTTATGTGTCAGGATTTATCCTGCACCAAAGGCCCATCCCTACACTCCAGGTGCCCTGTGGTTGAAACCATCCATCTCAGAAATAGCTACTGACGGCGTCAGCTGGAGCAATGCTGTGCAGACAGAGCCAGAGACAGCAGGAAAGACTAAGATTATATACCCTAATCTCCTCTTCCCTTCTTTGCCATTCCTACATGTCTGGAAAAAAGGCATTCATTAACTTGTGCATGCAGCAGACAGACCTCTGCTCTCCATGAGGAAACACCAGTCGGCACCAAAGGTGGCTGAGAGTTTCTCCGGCACAGTGGAGGGAGCTGCTTTCCCAGCACTCTCCTCATCCTGCTCTCCTCCACCTTTTTGTCTAACCCCTAAGGAATGCAGCTGGGACCACCCTGTCCTTTGGGAAGCATCCTCAGGGGTCTGTGCCTGCTCCCTCTGCCACATGTGGAGTGATCTGTCAGGGCCGGAAGGATTTGTGTCAGTCTCCTGCCCCTTCCCAGCCTCCTCCTGCAACTGAGCAGCACATTTGTTCAACTCCCCAGTTCCAGTGGGGGAAAAACAGCATTTCTCCCCTTTTCTGAGCTGCTGGGGGGAACAAACACGTTAAAGGCAGGGAGATGCCAGGCAAGCACCCGAGAGGAGAGACAGCAGAGTAGTGACTAAGCCTTCCCATCCCCGAGAAGTGCTGTGAAGACAGATGAGGTAATGCACCGCCTCTTGATATTACCATAAATATTAAAGCAGCTTTACATAAGGAGCTTGTGTTCGCTCAGCTGCCGTGAGCAGCTCCCCAAGGAGGATTTTAGCTCCCTTCCAGCCTATTTCAGCCCCCCCCACTCCTGACGCAACGCACAGCAAATGTGATAAAACACAACGCAAGCACCACGCCAGCGGAGTCACTTGTCACAGATGCTCTTAAATAGCCTCGGTGCACCAGGAACAGGCTGTGCAGGAGCCTGCTGTGCTTCCCAGCCCTCCCAAATCCAACCCTCAGAGACAGCAGCACCAAGTCACAGCAAACACCATTGACCCACTTCACTCTGATGAGATACTTATGAATCCTTTTCCCAACCTGCTGTTTGCTACTCCCCACATCCCCCCCCCTCCCCGTGGCCCTGGATTAAACATTTCCCTCTCAAACAAGCCCTTTGAATCTCGCCGTGAAGAGTGTCAGATGCTGGAAGTATTTTAACAGTGGCAGCAGCCTCAAATTGCTGCCACAGGGGGAGATTTGTCAGCAAAGCCTCTGCTCCGTGGCTGCGGCATTCCTGCAGCTGCTCCGAGTCCCAGCACACTCACCACTGGTCCAGCTGGGGCTGGCAATGATCAAAAACCAGCATCCACCGCCCCCACAGCCCTCAGAGCATGGCCAGGACCCCCCCTCCCTCTCCCACTGTCACCGAGCTGTGTCACCTGTCCCAGCCCAGGTGATTGGGTTATCTCTGGTGCCAAGGTCAGATGTGGGAACGGGACGGGCTCCTGCAGCCCAGCAAAACTGCAAAGGGCAGGGCTGTGGGATGCAAACCCTGGGTCACCAACTGCACAGAGGTGGCTTGTAACACTGGTGCTGGTGACCCCTCTAGAGGCTGCTCGGCCACGATGCCCACACAGGTGACACAGCATTTCAGGCTTGTTTCAGACCAGGAGGAGCACAGAGAAGGGACATTTATGGTCTCTTTCCATGCCGTGACCTCTGTAGATGACAAGCTCTGAGCCAAGTGTCACCTCTGCAAGCCACACACATCCTGTCACCAAAGGTCTCCTGGGATGGACGTGGCAGACATTTTATTCTCCAAGAGATGGAGGAGGCATTGCAGACACACCACACTCCTGCCAGGGAGGGGCTAAGCTTTTGTTCTTTTGGGGTTTTTTAACCCCAAGCACAGCTCAAACCTGCCCTGGTAAGACATCCTGCCTGTACACAGCAAAACCAAGGCGCTACCAAAACAGCCGTGGGAAACAGAAGGTTTTGTCTCCAGCCACGTGCTCTGACTGACGTCCCAGGGGTGGGCACTGAGTTACACCCGGCACAGCCCTGACCCGTTGTCATGGAAGGGATCACACCTGGCGAGGCTGTATGACTGCCTGCTCACCCACTCCAGCACCAGCAGCCCCCCAGCACAGCTGCACTCTCAGACATATCTTACAGACAGTCTCTAGAATTTGAGAGAATGTGAAAATACTTCACTGAGATTGGGTTGGAAATACTCTGCTGCAAAGACTGGCTCCTCAGGGCCCTAACACAGTCCACATGCCCCCAGAAGAGGGTTCAGAGCACCTCAGTTCGCTGCGCTGGCCCAGCTTTAATCCTGGGTTTGATCCCCCCTCAGACACAGAACTAAATGCTGTTTCCCCCTTTATAGTTCTGGGGTTTTGTAGCAGAACAAAGTGGTAGCTTTTACCCCTCAGTAGGTCTGAAGCCTCTCCCTGGCTGGACTGAGCACCCCTCACCCCAAGCCAGAAATCCAGGGAACAAAGGAAAGGACTGTCAGGCAGGATGACTTTTTTTCCACAGTGGTTTTCTGTCAGGACACTGTATCAACACACTGGAGTGGTTTCAGTCAGGAACAGTTCGAGAGATGCAGCAGAAGATGTGCAGCAGCAAAGGGAATCATGGAGCTTTAACCCACGAGTGTGACACTGCACGGGGATCTGGGTGCATCCTGCACCCTACCCTGGGCACCTCCTCATGTCTTGACTTCTCCAAACACGCTAATTTCATTTTTTTCCATGCTTTTCCTTCCCCTTCCAGAGCCAAAAATTCAGTGCCAGACACTCTGTGGCACTGGGGACGAGTTCTTGCACTGAGAGGTGGCACAGCCCTTCCTAGGGGCAGTCTGGGACCTCCTGTGACGCCAGAGCCCCAAGTCCAGGAGCAGCCAGCCCAGGAACCTCCTGCTATTGAAAAGGTAACGATCACACCCTCCAAGCACAGCCCCATCCCTTGGCATCGGCGACTCTCCCTCCTCCAGCCCCTGCAGATCTGCACCATGGTGGCTCTGCTCAGCCATGCAGAGGGGCGTTACAGAGGGACGCCAAAATGCTCCCCAGGGAATAGAGAAGAGATTCCCCACATCCATCCCAACACCCTGGCTGGGGCCATGGGGCAGGCCTCGGGTCTCTGCTCAGCTCTACGTCTGTGGTGCCAGCTCAGGAATGACATAACAGGGTCAGCAAATGTTCCCTGCCTCTTGGATAAGGGGGGAATCCATTCCTTCCCACCACAAAGCACTGCTCCTTACCCCGAGCCCGCCAGCACCTGGGAAAAGCCTTTGGCAAGAGGGCAGATGCTTCCAAATTGGGGTGCTGCTCCCTGAGCAGCCACAGGTCAGTTCCCAGCTGCAGAAGGCTGGTGTCCTTTCTGACAGATCTTGCTTCTAAGGCCTCTTCCTGAGGTCAGTATCCCAAATTCAGTACTCTCGAGCAAAAAAAGGATGAGGCATGTATGTGACACAGTAAAATAACCCCAACCACTCCAGGAAGCAGGAGAAAATTTATCATCACTCCCCAGTTTATGGGAATCCATCCCTTCTGCCCGATGCAGGATCACACCAGGCTTTCATGGCATCACCCCCTTTGCAGCTCAGCAAAAAGATTCTGAAGGCAATTCCACACGTGCAGAGCTGGGTCTGGAATGTGGCAGCCCCCGGATCTGCAGGCGTCAGCCTGGAAACTGTTGCTCTGCAGCTGAAACGTAAGAAGCCACTGCAGGCAGACAAGGGGCCAATTCCACGAGAGGCAGTGACCTTCCAGGCAGGGTCCGGGCATGCTCCAGGGTAAAACCCATCCCTTCCCTTGTGCAGCAAAACCAGAGCGTTCTCACGGCCTGCAGAAAGCTGGGAAGGATCTGGGAAGGATGGCCAAAGCTCCTCCAGCATAGAAATCCCTGCCCAGAGAGCTCTATCCCTCTCTCTGCCCTGTCTGGCTGTCCCTACACCCCATCCAGGATGGGGAGACTGTGCCAGGGCATTCTCCAGCCCCCAGCAGAGGGGATGGATGCAAAGGGATGAGTATCCAAATGCAGGGGGAAATCTGGGATTTCTTCCCCCATCCTTCCACAATATCACAGAGTTAGAGGCTGGTGTTGAGCATCGTGGCTGAGAAAGGACAAATGAAGAACGCTGAAGGTCAAACCTGTGAAGGTCAGACTTTTGGAGGTCAGGCTTGAGATGGAGCACGCAGCTTAATCCAGCGGAGTCCGTCCTCCCTCTCCTGACAGCATCCTGCCCAAGCCCCACCCAGGAAAACGGGGCTGTGCCGGGGGGCGGCCGCGGGGGGGCTTCCTCCTCTTGTCCCAATACCCAAGTTTTTCCAAGCTGACCTCGATTCAATTTTTAAAATCCTCTTCCTTCCCCTTCCCCAGAAGCCACCAGGTAGGCAGAGAAGTAAACAGGAGCAAATCAACAAGTCCCTGCAAACACAGGGATGCACATGGGTGCGCAGAGAGCAGGGGCATCGGATTGAAAACCCCGACATTCCCAAAGAGTTCCCTCTCGAAGTACACACCGTGACTCAGGAGCCCTGGTCTGGTATCCTCCTCCCTCCCACCCCTTCGGTGCAATATTCTCCCTTAAAATAGGCACTTATTGGCTCTGTCATCTTTCTCCTTTTTGTTTTTGGTTTGGGTTTTTTTTTCACGGGGGGGGTGGGGAGAGCAGATTTCCCTTTGTGAGCTCCTTTCCAGCACAAGCCGGGGGTCATATCAAAGCATACCCCCCTCCTTGATATCAAAGCCCCCCTGCCTAACAAAACAACCCCTTTCCTTGGAAAAGGTGAAGGCTGAGCCAAGCTGCTGGCCATTCCCGGGCGTGCTTTCCTCCAGCCTCAGGACTGACAGGATTAAAGAAGAGTCATGAAATCCAGGCAGAGCAAAGGGCAGACAAATCCCACCAGCCATGCAGATGGGAGGGGGGGAAAAAAAACAGCTGGGAAAACCGCTCAAAACCTTCCAGGGAGGCGTCGCGACTTTCCTGCCAAGTCCGGAGCGGTGTAGCCGGGGATGCTGCCTCCCCTCCTCCCTCCCAGCAGCCCCGTTTCCGGCACATGGCCGGCTCCTTCCCCGGCAGCGCAGCCCTTTCTGCCTCCGGAGCGCACCCGGGCCTTCTCCCCGCCGTGTGCGGGGCCCGGCTGGGACGGGCAGCACGGCACAGCCGGCAGAGGCAGCAGGTAGGGCAGGCAGCAGGAAGCCGCAGGCAGGAAGCGGGCAGGAGGCTCCCGTGCGTTCGCAGAAACGCCTTCTCGGGCTGCCTGACCTTCAGGGAGCAGAACGGGGCGGGGGGCTGAGAACACGGGAAGGGAGCCGCTCGGGGCCGGCCATCCTCACCGGGCTCCTTGGTTTGGGTTAAAAAGGCTCTTTTCGCCTCTGACAGGGGGAGCTGTACGGGTACCCGCTCCAGAGCCGGCCGGCATGGCAGCCCCCGGCCTCCATCCCCGGCGGCTGCGAGGTGCTGGGCACTCACCTTGAGCAGGTAGCTCCGTGTTTCTGTTCTGCTTTGTCACCCCGTGCAGGACATCTCCGCATCCCTGTTGTGATGGTTTTGGCCAGGACCCCCGGCCCCTCCGCCCCGCACCCCCCGGCCCGGTACCGTCCCGTACCTCTGTCCTCCGGCTGGACCAGTCACACCTTGGGATCTGGCTCTGCGCAGAGAGGAGGGAGGGAGGCAGGCAGAGGAGGGGGGGAAACTTGGGAGTTTCCCACAATGCACCTCTGCAGACTGCATGAAGATGGAGAGCAGGGAGGGGGGGAGAGGGCGCTCCAATCCGGAGGGAAGGGCTGGGATCTGGGGGGGGGGCAGGATGCCAAGGGGGAGCCGCAGGGTGGTTAAGGCAGCCCAGCTGCATCTCTACATCCCCGGCCGTTTGGGGCTGAGCTGGCTCAGCAGTTCAGGGCTGTGCCTGCAGTGTTGACCCCTCTGCCTGCTCCGCTTGTTTCTCCTTCAAATCCTGCCTGGGTTTGCAGCAATTACAGGGAACAGGGCAACAAAGTGGGGGGGGACATACTGGGGAGGAAAAATGGGAGGGGGCCAGCCTGATAAATTGGGATGCTTGTGTGTAGACCACGGGAAAAAGGCCAGGATAAGGCATTTCCAAGTGAGGTGATCCCCGGCAGGGAATTCAGGAATGGCAAACTAATGCTAAGGAGAAGCTCTGCTTAGTGGAGGGAGGACACTGAAATGCTGCACCTTGGGGCAGTTTTGTGCCAGCTCTGCTTCCCTTCTCCCCAGACTCCCCCTTGTCCCAGCGTGCTGGAGTCTGCTCCCCTTCCCAAACTCCCACAAGGTCTGGGAGAGGCTGCAGGCAGCCCAAGGCCAGACTGGAGCCGGGCACACAGCCCGGTCCCGCTGCGGAGCGCTGCCATGCAGCCAGGCACTGCCAGGCACAGCCTCCTCCTCCTTCTCATCCACACCAGCTAAAAGCAAAGAGCACTCCCTGTTACAGCCTCATCCCTCCAGCCAGGCACAGAGCTCAAATTCCCATCACTAGGTCACATCCTGCTTGCTTCCCCAAACCACAGCAGGTTCAGGGATTGTGTAGCGCTCTTTTTGGCCCTTATTTCAGTGCAAATCAGGCTGTGTGCTGCTTGCCCATCTTCATCAGTTGCTTGGGACCCACTGACAACCTTCATGTAATTTTGGACAAAGAATTGATATTTTAAGGAGATTACATCCAGAAATCCATGAGAAACAACTTTGTCAGCTCAGCTGCCTGCAGAATAACTCACTTCACCTCTCACTGAGGTGCTCACTGAGTTTCCTCTCTCCCACGAACGGCAGCCAAGCACCAGCTCAGCCATGCACACACTCAGTACAGAAGGGCTCCAGAGAAACTCCAGAGAAAATTCAGGATTTTGTACCGTGACCCTCTCTGTCTCTGCCAGACTGCCCACCAGATCCAAGCCAGGTGAATGCTGTGCCCAAAAATACTCAGGCTGCTTAAATCCCACTGTAAAGGAAAATTCTGCCCACGTTTGAAATGAACTGCAGAACAAGGAGCTGGATGCAAGAACCCGAATCTCCCAGGAAAGGCTGTGCTTCCAGGGGCTGGTTTCAGATGCAGCTGTATCAGGCTGGAATATCCTCAGCGTGGCAGAAGGAGGGAGGGAGCCTCAGGCAAGCGGAAGTCGCCGGCTCCATTCCCCGGAGCCTGGATGAGCTGAGGCTAGGGGGTTCTGGCAGCAGTTTCCTTGTGTTCACACATTCTGCCTCTGCCTCAGGAGATAAACAGCCCCACGTGATGCTTTCAGAGGCCTCAGACTTGAGTTCTTATTATATTTAAATTCTGAATTTTAAAAATGTGTTTTACTGAGGTGGGAAAAAGGGAAGCAAAGGAAATGAGCTGTAAAAACAATAACCTCCTCTCCCCTCCGCCCATGGCAGAGAGGAGAAGGCAGGGAAGAAGTCCCAGAGCTGGGCAGCGTTCCAAAATCCCGTGGCACCAGGCACGGGAAGGACAGACCCCCCCCAGAAAGTGGGTCACATCCCCCATAACGCTGCACAGGCACAGTGAGCAGCAATCCAGACCAAGACACAGCAAGGAGAAAATGGCTTTTTCAAGGTTAGAGGGAGTGGGAAACCTTCAGAAATGGTGCTGCTGGATTTTCCTCCTCCCTCTTGGCTCACACCACATCCCAGGAGGAGTTAGCAGGGATAACGACAGCCCTGGCTCCCGAGCAGCCCCCCTACAAAACCCACTGGGGGATGGTGGTGGCAGCAGCATCCTTGGGAAGGAACGGAGCATCATGGAATTGTTTAGGTTGGAAAAGCCCTCTGAGACCATCGAGTCCAGCTATTCCCCCAGTGCTGCCAAGGCCATCACTGACCTGTGTCTCCAAGTGCCATATCCACATGGCTTTTAAATCCCTCCAGGGATAGGGAATCCACCACTGCCCTGGGCAGCTGTGCCAGGGCTGGGCAGCCCTTTCCATGGAGAAATTTTCCCTAATATGCAGTCTAAACCTTCCCTGGCACAACTTGAGACCATTTCCTTTAGAGAGAAACATTTATTCCCAGAATTATTTGATGTGCTGCAAGCAGGAGGAACATGGTGATGTCTGACTTTGAGCAGGGAAATAAAGAGTCAATAAGGAGTCCTTAGACTCCTGATGTGCCTTAAAACATCCTTTCTCCCTTCCCAGTGTCCCTCAAAGGCAGCTTTGCTAAACACATCTTGAAGTGTTTTGTTTTTCTGTCATGGAAAGAAAATCATCACTCATGGAAAATAAAATCATCAAGAGGGTTACCCCCTCCTAATCCAGACACAGGTACCCAGTCCATAAACTAGAGCAGGTGACCAGGAGATCAGGTCACAGCACAGGCTCACACGCCTTTCATCCCTGAGCATCCAAAGCTCCTAAAGGAGCCTCTCTCCTTTCCTAGAGCCTCAGTTACAATCCACCCACGGCTGGAGGAGGAGGAAGGGGCTACACAGCAGCAAAACCCAGTGGCTGTTTGGGCAGCAGCCATTTCTCCTTACCTTGAACTCCCGGGAAAGCAGGATGAAGGACGTTTCTCACAGCGGAATGACTTGCTGCAGCAGCCAAGGTGGGTTAACCTGGCAACAGAAAGTTCTTGTAGTGAAAATCCAAGGCCAGCTACCCCTGAGGGGTTATGAATAGCCTGGAATCCCTGAGCAGCCTCCCCCATGGGCCTGGGCATTCCCAGTTTGAGTAGTGCTAGGGGACAGTGTCACCACCTCTGTCCAGGCAGCTCATCTTTGCACTGAATTACACGGGCTTGTAATTCCTTGATAAACACATTGTTTAAAATCATGGAATCACAGAATGGTTTGGGTTGGAAGTGATTTCAAAGTTCATCCAGTGCTCTCAGCACGCCCCAGCAGCCAGGCGGGCAGATCCTTTCCTCCTGGCATGGGCATTAAGGATATCTCTGCGGAGCTCCGTGCTTGGAGCCGGGGCATACCCAGGAGCCCAGGCACAGTGCCTTTGTCCCCAGCAGCATGAGGGGAAGGGGACAGAGGCTGCGGGTGGCCCCAGGCAGTTGCATTTGCTCCCAGGTGAATGGGGACAGTTGAAACAGGGGTTGATGGATCAGGATGTTCAGGGCACCCAGGAGAGGCACCCCTGCAACCCTAAACCCTCACAGGTCATGTGTGTATTGCGTCTGCCAGACGTAGGGAAGCCCTGAGCGTTGAAATGAGTGTCCATTGGTGTGTCAGGAGTGCATCTGGGCTGGTTGGGAATTCATCTGAGCCTGGAACTGACTGTTCTCCTCATTGTCACAGAATATAAGCGGAACTACAGAGAGCACATGGTCCGGGAGTTCCTCCGAGACAGAGAAGGGGACTCCAGTCCCGGGGAGAACCCATCGATCCAGAGCCACTACACCGCCCTGACCATCACCAGGGAGCCTTGGAGCAGGCATGGAGCGGAGCATGGAGCTGTGGGATGTGCCAACACCAGCAATGGACCAGCCACCGTCACCCCACAGACGCTGTTCAGACCTGACGAAGACGGGCAAACGCCGCGCGTCGTGGTGCTGGTGGGGGCCCCGGGGATGGGGAAGACAACAACAGTCAGGAAGGTGATGGTGGAGTGGAAAGAAGGGACCCTCCAAGAGCAGTTTGACTGTGTCTTCTGCATTGACTGTAAAGGCATCGCCCTTCCCAAGGAAGCGAGTGTGGCAGACCTGGTTTCACAGTGCTGCCCTCACCAGCCAGTGCCGGCTGGGAACATCCTGGATGACCAGAAGATCCTGTTCATTTTTGATGGCTTCGAGGCCCTGGGATTTTCCTTGGTTCAGCCTGAAGCTGAACTGAGCTCTGACCCCAGGGAGGTGAAGCCGCTGGAAACCACCCTGATGAGCTTGTTGAAGAGGAGTGTTCTCCCAGAGGCTTCTCTGCTCATCACCACGAGGCCAACGGCTCTTCAAAGCCTGGGGCGGTGCCTGGAGGGGGAGTATTACGCAGAGATACTGGGATTTTCGGCAGCCATGAGGGAGGAATATTTCCACAGATATTTTGAGAATGCCAACAAAGCTGACATGGCCTTCAGGTTTGCCAGAGGCAATGAGATCCTGTACAGCTTGTGCATCATCCCTGTCGTGAGCTGGACTGTCTGCACCATCCTTGAACGAGAGCTTTGCAGGAAGAAAAACCTCTTTGAGTGCTCCAAATCCACCACAAGGATGACCATGTCTTACCTCTCCCAGTTACTGAAGCACAGGGACAAGGACAATCCACAGGTACTCCAGAGGTTCCTTCTCCAGCTTTGCTCCTTGGCTGCCGATGGCATCTGGAAGCACAAGGTCCTCTTTGAGGAGAAGGAGATCAAGGACCGTGGCTTGGACCAGCCAGGCCTTCTTCCCCTCTTTCTCAATGAGAAAATCTCAAAGGAGGGTGGAGACCACGGGAAGGTCTATGGCTTCAACCATCTGCACCTCCAGGAGTTTTTTGCAGCGATGTTTTATGTTCTGGAAGACGGTGAAGAAACAGTCAGTGACTTGGGGGGGCATGAGAAGGATGTAAATAAGTTACTAGAAAGCTACAGTGAGTCCAGGAAGGATTTGAATGTGACAGTGCAGTTCCTCTTTGGTTTAGTCAGCCAAAAATCCATAGAGTATGTGGACAAAACCATTGGATGCAGAATTTCACCCCAAGCCAGGGAAGAGCTACTGAAGTGGCTTCAGGGGAGGCACAGGGGCCACCCCGGCCAAGCGCTGAAGATTTCAGAGTTGGACACTTTCCACTTCTTGTTCGAGATGAATGAGAAGAGCTTTGCACGAAGTGCATTGGGTCATTTCAGTGACCTGGACTTGCAGGACATGAAGTTGACTCTCTACGACCAAATGGCACTTTCCTTCTGCATCCAGCAGTGGGCTGGGCTGGGCTGCGTCACCCTCCGGGGATGCTCCTTCCGCCGGCAGGATCCCAGGGTGGAGCTGGATGTGTTGGTGCCTTGGTAAGTAAGTCTTGCCTCTCCTTGCTTTAGTGACCCAAAACTACAAAGATTTCTCCTCCTCTGCCCCAAAGGATGGTTTTAAAGGTGTTTCAGCTCCTTCCACCCAAACACCAGCTCAGCCTCTCCGTGAGGGTTTAGTTCTTCAGGGAGGATTTTTACTTATTCTTGGGGAGCGTAAGGAGCATGTGGGCTCCCCTGTCCACAGCATTTTGTGGGATTGGTGGAGATAGAGCCTCTTGGCTCAATTTCCCAAGCCTGACCAGACCCACCTGTGTGCAGGTGTCGCTCTGGCTTCGCATCCCCCTTCGCGCATGCAAAGGGGAGGTCCCTGGTGCAGGAATGTTAAGTGCACCCTGTGACTTCAGTCACACCAGGTGGCTCCAGAAGTAACACTTGTGATCCTTCACACCTCCAAAGCCACCGAGGTCCCCCCTGAGGAGCCCTCCTGTGATCTGAAGGCTCTGCTCGGGGGGGTTGTGTGCCGGTGTCGAAGCCGGGAGCTCCTGGCACCAGTGAGGGCTGCCTGTGCCCCACGTCCCTCTCCCCCTGCAGCTCTGGAGCCTCAGGCGCTGGAGGATGTCCTGGTGCCACCGCTGAGCTGCGGCAGGAGGAGCTGCACTGCCCCGTCCATCTGCTCTGCCGGGCGCTGCAGCACACAAGCAGTGCCCTGCGGGTGCTCCGGTGAGAGACGCGCGCTCGGCGCGGAGCCCAGGCCATGGCTGGGATGGGGGGTATGGGTGGGGGCACCCAAACCGAAGGGGAGTGGGGGGGCGGGGGGGTGGTGCCCTGGGCAGAAGGACAGGAGCTGTCCGGGCGCACGGTCACCCCTCGCGGTGCCCCGCTGCTCCCTGCGGACAGCGGCACGTGGCCGGGGTGAGGCCAGGCCCCGCTTGGCTGTGGGAGGATGCGGTCCCTCGGGTTTGTTGGGCAGCCAGGGCAGGTGTGCTGAGCCCGCTGTGCTCCGTGGCTCTCCCACAGGCTGCAGTGGTGCCGGCTGACCGAGAGCTGCTGTGCCGAGCTGGCAGCGCTGCTGGCGGAACACCCCAGCCTGGCGCGGCTGGAGCTGGGCGACGGCGCGCTGGGCGACCGCGGCGTGCGCCTGCTCTGCCAGGGGCTGCGGCGGCCTGGCTGCCGCCTGCGCGTCCTGCGGTGAGTGGCACTGGCACCCCCAGAAACCCCTGGCATCCCACGGGCACCTCCCACAGGCTGGAGCGGAGAGCTGGGGGAGGTGCCTTCAGAGAGTCCCTTTGGGGTGGAATTGTCCCTGTATCCCCACTGTCCCAGGGCAAGGAGCTCCAAAGCAGAGGCTCCCGCGTGGGGCCTGTCACCGTGGTGGGGTGCAACTGGATGACCTTTTGCACGGGTTCCCATCAGGCTGCGTTATTCCCGCCTCACCAGCACCTGCTGTGAGGACCTCGCTGCCGTGCTGGGCACCAGCCCGTGCCTGGAGGAGCTGGACTTGTCCTTCAACGAGGGGCTGCGCGATGCCGGGGTGCAGCTGCTGTGCCAGGGGCTCCAGCACCGCGCCTGCCCGCTGCAGACACTGCGGTAAGGGGCCAACCGGAGCTCCCTCCTTCCCACTTGGAACAGCTCACCAACCGCGTGGTCAAACCCCCCCTTCCCTGTTTCCCCGGTCACACAGGCTGGGGAGCTGTCGGCTGACGGGCGCCTGCTGCCCAGCCCTGGCTGCACAGCTGCTGGAGAGGCCCCATCTCACCTGCCTGGACCTGAGTGACAATGACCTGGGAGCTGACGGCGTCCTGCAGCTCTGCCAGCAGCTCCGGCATCCCGCCTGCCCACTGCGAACCCTGGGGTGAGGGACCTGGCACGGCCCCTTTCCATGCCCAGCATCCCCATGGGGGTCGGATGCTGCAGGACAGGGAGGGGGACACCAACATTCCGGGTGGTTGAACCCCTCCCTCCTAACAAGGTTTAACACCTTGTCTTTTCCTCCATCCCAAGGCTGAGCACAGATGGGTTAAGCCAGGACGTGCTGCAGGAACTGGCCACTCTCCGGGCCCTGAAGCCTGATCTGAAGATCGGGAACCTCCTGGAGCATGACGTGCCAGAGGTGGGGGCCATGGCCCGGCTGCCCTGCCACCGTGGGGTCCTGCCAGGGGGCAGGAAGGCACATCCCTCCTTCCGGAGAGCTCCTCTCCTTTAGGAAAGGTCCTTCCAAAAACCAGAGCCATTCCCAGCTCAGTTCTCAGTGCTGCCACGTGGGTCTGAGCCTGTGCCACACATGGGGGCACAGCAAGGAGACCCTGCTGCATCTGCAAGGTGTCCAGGTCCTGTCCTCTCCCTTTTCCCCACAGTGTTGGTGGGAGTAACTGTATGGGTTTGTCAATGCCAAATAAAGAAATAAAGACCCTGGAGCCAATTCCAGGAGATTGTGCTCTTCCCCCTGATCCCATCATGCCCAAGGATGTATCTGGTACCAGCTCCTGCCCCACATCCCCACGGGATGGCTGATGTACCTGGGAGTGAGGTGCCAGCCCTGGGAGTGAGTCATTGGCCAGTTTGGGGTTTTAGTAGGAAAAAAGAGAAATTCACATTGATATAAAAGAAAATCCCTACACCAGAGCACTTTTCTGGCTGTACTGCAGTCCTGGTCAGGGAGAGATGACCTCTGTGGCCACAGCCCCCCCGCCCTGCACACGTGTCCCCAGGGATGGGACGTGGCCGGGCCGTCCTTACTGCGACGTCCCCAGGGCGCCGGTGCCGACATCATCATAGTCCATGTGCCCCGGGGGCTGTCCCAGGGGGTCCCTTGTGGCTCCGGGGGCACTTGGAAGGGGGGAGTTCCCACCTTGGGGACAACACAGGCAGGTGCCTAAGGGGCACAGCTCCGTGTTCCCCTCCAGACCCCACCTGGGGTGTTTCCGCAGCCCCCGTGGATCTGGTGCTGTACCCCAGCCTGTCACTGCAGCCAAACCCCCCGTGGAGTGGCTCTCCAGGGCGGACAGGGCAGCTGTGGTCCCTCTTACCTGTGAGTGGGGCACAGATCCAGCCCCTCTGTGCCACCCCCTCAGAGATGTCCCCAGTGCTGGGAGCGAGGGACTCCTCTGGCACGGCCTTGGCATCATCGTAGCCATCCGGGGTTGCGGCCGAGGCATCGTCGTAGCCATCCAGGGCTCCGTACCCAGGCAGGGCAGGGGGGGCTGGGACTGGCACAGGGGTACATGGCACTGACCCAGTGGCCGTGGCAGGGGCTGGCCATGCCATCCCCCTCTGGCCATGCCACCAGGGACGTGCTGGTGGCCCTTGGTCCCTCAGGGAAAGGCGATGCTTCTCTACCCACTAACGAGGGGGGAGGTGTCCCCTCAGCTCCCCAGCCCTGGTGTGTCCCCTGTCCCCAGCACTCCCCGCTGGGTTCCTGCCCTGTGCCCCTACCTGGGGCTGCCCCGGTGTCACTCCCCTCCACGCTGTCCCCGGTGTAATACAGCAGCTTCTTCACTGATCCCTCCCGCGGGGAACCTGGAGGGGGAAAACACGGTGTTGGGGGTGGCCAGAGGTGGCACCGCGGGTGACACAACCTCAACCCCAGGGCACGGCTGTGATGGGATTGAGGGACCCTCCACCACCACGGGGAGGAGCCAGTGCTGTGCCACCAGGACCCACTGCTGCAGTGGGACTGTGGGGCAGAGCCCCCCTGTCTGGGCAGAGCTGGGGCACGGGGGGCTGCACCGACCTGGGTGACTGGGCACCTCCTGGTACTCCGGTATCGCGGTGTAGTCCAGCTCCTCGTAGATGGCGTCGGGGATGGCACCCACGGCTCTGCCGGGGCCTGGAACAAGAGGCAGCGCTCACCCAGGGCCGTGGGCACAGTGGGTGGCACCGGGGTCACCCACCCTCCGAGCTGTTCCACACAGGGGGAGCCCCTGAACCCCCAAAGCGGCTCTGCCCCGGCACCCCCCCACCAGGACCCACCTCGGCGCCAAGCGCGGGCACGGCACATCAGCACGGCCAGGGCGCCCAGGGCCAGGCACAGCAGCGTCCCCAGGACCACGCACAGGACCACCGGCACCGGCACAGTCCCCCCGGCCTCCTGCCCGCTTGGCACAGTGACCCTGGCCACAACAGGTCCGGTGCTGCTGGGGACACCTGTGGGGACACGGCCAGGAAGTGAGGGGGGGGGATCCCAGCCATCCTGGTGGGGGGACCGCTGGCACGGGCAGAGCTACCTGTGCAGGTGGCACCGTCCGGGCACGGGGTGGTGGGTGTCTCGCTGCTGCTGTCACTGTCCTCCACACAAGCCACGTAGGCGTCCCCTCCAGGCCCGCAGGCCTGCAGGTGCCAGGGTGCCGAGGGGCACCCCCAGAGCGAGCGGGCCGCCTCCTCGCAGCCCACCCAGGTCA
The DNA here is from genome assembly GCA_035584735.1 of Pseudotriccus pelzelni. Taxonomy (NCBI): domain Eukaryota; kingdom Metazoa; phylum Chordata; class Aves; order Passeriformes; family Tyrannidae; genus Pseudotriccus; species Pseudotriccus pelzelni. The sequence goes on along the minus strand of JAWMRA010000161.1, from coordinate 9,901,883 downwards.
GCCAGGCAGGGACCGGGTGCTGGGCAGGGCCGAGTGCCAGCTGCCCCCCGTCCCCACAGCCCAGCTGCCGGCAGACGGCGGCGACGGTGCCGGGGCCGGTGCCGCTGGCGCACACGCGGCCCCAGGTGCCGTTGTGGAGCAGCTCCAGGTACCCGCTGCAGCGCCCGCGGCCGCCCGCCAGCCGCAGGGAGAGCTGCTCTGCAAGGGGTGCAGGGGGGTCACGGTACGGCCGGGGACCCCCCGAGGGGCTCTGCTGGTTCCCGGCCCGGGGACCCCCGGCACTGACCTGAGCAGACGGCCCCCGCCCCGCCCTCGCACTCGCGCCGTTCCGAGCGTGGGCATTCCCAGAGAGACTCCTCGGTCCCGGCACAGTCAACGATGTACGGCCACGGCGTCCCCGTGCCGGGGCCGAAGCGCGCCGAGCCGGGCGCCTCCAGTGCCGTGCCACAGCCCAGCTCCCGGCACACAACGGCGGCGGCCTGCAGGTCCCAGCGCTCCTGGCAGACGGTGCTCCAGCTGCCACTGGCATAGACCTCCACGCGCCCGGCACAGCGCCCGGCACTGCCCGCCAGCCTCACCCGCCGGCTGCCTGCAGGCATGAAAGGACCGGGCTGGGGGGCTGCTCGGGGCACCAGCACCCCAGCCCTTCTCGGGTCACACACCTGAGCAGACGATTGCTCCCCCATGAGGGATGTCGGTTGGCCCAGTGGTCATTCTCCAGAGTGGGTAGGATTTTAGCAAGAGATCCGTCTCCTGGGGACTGGTGACCATCTTCCAGACAGTGTGGACCACCCTTTTCATAATAGTCTGCTCCGAACTGCTCATGGTCCACACAGGGACCGTACCAACAACAGCATCGCTCTTGTCCAGCCCACCACAGCCCAGCTTCTCACACATCACACTGAAATTCCCTGCGGCCAAAACCTCTCCTGGCACACGGTACCAGACCCCGGAGCTTATAGCCAACTCCAGCCACCCATCGCACCGGCTCTCACCCTCCACCAGTCGCAGGGAATTGACGATGCCTGTAAAATGACCTGGCTCAGAGCTCCCCTCATCCCAAAACAGTCCCAAGTGCTCCGCTCCCAGTTCCTGAGTGTCCCAAAAGCCCTTGAAGGCTCTTCCCACAGGTGCCACACAGACCTGAGCAGTTAACGGCGGCGGCGTTCCCTGGGGCGCAGGGGGGCTCCCCCAGCACCGCCACGGGGCACTCGCCCGGGTGCCGCTCGCTCCCGCTGCAGCCGAAGGCGTCCGGCCTCAGCGGCCCGTCCCCGCTGCCGAAGGAGCCTCCCGGGGGCACGGTGACAGCACGGCCACAGCCCAGGTGGCGGCACAGGACGTCGGCATCGGGCAGGTCCCAGTCGGCGGCGCAGACGGACCCCCACGTGCCCCTCACCGCCACCTCCACCCGGCCGGCACAGCCCGAGCTGCCGTTCCCCAGCCGGAAGCCCGTGTAGGCTGCGGCAGAAAGGTCGTTGAGAGGGGTGATGGTGCGGGGACCCCCAACGCCCCCCGGTGTCCCCGGTGCTTACGGGAGCAGACGATGGTGGCATGGCCAGTGCAGCCCTGGCTGTGGGGCACCCGCCGGGCGCAGGCGCTGAGGAGGGGCTCGGTGCCGCTGCAGTTGAATCCTCCCTCCCAGAGCGGCCCCGTTCCCTCCCCAAACCGGCCGCTGCCGGGGACGGCGAGCGCCGCGCCGCAGCCCAGCTCCCGGCACACCACCTGGGCCACCTTCATGTCCACGTGCTCTGCGCAGACACCAACCCAGGCCTGGCGCTGCCGCACCTCCAACCGCCCGGAACAGGCTCCGTCGCCCCCGACCAGCCGCGAAAACCCTGCGGGAGTGGTGCGGTGTTGGCACTCAGGGGTGTGCCGGGAGCGCTCTGTCCCTCCCAGCCTGGCTCCTACCTTGGCACACAACGGCGGTGTCGAAGTCGTGGATACCTTTGTAGGGTCCCCAGCCGCGGATCTCGCAGTCCCAGAGCGTGGCCTCATCCCCGTCGCAGTCCACCAGGACCAGGTTGATGGGCCCGGTCCCTGCGCCGAAGCGGTCCTGGGCAGCGTAGGCGCCGACGGCCGAGCCACAGCCCAGCTGCCGGCACACCACCTCGGCGTCCTCCACGTCCCAGCTGTCATCTCCCACCGAGCCCCAGCGACCCCGCAGCTTCACTTCCACCCTCCCGGCGCAGGGACCGCCGCCGCCCACCAGCCTCAGCTCCACCGCCTCTGCATCGGGGCACCGGCACGGCTCAGCCCCGCCCGGCACGAGGTGGGTGCCCCGGCACGGCCAGCCTGCCCTCCTCACCTGTGCAGGTCACCCCCACATCCCGCTCGTGGCCGCAGAAGTGCTGGCCCCATCCGAAGTGCGGACACTCCTCCAGCACCTCCTCCGAGCCGCGGCAGAAGAAGGGCTGCAGCCAGATCCGGCCAGTGCCCTGCCCGAACGGGGCGTACGAGGACGCCGAGGCCACGCGGCCACAGCCCAGCTGCCGGCACACCACGGTGGCCCAGCGGGCGTCCCAGTCGAACTCGGGGACGCAGACGGAGCCCCACTCACCGCTGTGATTCACCTCCACGCGTCCGGCACAGCGCCCGCCGCCGCCCACCAGCCGCAGCTGCCCGGAGCCTGCGGCACAGAGGGCCCTGAGCCGGGCCCGGCACCGGCAGCTCCCCGCTCCCACCGCCCCGGCACTCACCCCCACAGAGCTGCAGGCACAGGAGCAGTCCCAGCGCCCCGACGAGCCCCATCCAACCCTCCCGCACCCCCAGCGCAGGCGGCCGATGTATCGGCGGCGCCGGAGCCGGTGGAGGCGGCAGCACCAGGGCAGCCTTTATCACGCGGGAGATCTCCCGGCTGCGGGGCCACGGCCTCCAATAACCTGCTTCGTGCCCAAATATGAGCCTCGGCTGCGCTTCTGGCGTCACACACCTCGCCACAGTGGGCCGGCACGCGGATGTCCCGGGGGGAGCCGGCCCCCCCCACAGCACCTGGGCCGAGGGGGCCCCTCCTGCATCCCCCCGTGGGTCCAACTCTGCCGCCGGAGCCTGGCAAGAGCCATCCCCCTGCTGACGGGATGCACCCCAGACGCGTCCCGCCAGAGCCCCCACGGGACCGCCCCGAGGAGCGGCACGAGGCAGAGCGCCGAGGCCCCATGCCCGGGTGCCCCCTGCCCGGGCGGTGGGAGCAGCCCCGGCTCCCCGCGGGGGCGGCAGGTCCCGGTCCCTCGCGCAGGCGGTGGCACATGGCGGTGCTGCCGCAGCTGTGCCCCCGCGCTCGCCTCGCCGCCGGGGCAGGAAGGAGGCGGTTACCGCCCGGCGGGGACGCGGCGTCGGCACCGACCGCACGCGGCTCCTGCCACCTGCGCCG
>JAWMRA010000161.1:9856103-9875539 GCA_035584735.1 Pseudotriccus pelzelni | reverse complement strand
CGCGCCCCCCGCGCCCCGCGCCGCCAGCCGCGCCCGGCACCGCCGCTCGCTGCCGCCGCTCAGCACGTCCCCGGCGGCACCGGCACCGCCCGGGCCCGCCATGGCGCCGGCACGGGGACGGCGAGGGAGGGACCGGCTCCGCCTCCCCCGACCGAGCCCGCCCCCGGCCGCCCCGGGACGGGGAACGGCACCGCGGGTGCGCCGCAGCCCCGCCCGGCGTGCGGCATCCTCCTCCAGGTGGGACGCGGCCCCCGCCAGGTACGACACCCACCCGCCGGCTTTGCGATGCCCCTGCCAGGCGTGCCGGGCGTGCGACGGCCGCCACCTTGGCAAGGTTCCCTGCCGGGTGTGCAAGTCCTGCTCCGGCCGTGCAACAGCCCCCACCGGGCGTGCAACAACCCCGGCCAGGTGTGCGACCCCCCTCCCAGCTTTACAGGTACCCCCGGGCGTGCAAACCTCGCACCGGTGTGTGCAACGCTCACCTCTCCCTGCTCCGCGGGCTTTGCAGTGACCCCTCCAGGTGTCCAACAACCCCTTCCAGGTGTACACTTTCAAACCTTTCCAACCCCAGCAGGTGTACGTTTCCTCCCCTTTTCACAACCCCCACACGCCACGAAACCTTCGCTGTCCCCCCCTGCCTGGGAGTGCCAGGACTCAGCCCTGGATGTCCTACCTGGAGAACACCTGGAGTGAGCGAGGGGAAACCGAGGCCCGCTGTGACACCTGCCCAGCCCATCTCAGCACAGATGGTTATTTGTAAGGGGGTGACAATACCAGGTGCTGTCACCTCATGGGGAGTTTCCCCTGTGTAAAGAGCCTCAGCAGCATCTGAGGCTGGGAAAAAGGCTCCTGGATAAAATTAGGGAACGCTGGAGACCTGCCAGCACCGCTTCCTGGGAAACCCCCGTGGACAAAGACTCTCACACCTGCACTTTCAGCTCTCAGCAGGAAATGATTTTTAAAAAACTGTATAGAAATCATCACTCTCCATGATTCTTTGCTTCCGGAGCCCAGCATCAGCTCCACAATCCCGCTCTCGCCTTTGGAATCAGCGGAACCTCCGCTCGTCCCACACGTATCGCTTTCCCACTGGCACCTTGCGGAAGAACAGGCTGTTCCCTCGGCTCATGTTGCCCTGGAAAGGGAAAACGACCATGGATGAGCCATATGAGATCTGGTGTGGCCCCCCCAAACCCCGCGCTGCTCCCACCCGGCTCCTTGGCCACATTCCGGTGTATCCTGGTGCATCCCGGCTCCAGCACTTACCTCCCTGTGCAGCTGGCTCCAGCAATCCAGCCAGGAGGAGTAGGTGGGTGCGTAGGGAAGGAGACCCCCAGCCAGCCTGGGGAAGGGAGGGGAGACCCACCAGGAATTACTTCCACAGGGAATCATTCCCACCCCAGGAGGTGGGATCCGTCCCCTCCGCAGCTCCACACTGGGTTTAACCCCTAAAGCTTTGCCGCCCCAATCAAAGAAGGATCAACCCTGTGGAGAGCTGGAAACACCTTTTCCATGTGGGATTTCAGAAAGGTGCTAATGCAGGCAGAGGGACATGGATGTCCCTGGGATTGGGGACTCACCCGCAATTGTTCACGGCCATCAGGTTGGACACCAGGACGAAGGGATAGGTCAGCATGCTGGCGAAGAACTGCAAGGAAAAGCAGGGATAACGGGGTGTTCGCTCTTCCCTCTGTGCAGGGAGAACCAGCCCCTAAAGATCCCTTGGGAATTGTGCCCCAGGGAGGGTGCCCACTCCTGCCACCTCCACAGGGTGACATGTGTCCTCCACAGAACATCCCCTGGCCTGAGAGCTGACCCAGCTGACCCCAGCCTGGCTCCATGCCCACCGTGGCAACCACAGGATTTCGGGAGCACACCATTCCCTAGGGAAAGGATCAAATTCCCACCCGTGCTGTACTCACCCCAGTGACTGCCTGGGAGTAGCTCTTCATCTCAGCCATGGTGGAGACCTGTGGAAAGAGCAGAGGCACCTGAATCCCCCCACAAGAGGGTCATGGCCCCCTAGGCCATCCCTGGAGGTTCCCCCCATCAGCCCCTGTCCCCACGGATCCCGGACTCCATACCCCGTTCTCCAGCGCGTATGTGTTGATGAGGTAGGCCAGCATGTTGCAGAGCCACAGGGACAGGATATCGCCGAGGAGCCGTGGGATGAGGCCGCTGGAAGGGAAGAAAGAGTGGGAATGTCAGCTGAGGGTTTGGGTGCGACCATGCAGAGAGCTGGGAACAGCTCCTTTGGGATGGTGGGCAGGGCTGCTCCCACAGCAGGTGGGGGACAGGGGCACGGCCACCCCCGGGGGTGGGGATGCTTGGACGGATGATCCAGAGGGGACACAGGAGCTGCTGGAGGGACCAGAATGCTCCTGGGAACAGCCACCGCACCTTCACATCAGCTTCAGCCCCCCACGCCCCTCCCTCCCTCCCTCCGTGGCACTCACGCGAAGAATCCCAGGATTCCCTCTTCCCGGTAGATCGTGGTGAAGGCGCTTAGTGTCCCACTGGGAAGAGAAGGAAAGGGAAGGATGAGCTGGAGGGACCCTGGGATCCCCAGTCCCCCCCCCGGAGACGCCCAGGCCGTACCTGTACTTGGTCTCGCGGCCGATGAACTGCACCATGCAGCGCAGGGTGATCACTGCGGGGACATGGGGGCGTGGGGACACGGCGGGGACAGGGGGCACCTGGCCCTCCCTCCCCGGCCCCCCGGCATCGGGGGGCACCTACCGTGGAAGGGGTGGGTGATGAGGGTGGCAGCAGAGCGGGCAACCATCTCCCGGGAAGTCTGGGGACAAAGGCGGTGTCACCAGGAGGGGCTGGGGCCAGGGCAGCCCAGAGCCACTCCCTGCTCCCGCTCCTCACCTCCTTCAGCACCTGCTCCAGCGATGACACCGCCTCCTTCTTGCTGGCTCCGGGCTGGGAGGGAGGGAGGGTCAGGGGGGATCCATCCAGACCCCCCGCGGGGGTTCGGCAGATCCCGGCCCTCCCTCCGGAGCGTTCCGGGAGCAGGGTGGGGTCTGCCCGGGGCAGGTGGGAAGTGGGGAGAGAAACCATGGAGACAGAAGGGAGGGATGGAGGGAAGGAACAGAGAAATGGATAGAGGGAGAAAGGAGAAGGGAGGGATGGGGAAATCGGGAGGCAAGGAGGGAAGGAAGATTCCCTGCGGCAAGCCCCTCTGCACCCACCTCAGCCTGCTCGGCCTCCTGGTAGTGCTGTGGAGCAGAGGGCAGGCTCAGCACCGCCGGGGGGTCCCGGTGTCCCCGTCCCCGGCGGCAGAGCCCCCCCGGCTCCCCCCGCCCGTGCCGGTACCTGCACCACTTTGCTGTGCACCACGGTGCCGATGGCGCTGGAGCACAGCCGCGGGGCCAGGCCTTTGAAGAGTCCCGCTCTTCCGTCCACCTTCACGATGTGCTTGGCTGGGGACACCGGGGACCGTCAGCCCCGGGGGGACCCCACGGCGGCACCGGGGCGGCCCCGCTGGGGCAGCCCCACCGGGGCGGACTCACCGTAAGAGAAGAGGCCGGGCAGCTGGTACACCTGGCGGCCGAAGATGTTCCTCCCCAGGGTGGGCGGCAGCGGCTCGTAGCCCACCTGCGGCGGGGACAGGCAGCTGCACCCCACCGCGGCCGGTACCGAGCCCCGTACGTCCCGCCCACGCGGCCCTTACCTGCACCAGCACCTTCACGTACATGAGCGGCTGCGAGAGCACGGTGAGCCCCGAGCCCAGCAGCACCTGCGAGGCCGCGTCCGCCATGGTGCCGCCCCGGCGTCACGGCACAGAAGGACACGGCCGCCGCCGCCGCCGCCGCTTCCGCTTCCGCCTCCCCCGGTACTTCCGGCGCCGCCGTCAGCCGGTCCCGGCCGCCAGGGGGCGCCGTGGAGACGCGGCGGAGTCGCCATGGGAACGGCCGGGGCGCCACGGCAGCGTTGCCATGGCAACAGGACATGGCGGGGCCAGGGCTGAAGGGACAGCCGGGGGGCCCGGCCGGGTGCCGGCAGCCTCTGGGGGACAAGGGGCGTCAGCAGGCCGGGACACTGGGACAAGGGGCTCTGCTGCGGGCCCAGGAAGGGTGTGGTTAGGGCGGGGATAGCGCTCCAAGGCAAGGCAGGGACAGGGAGAGATCCCCCAGGCGCAGCGCTGAGTGTTGTGGGGGGGCTGCCGGCTCTCGATGACAGCTTGGCTCCTGCCCAGGACCCCAGTGCCCACCGGCACTGCCCGTGGGACAGGCGTTGGGATGCTGCTCGGAGAGGTCCCCCGGGGACACGGGCGTCTCTTCCCTGCCCATCTTCTGGCCTCGAAGGGAGCAGCACTGCAGCTAGAGGGCTGGGGGCAGGAGAGGACAGCCGCCTGCTGGGCTCACCTCAGCAGCAGCCATGGAAGTGTGGATGTGGACAAAGCCACTGAACGGCTCCAGGACTGGCCCCCCACCAAAGCCCCTGGTGCTCCCAACCCCTCCCCTCCCCAGGGGCATCCTGCAGGCTCCACGGGTGGAGAGCTCCAGGAACCGGGACACAGCCACCACTCTGCCCTCAGCCTAGAGCGTTGCACTGGGTGGTGGTGACACGGGGGCAGGACCCAGCACTTGGCCTTGTTGACCCTCACGCTGTTGGCCTCAGCCGATGGATCCAGCCTGTCCAGATCCCTTGGCAGAGCTTCCTGCCCTCCAGCAGCTCTGCATCCTGCCCAAGTCAGTGTCATCCATGAATTCACTGAGGGTGCCCCTGATCCCCTCGTCTTGAATATCCCAGATTACAAGGGTCTCATTCTGCCCCCCATGCCAATCTACCGCCCTCCCCCAGCAGGATCAACCAGCTACCCCTTCCCAAACTGCTACAATTTATTGGACAATGGTCAAGGGATCTGTACATCTGTAAAAAAAAAAAGAGCTCGGTGTGTGGCACCACGTGCCTCAGGTGCTCGAGGCGGTTTTCCTTCGCTTCAGCCGCGCGCGCCAGTCCTCGGGCAGCGCCTCGAAGTTGGCGTTCCTCTCCGCCATGCCACTGCGGGACAGAGCGGGGTGTCAGCACCGCAGGGCCCCGCTGCGGATCCCCCCCCTTCACAGGGCACGAGGTACCGCCCCAGGGTCTGTACCTCATCAGCTGCTGCTGCTTCCACTCCTCAATGCGCCGCTGGGCTGTGGTCTCCCGGTCCTCCTCGCTGGAGCTGGAGTTCTCCTCCTCATCCAGCTCCCGCTGGATGCTCTGCCACTTCTTCACCAGCGACGGCATCTTCGTCTTGCCTTTCTTGCCCTGTGCCAAAAGAGTAGGCACGGTGAACGTGGTCGGAGAGGGAGGAGAGGGGGAGCGGCGCCGACAAGGGCCCACCTGACCCACCTACCTTGTCCTTGCGACCCTTCTTCGGCTTCTCCTTGTCTGGCGGTGGCGGGGCCTTGGGGGCGGGCGGCGGGGGCGTCTGTGGGGGTGGTGGGGGCGGCGGCTGCTCGGCGGCGGGCAGGGCCCCCCGTGCCGGGGTGGGCTGCGTGGCAGCTGCGGTGCCCAGGCTGACGGGCGCGGCGCACTCCGAGTATCCCATCACGGAAGGCGCGGCCGGAGCCGTCACGCCCAGGTAGCCGGACTGCAGCCCCAGCGCCGTGGGCTGGGGGCCGGCGTGGCCCGGGGCCATGCGGAGGTTGGGGCGGCCCTGGATGTCGCTCTGGAGGCGCTGGCGGGGCCGCAGGGAGGCCAAGGGCACAGCTGATGGCTGGTACTTGCTGGTGGCCATCAGGGGCTGGCTGTAGATGACGGGACAGCTGCCGATGGTGGCCGTGCGCTGCATCAGTCCCGGGCTCATCTCCACGGCTTTCCTCTTCTGTGGCTTGGCTGAGAGCAGTGGGGCTGGGCTCGGATCGACAGCACTCTGGAAGAGAGCACCGGGGTGAGCGCTCAGCCAGAAACACCATTACACACCCCCTTCCCAGATTCCCACCCTCTGGGATCAGCAGAGCCCTGTCTTGGCAGCTCACCTGGCTGCTGCTGGCAGCGGGGCGCACCAGAGACTTCAAGGGAGCGTCCTCCTCTGTTCCTGGGGCAGGCGGCTCCTCACCCCCCTCATCTTCCATCTCCACTTCCTGGATCTCCCCATCTTCTCCAGGTGGTGGTGGGGGTGGTGGGGGCGGCGGTGGTGAGTCTGGGGGAGGTGGAGGCGGCGGAGGCATTTCCAAAGGCAAGGGAGGTTGGAGGACCGGGACAGAGGACTGAAGCAGAGTCCAAAATGGAGTGAGCGGCATGAGAGACGTCGCAGGAACTTGGCCTGAGAAGGATTCTTTACAAAGGGAGCCTGAAGAACACATTGACATGGGCTTGAACACTCGGGCTCTGCACTGCGCCACCTGCTCCTGCCTGTGCTCTCGCCTGGGCCACCAGCTCCACCTCTGGCAGCCGGGACACTGGGACAGCTGGGACGGTGAAGGCACTGCCAGCAGCGACTGCTCTGCCCCAACACCCCCCGCTTTGGGGCCAGGACCCCCCAACAACCTCCCGGTCCCGCCGCAGCAGTACCTGCGGGACGCTCGGCGGGCTCCTCGGTGCGCTCTCCTTTGTCTTTGGGGGGGGGTTTAGGAGGACCGTCGGGTTTTCTGTCGGCGCTTCGCTGTCCCTCCTCTTCGTCCTCCCCGTCGGGGAACTCCCATTGCGACTCTCCCGAGCGCTCGTTAACATAGAAATAGCGTCTATGCTCCCTAGATCACAAGAAAGAGAAGGAGGCTTCAGCTTCCCTTCTCCGCCCCCGACACTCCAGGCGGGCCTGCCCACGACAGCGGTGCGCTCTCGCAGGGGAGACCCTCGTGCAGCGGGGCTGCCGCTCTCCCAAACGCGACAAACAACTTTGAGGACAGAGGCAGGAGAGGCCCGAGCCGACTCGCTCAAAGCTATTTGCCATGGCTGGCTGCGGGACGTCGCCCTGAGCCCCCCGCCCCAAGGGAGGGGAGGGCCGGGAACGCCGGTGACGTCTCGCTAAGCATCGGGACTTTCAGCACGGCCTTGGTTGAAAGTCACCCTCCGAGAAGAGGCACCGGGGAACAGCCCAGTGGAGGGAAGCGGCTGCCCCCCTACCCCGTGGTGGGCGGAGGTTTTTATGATACTCTTGGTGTCAAACACACAGTGAATGCTAGAGAGAGGGAGCGGATCTGGGAGCTGAAAAACAAAAGAGCAAAGATTTCAAACAAAGGAAAATTAATCAAGAAAGCCAAATAGACAAAGAAATGTTTGGGTCTGACCTGCTGGCAGGAGACAGAAATCTTGTTCTTCATTCCGTCGGTGAGTTGAAGTTTGTCCTTTGGCAGAGCTGTTGGTCAGAAGAGTTGATCCAGAGATCCTGCAAAGTTCACAGAGCTCTCGCATGCGCGACCCCCCAGGCCCGCCCTCCACAGCGCTTGACACTCGCGAGAGGGACAACCAGCTCTGTCCGTCAGGGAATCAGCTCCGTCGCAAAGCACTGGGCACTCCGTTTGGATCCTCCCGTTTGGCGGCCGGCCCAAACTCTGCGAGTGCCGGATGTTTCTCTGCCTGCCCAGCACTAACAGAAGCTGCTCTCAGTTCTGCCAGAGGGACGGCGCCAGCGTCGTCGGGTGGTTGATGGTCACAAATCATGTCTGAGATGTCAGAGATGAAAGGTGAGAAAGGAGGAGAGCGCGTACCTGTCCCAGTGGCAGGACCAGCCTTTAGGGGTGGCGTTTATTTCGTATTGTTTAAGCTGTTCGGCTGCGTCTTGGAGTTTGCGTTTGAGGTAGTTTCCATTGAGAGCACCTTCTCGCCAGTCTGCAATGCGGGTCTAGAGGGCAAGAACCGGGGGAAGCCGGTGAGGTGGGCTGGGAGCGGCCCCAGGGGAGATGGGACTCGAGGATCGGGAGGCTCCCTTCTGACACGGGACACCGGGGGCCAGGAGGGGGACACCCTGCCTGGGCATGAAGCCATGCTCTCCCCCCGCCGAGGAAGGGAGGGCCCTGCGCGGCGAGGAGCCACGAGGTTCACGCAGCACCGGCGCTCGGACGGCGGATTGCATCCGATCCGCTCCGGAACACGAGGCCGGAGCGGGGGGCGAAGGCTCGGTTACCTCTGTCTGCAACAGCAACATGTGGAAGTTGGAGATAGATTGTCTGTTGATGCCCAGGAACTCCAATTTACTAGTCAGAGTATTTGCCAGCTCTCCGATCTGAAACTGCCAGGAGAAAGGGCAGAGTCAAAAGCCACTCTCCAGGAGCGGCACCGGGCGGCTGCGGCCCCATGGCTCCCAGGAAACACCTCTCGGGACCACCGGCAGCCCCTCGGCCCGGTGGGACTGGGACGTGCCACCCTGGCCCTGTGTGCCTGTCACCCCCTCTGTTACGTCCAGCACCCCAGGGACAGGGCAGTGTGGGGAGGCCGGGTGACACCTGCCCCACAGACCGTGCCCAACCCCATGCAGAAGGACAGCAGGGACTCGGGTTGCTCTGGTACTCTGGAGTTACAGAAGAGCCATCGCCATGGCAGAAAGCATAAAATCTAAGAATGTTTCCCAAATAAACAGGCTGGACGGCAGGATGACATTCCAGGCTCTATAAACCGTTACTCTCCAGAGGAACTAGCTGGAAAGCACCAGAAAGGGATAAGAGCAGCTATGTCAAAACTCAGGTCAGCCCACGGTGAGCACAGCTACTCAACCCCAGCGTCCCATGGGAGGGAAACCTCCAACATGGGGACACAGGGATCCCTGGGTCCATCTCCCTGATTGGGGGCACTGCATGGAAGCAGCCGCGAGCCAGAAAGGAACGAGGAGCAGGAACAGGGATGCCTGCAAGGGGCATTGCCACTGCTTTAAGAAGGGCTCTAAAAATGTCTATTTTTAGCTCCATTCCTCAGAAAAGGCTTAGAAATGTCCACAAAGCCAGCAAGGCAGCATCTGTCCCCAGAGAGGGGACAGGCCAGACAGACAAGCCCTAGAGAAGCCTGAGGTTGGGATCTGAATTCCCATGTTAACACGGCTCCTGAGAAGCCAGGGAAGATCTCAGAGCAGAGAGTGACTTGGCAGCACCAGCCCTGGCACAGCTCCTGTAACCAGAGAGGTTATCCCGACCCGATGAACAAACGGTACCGGTTACTCGGGGAGCCGGCATTCCTCCGACAGCTCTAAGGGAATCCTGCATGGAAAAGCACCACGGGGTCTGTCACTGCACCCGCCGGGACCAGGAGGAGAGGGGACAGCGCAGGGGACCAGCGAGTCCGGCCCTGCCACAGGCTTTTGTTATTTTAATTTAAATAAAATGATTAAAAGATCAGGTCTCACGCAGATGCTGCACTGAGGGAGACTCAGTTTTGTGCTGGGAACATCACACTGCAAAACCTTTGAAGAGGTTTTTTATGGGAGAAACGTGGAATTTTTCACAAGGACAGCACCAGAGCCCTTCCCTTTCGCACCAGTAAAATGATTAAGTGGTGTGAAATGAGGTCAGGGATGGGCAACTCTCGCTGCAGGTTCCACCCAGGCTCCACCACGAGCTGACGATTCCCCATCTGCCATAGTGAGGTGACAACATTTCTCAACACCACTCTGGAGCCAAATTCTTTGCTGCAGGAGATCTTGGGGTAATGAAAGAGCAGGGAATCATCCAAAGGACAAACGGGAAAATTCTCCCCTACTGCTCTGCCATGCTGCCCCAGAGCCTGGAGCTCTGCTAGGGATCAGGGCATGGACGTGGTGCAGCCAAAGGAGCAAACCAAGGCTCGGGAAAGAAAGTATCAGCAGGATGCTGCAACAGAAATCCCCAGGGCCTCCCTGGTTTGCCTCTACAAGTAATGCCGGGCGAAGGGCAGAGCGGTACCGTCAGCCTCCAGAAACGGAGCAAGTACGGACGAGGAGTCTTCAGCCTGGAAACGGGACGACTGACCGGGCCAGAGACTGGAATATCGTTATTGGTGAAAACAAAGTCAAGATCAAAGTGGTTGTTCTCTGTTACGACAATACCCAGGGCTCAGTCTTTGCCCCCCCGCACCCTCCTTTTATGCAAGCTTTTGCTGCTGGATCCTGAAGACAGATATCCTGCACAGCCCTTCCTTCACAAGCCATTCCCATGGCCACGCCAGGATCTGAGCTTTACGAGCTCCACCTGGGCCAAAGCTAGAGCCCAAAGCTCTGGTGTTCCCAGGGAGGAGGTGGCTGGGGGAGCCAGTGTGTCCCTTGTCCCTGCTGAATGCTGAGGACCCATCACATCCCTCACCTCACCGACACGCACCTCTGCTTCTCCGTACCTTTAGGTCCTGCTCCTCCTCTTCCATTTTTGGAGCCCCTTGGGATTTTGCTTTTTCCTGGGGCTCCTCAGATTCTGCCTCCTTGTCTGAGCTCTGATCAGCTGCTTCCATGCTCGGGGCTGCAGGAGAAGGAAGGACAGGTCAGTCCTTGTCCCACCACCACCCCAGTGGTGCTGGCACCTGGCTGGACACCCTGCCCGGAGCCAAAGCCAACATGGGAAAGGGCAGGGAAAGAGCTGGGACTTCTTTTCCACCAGAGCCAGTGACAAGAGCCTGAAATTAAAAAGGAGAGATGATCACTGCTCTGTGTTTTGATGGTGGGGTCCTTCCAGAAGGACAACACAGGGAGGACTGCAGCTCCTACAGCACAAAGCAGGAAGGAAGAACAGCCTGGAATACAAGGCATCTCAAAATCTATCACTTTAATAACTGGTCAATAAAAGGTCTGGAGTATTAAATAAGTTAATTATCAAAGACTGAAGAGTTCCCAGAAAACTGTCAAGACCAGAGCGTTTTGTCTCCGGATGACTAGTTCACTGTCCAAGTGACAAATTCCAGGGTGGGAAGTTTGTGACAGAATCCCAAAGCCCCCAGGGGAAAGAAACCCCAATTCCCAGTGTGTGTGTGTCCTGGTGCTGGAAGGCTGGAGACTTGCCCAAATCACCCTCCCACAGCAAGGTGTTCAGTTTAAACCGGTTGTTTTGGAGTGACAGCTTCCTGCTCCTCAGGTTAAGAAATGGGAAATGGGAACAGTTGGCTTCAGGGATGCTCGGAAAGCCCTCTGCTAAAACCACTCCTCGGAGCCACTATGGAAAAATGACATCACTGACTAGAGCGCCAGAGATGTCACCCAGCTCACGCCCCTGCCTGAAGCAGAGGCACCTCAGGGAATGGGGCAGGCACCAACACAGCCTGCTCCAGGCACTTTTCTACCAGTTTTTCCCTGGAAAAGCAGTTTCATTCAGCTTTCCGTGCTGCAGGCAGTCGGCCTGAAGCCTCATGCTGGGAAGGGACTGGCACATCTGGGGAAAAGGAGGCTCAGGGGGAACCTTCTCACTCTCCACATCTCCCTGGCAGGAGGAGGGAGCCAGGGGCGGGTTGGGCTCTGCTCCCATGGAACAAGTGACAGGACAAGAGGAAATGGCCTCAGGCCGTACCAGAGGAAATTTAAGTTGGGTATTACGGAAAATTTCTCCATGCAAAGGGCTGTCCAGCCCTGGCACAGCTGCCCAGGGCAGTGGTGGAGTCCCCATCCCTGGAAGGATTTAAAAGCCACATGGACGTGGCACTTCGGGATGTGGTCAGTGATGGCCTTGGCAGCCTTGAGGGAACAGCTGGGCCCTGTGATCTCAGAGGGCTTTTCCAACCTGAACAATTCCATGATCCTACAGTCTAGGAGTCCCAGGGCTGCTGGGCACAGGGTGTTCTTTCAAATATTGCAGCTGGTGCATCTTAGGAAGCACACCTCTGGAGCGTCTGACAGGAACAAGAAAAGTAGTTGTGGGCAACTGATATATCCACACAGACCTGGAATGGATCTGGGACTACCTAGCCGTGAAGGCTGGAGTTACATTCCCCACACATGGAATGTGGAGCCCAGGTGGCTCTGGGGACACCTCAGCTGTCTGCAATTTGGCCACTGTTACCAGACAGCTCAGAAACTGAACTTTGAAAGAGGAAGGTGACAGTTCCCAGTGTGCCACAGGTTGGATTTGTGATGTTGAGAGGAAGCGGAAGGCAGTGGGATGCGAGGCAGCTGTTATCCACATCCCTTCTCCCAGCAAAACACTGAATGTGGGCACTCTCCTGCTTATGTGATTAACGAGGATAAAGGAGAGAATGTAACAGAGAACAGCTTGTCCTGGTGAGGCTGGGCTGTGACACTGGTGACAGCCACCCCTCGGTCTGACCCCACACGTACCTCACAGCCCTTCCTGGCTCTGCTCCGCAGGTCTTCGGGGAAAGGAGACCCCCCGCTCCTCCCTCCGAAGGGAGCCTTTCCAATTACCTGCTTCTCCCACTTCTGGGCTCTCCCGGCCCGTTTTGCTGCAGCCTCGGCTGGCAGACTCGGGGCTGGCGGCTCCCCCCAGCAGTTTCCATTTCCCTCTCTTGGAGGCCAGCCTGCGGGATGCGTCCTGCGAGGCCGACTGGCTCCTGTCGGACAGCGGGCTGGAGCCCGAGACGCTGCCGTCGCCTTCCTCCAAGGCACGCAGCTCTGCCTGCCAGGATAGGGCACCCCAGTTTATTCCCAGTAATACCACGGCTGCTGCCAGTGCAGTCTCATTTCCGGGACAAACATCCCCCCTTACCTTCTTCCTTTCCAGCACCATCTCCAGCTCGAGCGTGTCCTGCTCCTCCTCCTCCTCCTCGGCGCTCTCTCCCGACTGCACCACACTGCACAGATCCTCCTGCCCTGTGTCTTCCAAGGGGTCCCTACTGGGCTCCGGCTCTTCAGGGGCAGCCGGTGCCTCTTCTGCTTTCGCCTCCTCTTCCGGAGGTGGCTCGACCTCCTCCTTGCAGATCACCTTCCTCCTCCAGCGCTCCTCTTCCTCCTTCACCACGTCGGGCAGGAGCGGGGCGAGGAGGGCCGCGGCCACGCCCTTCCTCTCCTCCTCGCTGTTGGAGAGGGCCTGCACACCCTCGTTCACTTCCTGTGGGATGAGCTCTGCCTGAGCTTTCTGGCAGCTGCCGGACGAGGGAGCCTCCACTGCTGGGGCCCCTCCTGGCACTGAGGATGGAGAGGAGCGACCCACCCACTTCCAAGGAAGTGCCTACAAGCCCTAGGGCAACCAGAACCTGCCTGACTGACCTTCTTCACCTCCCGCTTGCCGAGGTTGGTCCCGCGGCCAGTGCTGCCCGGGGTCCCCTTCTCCTGCGGGAACGGCTCTGTGGCTGCCACAAAGCTGCCATTGGCAGCTGCAACTGTGCTGCTGAGGGAGAAGAGAGGGAATGAAGGG
Source organism: Pseudotriccus pelzelni (assembly GCA_035584735.1). Lineage (NCBI taxonomy): Eukaryota > Metazoa > Chordata > Aves > Passeriformes > Tyrannidae > Pseudotriccus > Pseudotriccus pelzelni. The sequence continues at coordinate 9,862,349 of JAWMRA010000161.1, read as the reverse complement.
TGGAACTGGGACAACATCCCACAGAACAACATCCCAGGCGTCTCACCCACCTGTGCTGGTAGTGCTGCAGGCCCTGGACCTGTGTTGCCAGGTACTGCGGCAGCTCCCAGGTCACCTCGTTGCTTTGGGTGTTCCAGTAATAGTAGCAGCCAGTGTTCTCATCCCACACTTCCTGCCAGTCGCCCATCTCCAGCTCTCCCACTGCCAGGGGGCACAAGGACAGCCCATCACACCCTTCCCCCGGTGACACCTGCCTGTCCCCGCTCCCTGTGGGGACGGGAAGGGCTCTCACCTCCGGCCAGTGAGCACTGGGTGTCGTACTGCCACTCCGGGGCTGGCGCCGTGCCCGCACCGTTGGCTGTGCCCGTGGATGGGCCCGTGCCCGAGTCCTTCGGCTCTGGGCGGGGGGGTGTGGGTGGGGGCGCAGAGGACGAAGAGGAGGAGGAGGCAGCGGTGGGCTCTGTGGGCTGCGGAGGAGCCGTGATAGCATCGATCTCCTGTGAAAACAACATCCCACCACAAGCTTTAAATGCCAGGCTGAATCAAAGTGCTTACTTGGATCGCGAAACTCCCTTCCTCCTGCCACCCCTCCCTCCTAGAAAGACCCCCTGGCCCTCCCTGGGGCAGCACTCACCGCCAGGAAGTTGGCCAGGGTGCTGTCGATGTCCGTGGAATTGCTGCCGTTGGCATCCGTGGAACGGGCCGGCTTTTCCAGGTTCTCACCCTCCTCATCATCGCTGTCAGCGTAGGCTCCCAGCAGACACAGACCTCCTGGAGAAGGGAAGATTGGATCCTCAGGGGGATCCCTCCTGCTGCCACAGGGAATTGGATCCGAGCCCACACCCTCCGCTTCAGTAGTCCCATTGTCAGCCCAGGGGGAACAGCCCCCCAGGGAAGCAGCAGGAGTGGCTTCTCGGGACAGGCACCCCCTTCCCGTGAGCATTCCGGGGATAAACACCACCCCGCCCTCTTCTGAAGAGCCACAGGGGCATATGCCGACTCCCAAAACTGTGAGGCACCAATCCCCGAACACAGGGGAGGAGGAAATGCCCTCCACGGCGAAAAGAACTCAACACGAGAAGGGAAAAATCAAATCCCCACCCAAGAAAAAAAGGCTCAGGGGCGGGGAGACGGGATCCTACAAAAGCAGAAACCCTCTATTTTTTATCATTATGCAGCGGGGGCCACTCCACTCCCAAATCCAGGGGTTCTCTCCCCTGTTGTTTTTGCGGGAGGGGGGGGTTTGTGGAATATCTGCAAGAAAATGGACACTTGGTGAACAACCCATACTACCAGCTGCAAAAGAAGGCTCAGGCTTCTCATGGGAAGAAAACTTAGTTTATACTTAACACCTGTGGACTCGGACAGCCTTCCCATGAGAACGGGATTAGTTTATGATCAGCTGAGCAGGCTTCTCATGAGAATGAAATTGGTTTATAATAAACAGATACTGCATGTTATGGGAAACCATCGGGGGAGCTGGAACCCAGGTGCACAATATCGATCCTGCACCTTATCCAATGGTCAGAAGGCATGAACTCGTGGACAGACTGAATTATCCAATAATCGGACTGTATTCCTGGACCCACGAGGGCACGAAGATGCATAAATGTGCACCGTACGTTTAATAAAGCGGCACATTGTTTAACCCTATTGGCTGCTCGCAGTGTGTTCGCGGACCTGTCGCCAACAGGGTTTAGTCCTACGTTCCCCCCCACGGCGCTCCCTCACCTGTGGCCTTGACGGCGGCGGGCGCGGGGGGCGGCGGGTTGGGCGGGTTGCGCGGGGTCTCCGCCACCGCTTCGGGCTCATCTGCGGGAAGGAAGTGTCAGTTTTGGGGGCCTCCGGGGCTGGGGGGGCCGGAGGGTGCGGAGAGGGCGGCGCGGGGCCCCCCCCGGGCTCGAACCCGCGCTAGGCCGCGCTAGGCCGCGCCACGCCCACCAAGCGCGCCCCCCCCCCCCCCCCCCGCCACTCCACCGCCCGCGCCCGCCTTACCCGGCTCGGAGCCCGATTCCACCCCGTCGCCTGCGGGTCCCGCGGCCTCGTCGCGGCGCGGCGCGGGCGGCGAGAGCTGCAGGATGGGCCGGCGGCCGGGAGCGGCCCGCGGCTTCTTCCCCATGGCGGCCTCGGCGCCTCGGGCTGCGGCCGCGCCGGTGACGTCAGAGCGAGGGGCGGGGTCCGCTGCGGGACACGCCCCCAGGGCGGGGACAGCGCGGCGGGAGCGGCGGCGGCCCGGCCCGTAGGATGGGGATAGATAGGGTGGGAACAGCGCCCTTCCAGCCCCGGGAAACGGGACAGGGCCGGGAACAGCGCCCCTTCCCGCCCCGGGAAACGGGACGGGGCCGGGAACAGCGCCCCTTCCCGCCCCTGGGACTGGGGCTGGGAACAGCGCCCCTTCCCGCCCCGGGAAACGGGACAGGGCCGGGAACAGCGCCCCTTCCCGCCCCGGGAACCGCGACGGGGCCGGGAACAGCGCCCCTTCCCGCCCCGGGAACCCGGACAGGGCTGGGAACAGCGCCCCTTCCTCCCTGTGGAGCGCGGATCAGCGTAGGGTTAGCGTCCCTTTCTCCCGACTGAACAGGGATAAGCACGGGTTTAGTGCCCCTTCCTGCCCTATAGAAGGGGGAGGGTTGAGAGTTTAATGCCCCCTTCCTGACCTATAGCTCCATCCTGTGCCGTAAGACAGGGCTGTCCTTGCATTTATAGCCCCTTCCTGCCCTAGAGCAGAGAGCTGCCCTTCAATGTATAGCCTAATTCTGCCCTTGACCCTGTACGCACATCCCATCCCATAGCCCTGTCCTGCCCTATAGCACAGGCTGCCCTTGAGTCCATAGCCCCGTGCTGCCTGGCAGGGTTGTGGCCCCATCCCATCCTACAACATAATTCTATAGCTTGTCCAGGTGGCTATAGCCCCTTCTTACCCTATACCCCCTCCCCTTGAGCTATATCCACTGGGGTAGAGCTCTCTCTCTCTCCTGGGCCCTACAGCTCCATCCTGCCCTATATCCCAGCCCTAGAGCAATGATTGTAGGGAGGGGTCTGGGAAGAAAAGCCCCACCGCTCCCCCTTTTCCCACCCCACCCCAATGCACACCTCAAATAACACTTCCATTTTATTAAAGTTCATCCAAAAAACATACCAATAAATAAAAGAAGTTCCCAAAAGTTCCACGTCCGGAGCAGGCAGAGAGCGAGTGGGTGTCGTGTCAGCGACCCCCCAGTCCTGCTCATCACCCACTGCCCCCCAGGGGGACGGTGAGGGGACACGCTGAAGAGCCAAACCCACCTCCCCAAACCCGATCCTTCTGGAAAAACGACGAGTAAATCCAGCACCACAGGCTGGGATGGTGACGCTCCCGGGGACGTCACCTGGACTAGGCGTGGCAGTACAGGCGGTCCAGGGTGGCCACGCTGACCTTCTGCTGGTAGTCCTCCATCCTGTCGTTCAGCTTCTCGTAGAGCTGGGAGAGGTGGGAGTCACAAGGAATCCCACCCCTCCCAACCTCCATCCCAGTGGCCCCCCCTCGGGAGTCTGGGGACTCTGCACCTACCACGACGCTGTTCTCGTTGGCAGAGCTCTCCCGCAGCGCCTGCAGCAGCTGGTCAATGGCAGTGTAGGGAAGCCACATCGTGGGGGACGTTGGGGACAGGGGGACCTGGAAGGGACAGGAGCCCTCGCGTCGGGTCCCCAGGGAACATCCCCTGCCACCATCCCACCTGCGGGTGAGCTCACCTCAATCCCGAAATACTGGTGCCCTTTGCCCAGCACGGCATCCACGTACTCCAGGACCAAATCCACGGCCTCCTCCAGCAGGTCGTAGTTCAGGTAGAGGCGCAGCAGCTCGGCGGCATCCACTTCCTGCAGGAAAAAAAAAATAGGGAAACTCAGCCAGGGAGTGCGACCAGGAGCTGGGATCGTGTCGGGAGGAACCTGCTCCAAGCCTCGGTCCCGGGCACAGGGCACCTGGCTCCGGGGCCTGGATCTGGGAGCAGGGAGGTGGGGTGGAGCTGGCAGGTGCCCGTTGGAGCGAGAGCGATCCAGCAGCTCTGGGACAGATGGGATTTTGGGACAGCTGGCTCCCTGTTCTCACCTTGTAGCTGTTAATGAGCCAGTTGGGCAGAGGGATCCCGTGTGCCAGGAGCTTGTTGATGACGCAGCGATGGTACAGGCTGTTCTGGGATGGGTAACGCTCCAAGTAGGATGACAGCAGCCTCCAAGCTTCATCCGTGGCACTGCAAGGAAACAATTCCCCTTGGAACACGTGCCAGCAGCTCCTGCCACTGTCTGGGAGGCCATGGTGTGCTCCAGGTCACGTGGGGATAGCGTGGAAACACAGCTCTCCCCATATCCCAGTCACACAAATTCTGCTTTAAGGGGTTTTTAAAGACCCCTGACACTCTGGATTCCCACAAGGCTCCTGTCTCCAGACTCTTCTCCTCCCAGACTCTGGACACGGACCTACCTGGACTCCTTGGTGGTGACCAGGGACGAGAGCTGGTTTGCTGCCAGCCAGTCCCAGGCCTTGGCCTGCACCTCTTCCCCTCCCAGCTGGAGCTTGATGCACCTGCACGAAAACCAAAAACCACAGAAAGGTGGGTCCCTCGAGAGCCCAGCCCTTTCCCACCACCAACAAAGCCACCCCTCGCAGGACTACTCCCAAGGAACAGCCGGGAATCAGCTGGATTGACAGGAAAAGAAGGTTCTTAGGGCAAGTTCCACCCCAAAACCACCGTGTCCCTCCGGCCCCACATCCCCCGAGGTGGGAGAACACGCACTTGAAGGTGAGGCCCTCAAAGATGGGCGTCAAGGGCAGCTTGAAGGTCTGGCACAGGGTGATGGCAGAGTCGAAGAGTCCAGCCCGGACCAGGAGAGACACCGTTTCCTCGGGCGTGGAGTTGCCTGAGGGGAAGGAGGACCAGGTAAAGCCTTTCCCAGTAACACCCCAGTGCTCACTGGGGCCTCACCCCGTGTTACTCATCAAGAGTTGCAGCAGCACCACGCTAACAGCCTCAAACACCCCACAGCAGTACTTCTCAATCCATGGCTGGAGGCTTTTCCTGGCCTCCAGAGCACCCCACGAGCCCAGGAACTATCCCCTGGAGGGACTGCACAGAACAGCAGTGAGCCACAGAGCTGGCCCTCATCAATCATCACCTGGAGAGGGACTGCACAGGGACACAGGCAGCAATATATGGCCTACAGGCAAATGCTGCTGCTGTTTAGAACCATGGAATTATTTGGAAAAGACCAAGATCATCGAGGCTAGGGAGGGGACAGCCTCGTCACAGCTCTGTATCCAAGCAAACAAGGCACCAGCTCAGCTCTGCCAGCACAGAAACTGCGACACTCGGCTCCCTGTGTCTCCACTCTGCCCTCAAAGCAGCTGTTCCCTCCTTTCCCTGCAATCCCTTGCTGGGAAGCCACCTCCTCCTGACATTTAAAGGGAAAAGATGTGGACACGTTGTATAACTTGTATCAGAGATATTAAAAGGCCCAGGGTGGGAGAGTTGTACCTTCCTGCTGTCCAAAAAGGAAAAACTTTGATGAGCTAACACTGTTCCATGAAGCAGGACTGTTCAGGAAAACCATTTATTCATCAATTAAAAAGGTCGGATTCAATGATCTTGGAGGTCTTTTCCAACCTTAATCATTCTATACTTCCACGATTCCCAGCAAGATAAAAAAGTGCCTTTTTGTCCCATCCCAGAAGCTCATCCCATCCTCCTTGCAGACCATTAGAGCTTGGAAAACCCAAAAAAAAAAATGGCAGCAAGCATAAAACTGGTTCTCCTGATGTGCCTCTCCAACACTGCTGAACTGGGTGGATGGATTTCACCGGGGGGAATGGGGATTGGATGGTCCCTGCCAGCTCCTGGGTTTGTCTCTGGGGCAGGACAAAGAGGCTGAATCCCTCTCACCTGCCACAGCCGCTGCCGACACGTCGTGTTCCACCAGGGTCAACCGGATCCGGGCCAGCAAACATTCCCTCTCCAAATCCTCCAGCTCCAGGATCTCGATCTGACGAGTGGCTGGAACAGATGGATACTGGGTTCTCAGCATTCCAAAAAGGGCTCTCTGGGCACTGTGCAGAATGTCATGGAATCATGGAATCGTTTGGGTTGGAAGAGAGGCTCATCCAGTTCCATGGGCAGAGACACCTTTCCCTATCCCAGGTTGCTCCAAGTCCTGTCCAACCTGGCCTTGGACACTTCCAGGGATGGGGCAGCCACAGCTTCTCTGGGCAAC
>JAWMRA010000161.1:9840612-9856003 GCA_035584735.1 Pseudotriccus pelzelni | reverse complement strand
GCTGGGGCGTCCAGGGGGCTGCGAGACTGAGTGTTGGGAACTGGAGGGGGGGGTGTGTCTGTGGGGCCGAGCCTGAGGAGCTGGAGGGTTCAGGGATCTGGGGGCTGAGACTGAGGGCGTGCAGAGGGCTGGGAGAGGCCAGAGGTGGTAGCCTGGGGGGCACAAGGGGGAAGCATGAAGCGTGCGGGGACTGAGCCTGAGGGCGCACGGGGGACTTTGAGGCTGATCATGGGGAGCTGGAGGGTGCAGGGGGGGCTCTTGGGCTGAGCATGGGGAACTGGCAGGCTGCAGGGCCGAGCACGAAGCCTGGAGGGGCGCGGTGAGGTCTGAGGATGCTCCCAAGGGGTTGGGGTGTCAGAGAGGTTCGGGGCTGCCGAGCCAAGGAGGGGGGCCTGGGAACAGGTATGGGGGTGGCGAGAGCAGGAGCGTACGGGGACCCCAAGGGCCCATGAGAGTCTCGGGATCCGGGGGGGGCCTGTGTTGAGCCTTTTTCTCTCCTCGCAGAAGAAGAGCCGGGAGGAGTCGAGCGGTGAGGGCAGCGGGGTGGAGATCCTGGCCAACAGGCCCTACAGCGACGGCCCCGGGGGCAGCGGCCAGTACACGCACAAGATCTACCACGTCGGCTCACACATCCCCAGCTGGTTCCGGGCGCTGCTCCCCAAAGCCGCGCTCCAGGTGGAGGAGGAGTCCTGGAACGCTTATCCCTACACACGCACCAGGTGCGGGGGGGCGGCAGGGCGGGCTGCGGGTGGGCTGCTGTGCCCCCAGACTCAATGCTGTCTTCCTCCAGGTACACGTGTCCCTTCGTGGAGAAGTTTTCCATCGAGATAGAGACCTACTACCGGCCGGATGCGGGCCAGCAGACCAATGTCTTCAACCTGAGCGCGGCGGAGAAGCGGCAGAGGATTTTGGGTGAGTACAGCTGGCTCGGGACACCATGCAGGACTCGTGGCTGCTGGAATTCCCAAGTGTTGCTCCTAGGATGGGGATATGGGTGTGTGGTGGGGCCTGAGTGGCTTGGCTTCCCTGCTTAGGTTTGCTCTCTGTGCTGACCCCTGTGTTTTGGGGACCCTGGAAGCGAAGAGCTCCCTGGATCCTGAGCTACCTGCAGCCCAGGCTCCATGCTCCCTGTGCCCCAGACTCCCCGCCCCAAGCTCCTTGTGTGCCTCCTCTCAGCAGTGCTGATTCAGAGTCCACACTAAAGATATTTTCAGGGACAGTTTTGTCCTCTGCCCCTTCCCTTGCCTCTGTTTCTGTTTGCTGTCTCCCCTTCTCAGTGCCAGCCTGCTTCCCTCTTCTTCCGTGTCCCAGCCCTGTCCTGACATGGATTTGCCTTCCCAGTCTCTCTGGGTGTACATGGGACAGCACACTGGGCTGCTGCAGGGTGTTTTGGGTGAGCCGGAGTCTAGGGAGGTGCAAGAATGTGTCCCCGTTTTCCCACTCCCTGCCCTGCTTCCCCCCTCCCCAGGGCTTTGCTCCAGATTGCTCTCTGACTCCTTTCCGGAGGGGGGACCAGTGGGCAGAGCCGGGGGCTTGGGGTGGGATTCCTCCCTCCCCAGTGGGATCCCGTTCCCGGCAATGGGGCCGTGGTCGCTTTAGGCGCCGGAGAGCGGAGTGTGACGTGCTGCCTCTTAAAATGGAGGCCTAAAATAGGCACTTGGAGGAAATGATTCATCTGACCTATTTCTCTCCCCGGCTCTTGCGGCACTGGGGATGTCCGGCCAGGGTACCGGCAGCTCAGCCCTGGGGGGAGGAATTCTGTCCCTCCCAGCGCCAGGAAGCAACTGGGGCTCAACCTACAGCATCAGGGCATGGCCCTGTGCCTGCTGCCCACTTCCCATCCCGTGGGCATTCCACAGGGTGTGTGGTGCCTCCAGCAGCTGATGCCTTCCACTAGGGAGCAGGGTTGGAGTGGGACCAGCCCTGACAGGGATCCCGCTGGGATTTTCTTTGTGCTGGTGTCCTGTAGCACCAACAGATTTAAACCCATCTCACGTTTCAAAGGGAGACGGAATAACACAGTCTGGGCGATCCGCAGGGATAACTCCTTCCTTGGCAGCTTTCTCTCGGTGGTAAAAGTAAAGAGAGTCTGATTGTGGTGGGAATGACACTGCCAGGAGCTGCTTGGGGACAGCAGGTCCTATCCCTGCTCCTTGCTGCTGCTGTCCAAGATGCTTGGCATCGTGTCATGCCTTGAATCATTTTTGTGGATTCAGGGTGTCGCTTCTTTCCTTTTTTCCCCGTTTTTCAGCCCAAGCTGGAGGAAGAGGCCGGCAGCGTGTTGGGGACATGAAGGGGGGGAAAATAAATGGAGGGTTTGGCATAGCCCAGGAATGGGGAGAACGCTGAAGGACAGTCCTAGGAGCCAGTGGGGTGGCCTGGGACCCTCCAGAGGGAGCTGGAGGGAACTGACCTGGAGACAGGGTTGCAAAAGCCAAATTTTAGGAGATTTTAAGTTGGGTTGAGCTCAAATGGCCCCCCAAGGGGCTATTGGATTGTGTTTTCCTGGATGCTGTGCATGAGGAGCATGCATGTGCATGCTGTGCATGACCTCCAGGTTTGGGGAGGTCAACCCCACGTGGGAGGAGGTCGCCCACACTTTGGGAGAGGCCACCCCTATTTGGGGATGGGAGTTGTTGCCATTGCCCCCTTGGCTCCCCCGAGACCCCTGTGTCGTGTCGGGGGACCCTCAGGGTTTTTGGGGTGGTGGAGCTGGGAGCTGTGCTGAGCTGCTCTGTGCAGTGTCCCCAGCAGCAGCCTGTTGCCGTTGTGACGGTCAGTGAAGAAAAAATCAGAAGACGTGTTCAGGGCAACATAACATCTCTCTTTATCTTTTCCCCCCACCTTTTTATATCCCTTCTATGAGAACAGCTAAGCAGAAGCAGCAAGCAAAACCAAAACATCCTCACACTCTCAAGAAGGTACCTAACAACACTGCTAACTGGCTACATGTTATTGTTAAAAACTTGGCAGCAGTAACGGGATACTGAGAGGTATCAGAAGGCTGAATTCCGTTCCCGTACTAAGACACCTGGAGTTCTCCAAGGCCAAGCAATAATTCTCACACTCCCTAAACCTTCAGATTCACAGTTTGTCTTTCCTCCCCAGGTTAAGTTGTGTCTATATCATACCCATCATCAGGGAAACACACAAAAGCCTGCTAAGTCTATCTCCTGTTTTTCTTCTGAGGGGCCAACAGACCAGCTGTTAACCCCTTCAGCCACATTCTATCCTAAAGTGTCATTTTCCTTTCAGTTTCATGGAAAAATGGGTCCACGGGCCTCAAATAAAGGCATGAACTGTCACCTACCTGCCTGGATCCGGGTTTTGTGTTAAGGCTACATATGCTTCACTGTTGTGTCCCAAATCCAAGTGATGCTTGAAGATGCAGGTCCTCAAAGTAGCCTGAAAACAGCACGAACCAGTTATAAGACCAGCAGGAAATTCCAGTGGAAGAGGTTCCCAAAGTAACACCTTGCTGGAAAAGACTGACTGTGTACCTGGCTTCTCCAGTCATCTGCTGATTCCATGATGGCCAGGGTGGCCAACTGGATCACCAGCTCTGGCAAACCCACCATGTCCAACAAGCGAAGGACCTGGAAGAGAAAATACTTGAGTAAAGGGGTTTTTGGGTTTTTTTAGGAGCTGCTCCTGGTTGAAAAGATTTTGCCAACATTTTAGGGAATCAGACTGAAAAAAGAGAAGATTTGGGTAGATCACCGGGGTCTGGATGAAACCCCAGCACAACAGGTCCAGGTTATGGCTTGCCTGGAGGATTCAACTCTGCACATGGGGGACTTCTGAAGCATTTTAACATTAATGATTAGTTTTCTGGATCCTAAATCCAGGGATTCCCTCAGCAGTAGCCCAGCTCTGAGATCGCAGCCCGCCTGACCCAGGGCATTAAGCAAGAGGAAAGATCCTATCTCAAATTAAACATAATAATTTTAATTCGCCTCAAAGCTTAATAACCTTCCCCTTAGGCAGCATCTTGCATTGAGTCTGGACATGTATGGCTTCTGCTTCCAGCAGCTGGATCTCATCCTGCCTTTTTCTGCTGGCTAACAAAGTCCTTGGCTGTTAGGAGACTAATAGGTGGAAAGTACCTAGATTTCACATGCTCACCTTGTCATCATCCCCAAAGAAAATAAACAGAGGTTTCACCTCCCAAAAATTAAGTTTTCTGAGGTTCAAGTCACTTCTCCCCCCGCCTCCCCCCAGCCAGGCATATTAAGCAGGAATTCCCTATTCCCTGTGGAGGGACTTGGTGCCAGTTTCCCTGCTCAGGACTGTACCTTGTTGTAGTACTGCAGCCGTGGCGTGGAGACCACCTCGCCCTCCTCAGGCTGGATCAGCCTGTCCAGGAACTCCTCTCTTCCCACCTCTGAGGCAGCTTGGCAGAAGCAATCCAAAGCCTGGAAGCAGACCTGGGATCAGCTCCCTGTCCCGTAGGTGACTGATCCAGCAGCTGTACAGGTGAGGGGACAGTGTGGCCTCTCCCAAGCTCATGAGATCTTCCCCAAGAGCAGATTCCATCACGCTGCTCCAATGCCATCTTTTCCCAAAGGAGGCAGAGCATGGGAAGGATGTCCTCCCTGCATCTCCTCCCTTCCAAGGCAAAAGGTCCCTCAGACCTCAGAGCATGAGAAGGAGATGTGGGAGGGTCTTACCTTGTGCCCCTCACCCATGACCAGGTAGCACCTGCCCATCATGAAGCAGCAGGAGCCCATGTTCACATGGCACCACGGCTGCAGCAGGCGGATGTATTCCTACGGGAGACAAGGAATGGGAGTTTGGATTCAGGTCAGCGCTCACTCGTGATCTGCAGGCACCCACTACCAGTTGGTTTTTTTGGTGGCCCCGTCAGCTCCTGTGCTCAGACAAATCCTGCTTTGCCAGCTCAAGGGCTGGTTTTCCCAGCCCCAAAGTCCCGTGGTTGCACAGATCACTGAATCCTGGAATGGTTTGGGTTGGAAGGGACCATCCAGTCCCACCCCCTGCCACGGGCAGGGACACCTTCCACTAGCCCAGTTTTCTCCAAGCCCCGTCCAACCTGGCCTGGAACACTCCCAGGGATGAGGCAGCCACAGCTTCTCTGGGCAACCTGTGCCAGGGCCTCAACCCCCTCACAGACAGGAATTCCTTCCCAGTATCCAATCTATATCTCCCCCTTGTCCTGTCCCTCCAGGCCCTTGTCTAAAGCCCCTCTCCAGTCCTCTTGAAGCCCCTTTAGGCACTGCAAGGGGCTCTAAGGTCTCCCTGGAGCCTTCTCTTCTCCAGGCTGAACATTCCCAGCTGTCCCAGCCTGTCCCCAGAGCAGAGCTGCTCCAGCCCTGTGATGGAGAGACGTCCCCACCGTGCTCCTGGGAAACAACCTGCCCCAGCGTCTGTAGGGAGCACCTGACAAACAGCTTCCAACATCCCTGAAAATCAGACAGGATTCTTTCCACATTCCGTTGCAAGGAGCTGCAGAGGAAAAGTGGACAGTGCATGGAGGGGAGGGCAGAGGCAGGGGAACAACAGGTGTTAGAAGAGGTGCAGGAGATGGCCAGCAGCCAAGGAAGCACCTGGGACAGGAGCGGGATGGAACGTCAGTGGCACACCAGGGACACGCTGGCACCAATGGGATCCAGCCTGGCCCTGTGCCAGCAGAGCATCCTCATCATCCTCGGAGCAGCAGCCACGTCCTGCTGGCTGGGCTGTGGGACTTGGCAGGAGAAACCAGGACTTGGAAGTCAAGCCACCTCTGCAGCTGCACAAACCCCCAGCACCTCTCCCCTCACCTTCCCTGGCCACAGGTCCACTCAAAGCCATGTGGCAAATCATCCAGAGCCCAGATTAGCAGCTACAAGGGATAAATCCTGCTCCAGGCTTGCCTAACAGCTTGTCACACACAGTTTGGCCTGTGTCCCAGGCCAATACTTGGTCACAGACCTTCCCTGTGCCCGCCAGCTCCTTGCAGGGAGCTTCCTGCATCCCAACGATTTGGGTCACCGTGCTCCCAGCAAAGCTGCTGTTATCTCCCCAGGGTCAAGGCACTTAATCCAAGTTTTCGTGACCGACTGGGATCAGGGAGCGGAACAGAAGGAGGAGGAGGAGCCGGCTCCTGTGGAGATAAAAGCCTGGAGGAGACACCAGCGAGGCGAAAACAACACGAGGAGATTCAAAGTGCGTGCAAATGCCAGGAGGGAGAAGGATGCCGCCCCAATCTTGGCATTTCCCCGCTCAAAAGCTTGGAAGAATTGAAATTCTTCTCTTATTCTTCCTGGCAGCAACACAAAAGGAAGCACTTCAGCCCCTAGGTGTGAGGGGCTGGGAGGATAAAAGGTTCTGCTGAAAAACAGGCCTTCACAAACAGCCTGCCTGGCCCTGGTGCCTCCAGGAACGCCCAGACAGGGATGAAGCCTGTCACGTGGAGCTGCAGACAAGGAATTAGGCTGGTCAGAACTAGAGCACAAGCAGCTCCAGCTGCCAAGCGCACAGGGAGAGAGGGGGAGAACCAGTGGTCTGAAATATAGCAGTCTGAGACACCTGGAAATCAGGAGTTCGCTGTCCCTGCTACCGAAACGTCGGGAGCAGCCAGGGATGGAATGGTGGTGGGTGTTTCTTGCACTGATTTTTACTAAGACATTAAGGCTCATTTAACAGATGAGCCCTTGCTGGGTTGAAGAAATCCTTCTGAACCCTGGTCCCGTGGGCAAAGGTGCCACAGGGAAGGCTGTGAGCACACCAGCAGCCAACAAGCTCTTGGATTGCTGGGATATTTAAACAGGCTCTGCAAAGGTGTTGCTGGTGCGTCATGAGGTCGGACAAGCCCTGGGAGACTGAACTCCTCCACAAAAAGGGAATAGAATAATCCTGAGTCTCTGGATGCACTTGAAAACAGATGAAAGAGGAAATGCAGAAGACGATTCCCCCATGGCAAGGGAGTGGAATGAGATGAGCTTTAAGGCCCTTTCCAACCCAAAACATTCTGCTATTCCAGGACCTTAAATCATTCCCCAACGAACACTCTGAGGCATTGTCGGAGCTTAGAGAGCAGTGACTAGAGGTGAAGGTTTTAAACTAAAAGAGGGGACATTTAGATTGGATAACAGGAAGAAATCCTTCCCTGTGAGGGTGGGGAGGTACAGGCTGGCACAGGCTGCCCAGAGAAGCTGTGGCTGCCCCACCCTGGAAGTGTCCAAGGCCAGGCTGGAGGGGGCTCTGAGCAACCAGGGCTAGTGGAAGGTGTCCCTGCCCGTGGCAGGGGGTGGGACTGGACAAGCTTTAAGGTCCCTTCCAACCCAAACCATCCCAGGACTAGGGGAAAGCAGAACTCCAGCTCCTGGAAAGGTGGTATTTTGGAAAGTTTTCTGGCGCCTGTGAGAGGGACAGCACAAAGGACTCACCTGCAGCTGGGTGTACTGACAGCTCCCCATCAGGCACTCCGGGAAGAGGAAGCTGGGGTTGCTGGGCCATCTGAGCAGAGGTTAAGGAATACAGGAAAACCCAGTCTGGAGAAGCAGTCTGGAAACCAACACACCTCTCAGGCTCCATTTGTGGGGGGAAAGGAGAGAAGATTAAGCTGCTCTTTACACAAGTCATTATTCTGTAATAAGACTTACCCATATTAGAACACAATCATTAGTACATCTAATCCCCAGCTCTCCGAATCCCGTTACCCTTCCAAATCTCCCAACATTCCAACCTGCCAAGTCAAGTTGTGAGCGCTCAGGGGCTTAAAGTCAAAAACTCAAATCCTTTATCGTGCACCTAAAACAGGATGAATTCTGTGAAATCTTAAAATACCCACAAATCCCATTAATGCCAGCAACCTCACTCCTTCAGGAGGCTTGTCTTGGAAATCTGGGGGCGGAAAACTGATTTTGGGACGGCGGGAGGCTCAGCGGCAGCAGATTCACAGCCAAGGATACAGGAGAGGCAGAAAATCTGCCACTATTGAAGTGATGAGGTGGGGCCAGTTCAAACTCGTCTCAGCCAAAGAGGTGTTTGGTTGCAGGAAGAGTCGGGATATGATGTGCTTTCTGGCCACTTCCTGAAAGAAGAGCTCCACGATGGTTTGAGGGCCGGATACTGAAGGTACAAATGAAAGGAACAGTGAGGAGAGGCCCCGCAGCAGCGACCCCAGGCTTTCCACCCCTCGCTGTGCTCATCAGCCCTAACAGCACAGATTAAGTCAGGGCAAACCAAAAGCACGTTCCACACTCCGGCTTGTTGGTTTTGGATTTCTCCTGCCGTCTGGTTAAGTCAGAGGGAGAAGCAGGAGATCAAAGAGCCCCGTTCTACAGTGTTTATTAACCACAGCTCAATTAAAACACACAAAAAGGGGCTGTGCTTGCTCTCCAGTTGTTATTCCCAGCCCAGCTGCAGCCTTGCAGCACAGCAGGGCTGAGGGAGTGCTGAGCTGGCTGCTCAAATGCCTCCCTCCTCATTCCAGCACCCCAGAAATCCCCCCTTACTGTTCCCAACGCCTCTCCCAGAGCTGCCACCTCCTTCCCTACGTTCCACATATTCTTCCGAAAGAACAGTGGCCAAACAGGACTTTCCTCACAAGCCAGCCAAGAAATAACCCACAACACTGGCACACACAAAGGATGTTTTCAACCTCCCTGACATTTCCAGCTGCCTCCTGCACCCAGACTCTCCGTCAAGGAGAGCTCAGACTCTGAGGATCAGAGATGTCAGAAAGCGGAGGAAGCTCTTCCCTGGCTCACTCGTGGCAGTGCTGCCTGTTTGTCCCAGATCTTCCCAGCTCCCTCTGAAACATCTCAGCCTCCAAGTGCTGACTAGTCACAGCAGGCTCTTACCTGTGTGTTTCCTCCCCATCCCTGTTCACCTCCTCCCTCTGGAACCACTTCAAGGCCCACATCCCCCTAATTAGGCTGCCTTATATTCTCCCCCGAGAAAACTTTGCAGCAAAACTCTAAAGGAGCAAATATAAGCTGCAGCATTTTGGGGAGGTATTTCCATGTTTTCAAGCAGGTTTTGGGCAAGTATTTCTACATTTTCATGCCACCCTGAGCTGCTGCTCCCAGCTGCTGCGGGATAAAAGGTTGGAGAGCAGGACAGGTTGGATGGAGCTCTGAGCAACCTGGGCTAGTGGAAGGTGTCCCTGCCCGTGGCAGGGGGTGGAACTGGATAAGCTTTAAGGTGCTTCCAACCCAAACTATTCCAGGATCCCATCATTCTGTGACAGACCTGGTTTGACCACTACAGTCACTGTACAGTGCATGAGAGGTTGAGTTTGGCTGATGCTGCTGGAGTTAGAATGAATAATTTTTGCTGAGTGAGGCATTCCCATCATCCTCAGGCAGAGAGCAAAACCTGAGTCCAACGCTCCAAGGGCCTTTATTGTTGCTTTTTTGTTTCTTTTTTTTTTTTTTGTGGACAGCCTGACAAACATCCCCACTTAAATCGGGGTCATTCAACCACACAGTCCATTAGCTCCCCGCATAAAGCACTTCCCTCAGGTGGCAGAGATAGGTCTAAATAACAGAAAGGGAGAGCTGATGATCCGCGGACACCTTACCCAGCTTGTGTGGTGTCAGAGCCGTGGTGTCTGCTAACTCCAACACGGAGAGATGCTGCAGATTAGATTCCCTGGGGAAGAAAGGAGGCATCACTGAAGAGACAACAAAACGCCTCCCGCTTTAATTGCGCTCATTGTTCAACTCCCACGAGCACAGAACAAGCGAGGCCTTGCAGGGCAGATTTAGCACAAGGCAAAGAGTCAGCTCAGAATGCAGAAGGGGAAAAAAAAAAAATAACAACCCTCCCCAGTGCTCCTGGAGCAATACTCCTACAGCAACCACCAGCTTTCCATACCAGGAAGGGCGTTTCAGGTGGATTTAGGAGGAATCAAAGCCAGAGCAGGTGGAGACTTACAGCGTGTCCACAGGGACGTCGGAGGCCAGGCACTGGCTGGCCCAGCGGATCAGGAAGTAGGAGAGCAGCAGGGGAGAGGTGCGGTGCAGCAGGTCCTGCTGGGACTGGAAGAGCTGTCCCCCTCCCAAGACCATCTGCAGGGAAAGCACAGAGCCCGGCTTCACACTCGGAGCAACTGGTGAGGTTTGTGTCTGGCCCAGCCCGCCCCTCCTGTGAACACCAGGGTGGTTAAGAGCTCAGCAGGGAACTCAGCCCACCTAGGAGACCACCAGGACTCTTGCCCCATCCCTGGAAAAGTCCAAGGCCAGGATGGATGGGGCTTGGAGCAACCTTTTCAAACAGAAAATGCCCCTGACCAATTCGGGGAGTTGGAACTAGATGGTCTTTCAGGTCCCTTCCAACACAAAGCATTCCAGGAATCTTGTCCCCGAGAGTGAAATCATGGCTTTGTTACACCTCAGGGTCTCTCCATAAGCTCCAAGAGCAGGAGTCACGGGAGAAAAAACAATCCAAGCTTTTGAAGGACACGGGTGCGTTAAGGTGGGAAAGCAGCAGGTCACATGCCTCATGGTATGGGAGAGCCCGGCTCCAGAGGGCACCTTCCAATGCTCCTTAAATGCTCCTAAGACAACCTCACCCAGGAAAAAGCGATTTATTTTCAACGGGGAAACTCCTGCAGTAATGTTTCTAAGTAAATAATACTGTTTAAACAAGGCTGTCCTTGTCCGGGGACTTGTTCCACATCCCCGAGTCCATCCAAACCAGCAGCGCTGTCCTTCACGTGGCCTTGGGCCTGACAGGACAGACCCAGACCAGTCCATCCCACCACTCCAAACACAGCTGCCATCGAGAGGGCTATTTGTTATGGCTGGAGCAGCTTCCAAGGGCCTGAAACTGTGACCTTGGGGTGTGCTGCCAGAGAACGGAGCTGCAATCAGTAGTGGGAGAGGGATGGGGATATCTGGGAGAGCTGCATGTGTGCTGATTCAGACAGAAGGCTGGAATCCATGCCCTCCTCCCACAAATAAAGCTTTGCTTCCTGGACGCTGAGCGTGAAACAAAGGGAATTAGGCTGCTTCACTTAGGGAGACAAAAGCGGCTGGAGGAGAGAGGAGGACTCGCCCAAGCCTCGGGCTATTCCAACAGCCTCGTGGGAAGAGCCAGTTCTCAGCCTGGCACCAGCAGAACCCCGGATTCCCAAGCTGGGGGAGCGCAGCAGCAGCTCCAAGGGCTGTACTCACAGGGTCCCCGAGACGCAGCAGGAGCTGCTGGAGGATGAGCAGGTCCCGGCAGATGAGGAAGCGGATGCTGGAGATCTTGGCCACCCCCCCGCACACCACGTGGGCCGCGGTGCCGCTGCCGAACAGCTGGGACAGGTTCATCCGCAGCGCCAGGTGCGGAGCTGCGAGGGAAAACCACCTGGGTCAGGGCAGGAACCGGACAGGCAAGAACAATCCCCAGGGTAAGGGCCCTTCCCGGCGTTTCCCAGAAGCTGGGGAAGGGCTTTCACCTCTTTCCATGTCGGCGTCCGTCTCGTAGTCCATCTCTCGGATGAGCAATCCGATGGCGTGGATGGGGTTTCTGATCTCCTGCAGTTTGCTGTGAATATCCTCCATCACATTTTCCCTGCAAAAATCAACACCATTCTCATCACCGTGATCAGCAACATGAGATTCCGACTGAAGGGGGCTCCCTTACGCTCCCTTCCAGGGAGGACCAGTACCTGATCAGCCTGGGCATTCCTACCGGGAATCCTTGGCTGGCTTGGAGTTTTATTACAGTGCCTGCAGGGACCAGTCTATTTATTCCACTCCCTCAGGCTACCAGGAAATAACAGCCAGATAGTTGGCATTCCATGGGGGAATGATTTCGGGTTAGCACAGGAACCACACAGGCTTGACCGAATCTCTGACTTCTTCCTACTGGCTCCAGGCACTTCTTTCCACACCTAACAGAAATTTGCCCCTCTTCCCGTTCTCTAGATCACTTGAGAATCACCAACATTTATTTCCTGGAGGGGTTCTGGCTGGAAGACGCTGTTAACGACACCAAACCACACTCCCCATCCCTGGAAAAGTCTCCTGCAGCACAGGGAGAGGAGCCCACACATCTCAAACACCCTCGGATGTCAAGCAAGGGCGGCTCCAGGCAATCCCAGCTCAGCCATACTGAGAAGCTTCTGGAAAAGACATCTCCTTACGTGTCATTAGCTATCAAGTCCTCCAGGATCTGCTCTGCAGCCTTTTCTGGAGGCTGGAGGCGGGAGCAAGCCATTTCCATGATGAATGCCATTTCCATGGAAATTGATTCTCCGATCAGGCGAAGGCACTGGACAAGACAGACAACATCACGAGACATCTCCAAATCTGCAATGAAAGAACCTAACTGTGTATTTTCCAAGAGATTTCCAAGGGAAGGCGGGAAGACCATGCAAAACCCGGTTAGTTCAGCTCCCATCACCAGTAACAGCAGACTGGTCCCAGTTCCTCCCACCAAACCCTCCCCCACTAACGACGAGGCTGAATCAGAGCTCAGGAGCTGACAAGGGAAAGATCTGGGGTTTATTATTTGGAAAATAAAAACTGATGCAACAATAAAACAACTAAATTCCCTCCAAGGGATTTTTTTTTTTTTCCCAAGCCGCAGGTTGAAAGGAAGCAATGAGTGCAAAAAAGTATCCCAGAGAAAATGGCTCAGCCTGGCTTTGCAATCCTTTATGGATGAGTTTTTAAAATTAAATGAGTTTTTGAGCCTGTGACTGTTTGTAAGAGCCAGGGCAGGAACTGCTGGGGCTCCAAAATACAGCCCAGCCCTCCAGCTTTCCTTTCCTCAGCTCCATAAAGAGCTCAAACCAACGGATGATGATGATGCTCTATAAAAATATATAAAAATGACTCGAGCATGAAAGTGGAGCTTAAGTAACATTTTCCACTGCCTTTTTCCTAGTGAACCAGCATTCCAGGGCCAGCAAAGCACAGAGGGCACTGTGTTGACAATATTAATGACAGGTTTTCCATGCTCTGGCATTTACTTTCTGGAGACAAGGAAAGGCAGGGGCCCTCTCCACAGCTGATGTGAAAACATTTCATAATGTTTAGAATGGTTTGGGCTGGAAGAGACCTTAAAGATCATCCAGTTCCACCCCCTGCCACGGGCAGGGACACCTTCCACTAGCCCAGGTTGCTCCAAGCCGTGTCCAAACTGGCCTGGAACACTTCCAGGGAACCAGGGGCAGCCCCAGCTTCTCAGGGCAATCTGTGTTTCTAATTCCTAGTGTGAGCACAACGGCAAGTTTCACAAAACAGATCTCCCCTACAAAGCCAAAGTAAAACTATCTCCATGCAACTATGGACCTGGAGCCCTCCAGGAGATCTCCATGCAAGCTCCCACAGCCCTGACACAAGGGAAGAACTCCCTGTCTCCTCACCTTCAAAGATGGCAGCATCATCCTCAGTCAGGAGGTGCTCGTTGGAGAGGAGATAGAGGTGATCCACCAAGGAGCAGGGCACAAGGAATGACATGGAGCCCTGGAAAGTGAGGAGAAAGTCCCTGAGGTTCCCAAATCCTCTGGAGGAACTTCTCCAGGGAGTGCCACCACTATCCAGGCTCACCTTCTTCAGCAGGCACACCATGCTGGTGTAAGGGTTCACATGCAAGGCCAGGGGCCGGGAAAGAGCTTCCTGGTACTGAAGGCAGCAGGCATAGAATTTGGACCAGAATTCCACCTGCAGCTGCCAAAATTCCTCCGGGGAGCACTCGTATTCCGTGACGCTGCCTTGGAACTAGCGGGAGCAAAACGAGAGGATCAGGAACATCAGAGTAAAATGAGGAGGAGCAGGATAAAGTGAGGGAAATTCAGACTCAAAAGGACATGGGGATACTTCAAGCAGGTTAATAATAATTATTATTTGGATTCTTAGGAAGATAATCCTTCTGTTTTAGGTTCTTTTCCAAAATAATGGGCAACAGCTCTGTGTGGTGGGTGACCAAAGTGCACCCAGGGAGGTTCTAAAGAACCAAGAGGGAATGGAAAACCCTGGCAGGAAGGATGAAGATTTGCACTTCTTAAGAAGTGACATGATTCCTTTTGGAGAAATACAGGATAAACCAAGGCCTGGGGTCACTCTGCACTTAATTTACCTTCACTGAATGACCATGACACTGCATTTAACAAAATATTCTGTGAGGAAAATCCATCTCACCTCACTTTCCACGGCTAAGGTGACCTCTTTCCTTAACTCATCCCACGTCAGATCCAGGTGCCTCTCAGTTCCTTGAGAAAAGATCTGCAAAGCAGCAAAAGAAACTTGGATTTCAAAGCAAAATAAAAGTCTCCCTGAGGGTTCAAGCAGCACTGAGTAAGTGAGGTAAAGCAGCAGGAGAGCATCAGCCAGCGCTTTGTGGGATCTGAGTGTTACAAAACATGTCTGGATGCTAAATTGGAGATCCACGGATACATGGAACTGTGGAGTCCCCACCCCTGGAGGGATTAAAAGCTGTGGATGCGGATGTGGCACTTGGGGACGTGGGTTAGCGGTGGCCTTGTCAGCGCTGGGGGAACAGCTGGACTCCATGATCTCAACAGGGCTTTTCCAACCTTAATAATCCCATGTCGCCATGTCACACCCTGACGAACAGCACCAGAGGGGGCTGAGTCTCCGTTCACCTGGCTACAGCAGCAGGAGTGAAAAACAAGCTCAGCAACCTGCTGTGCTATTGTCATGGGTTTGCAAAAGTTTTCCTCTTTGGAGATTAGAAATAGTTTGTTCTGATGAATTTCTGGATAAAAGCTAATTAGGAGTTTAGGTGACGCTTTTGCTAATTACATTTTCAAGAAAAAACGGAAGAGAAGGTGTGGCATGAAAAAAATTGGAGCAGCCATGTGAGGGAAGACGTGGCTTCCCTCAGGTGGGGGGCCAGGCTTCTCTCCTCCCCCGGCCCTGGGCTGGGGGCAGGAGCAGCACCGAAGCTCCTCTTGACTAGATGTGTAACAGGAGTGAAGAAAAAACTTGTAAAGGAGAGCTTGGGCTGTTGCGGAAGGAATTCCAACTAGAGAGATAACGAAGCCTCCAAGGTCAGAGCTAGCAGCAGCAGAAGAGAGATGAAAAGCCACAAAGGGGGGAGATGACTTTTTCTCCCCCTCCTTCCCTCTCTCTCTCTCCCTTTAGCAGAAAAAAAGACTGAGATCTAAAAATCTCTGCTGCTTGTGAGACATTGCTGAGAAGCAGAGACAACTCTATTTGCAGTTTGAAGAACTCATGCTGGAGCAAAGAAGTACATGAAGAAACTGAGATTCCGCAGAGGCCTGAGATGAAATAAAATTTCGAAGTGATTTGTAGCTATGGAGAGAGATCTTACGCTAGAGCGAAACAGCTCGAGTAAAATTTGTGTGATCCTAGAGAAGGATCGATGCTGGTGCAGCTGAATTTGTGACCCTGAGGGACAGCAGAGAATGGAAGAGCTGTTGTCCGAAGGGTGGACCCACGTCGGAGAAGTCTATCAA
>JAWMRA010000161.1:9791428-9840512 GCA_035584735.1 Pseudotriccus pelzelni | reverse complement strand
AACAAATCGGAATTGCTGTCCCACAGAAAACAGAAAAACTTGCAAAGTGCTGCAGAGCTGCTCAGAAGACCTGAAGCTTTAAGAGTAGAAAATACCTCCTTCTCCTCCTGGACTAATACAAAGGGGAGAGGGATGTTTCTGTAAATACATAGTGCTTTTGCTTAATTAAAATTGTTACAGATGTAGTTGCTTAGTTTTTATTTTTGCTAGTAATAAATCCTAATATTATTTTCTCCCCAAGAAGATCTCTTTGCCTGCATAAACTTTCTGC
Organism: Pseudotriccus pelzelni; assembly: GCA_035584735.1. Lineage (NCBI taxonomy): Eukaryota > Metazoa > Chordata > Aves > Passeriformes > Tyrannidae > Pseudotriccus > Pseudotriccus pelzelni. Next base: position 9,840,241 of record JAWMRA010000161.1, on the reverse strand, counting down.
CGCCTTAAAGCAATTTGTAAAGAGTGTGGTAAAAATTGTCCCTAGGCAAACCCATGACAGCTATCCAAGGGGAAAAAAAAAAAGTCTGTTGGAAACCACATTCCGCCTCCGGCTGTCGGCACTCACTGGCTGCAGCACGGTCCAACAGCCACTAACTTCCTTCAGGGGCTCCCAATGAAAACTGGTGCCTGCCACGGGCTCCAAGGAATCCTGCTGCCTCACATCTTAACAGCCAGGAAGAGAGAGCATCCCCAAATCCCCCTCACTAACCTGCAAAGCCTTCTGGATAGCTGCATTAGAGAACTGGCCTGGCATGAAGAGATATTCCAGGTAGGTTTCCTGCAAAAAGATAATGATTTAAAAAACCTCAAGGATCAGAAGAGCATTAAAGATGTTGCTTCTGGTCTTTCCTCCCATTCTCTCAACCTCACCCCCTGGGCCAGTTTCTATCCGCACCGGGTTCCAGCCTGGGATTAACAACTGCCTCCTGCCCACTCCAGACCTTGTTTGTTCCTGTTTTCTCTCCTGCCTGACCTCGCTGCTTTTTGGTGCTGTTTTACAGCTGGCTCACCCTGGGGTCCTGGTTGTGTCGGACTGTCACCTCCTCCTCAGGCAGCGGCTGCATAAACACCTGGTTCCACTGGCCTGCAACATTCCTGGAAGGAAACAAACCCAGGATCAGCTTTGCATCCACCTGAACCAAACCAGTGCCTTTCACCAGCAAAACCAGCCCCCGGGCCTGGAAACTGGAGTTTTGACGAGTGACGGGGGACAGGATTTGGTAGGAGAGGTTAAATGGTGGCATTCCCAGCCCTAAGCTGAGGGAACAGACTGGAATGCTTCATTTAAATCAATGTTCTCTCCATTCCACAAACTCCCAAGCAACTCTCAGACTGACCAGTAGCTTCTTCCCCGTAAATCTGCACACTCACAGCATTTTCCACCCACTGTTTAACTCCCTGCTTCTGCACCAACCTGCCCTCCCAGCTTTATATTCAGGGATGATCCTTTCCCATCACCATCTCCTCAAAACATGATTTTTCCTGGAAGGGACTAGCTGGTTGTTTTGAAGGAGCTGTTGGGGAAGCACAGAGCCCTCCCTCTGCCATGCTCAAACTCCACTTCCAACAATCCTGCTGCCTGGATTTTCACATTTTTCACATTCCTGTCGCTTGATTAGAAATCTTTAAGTTGAAGAGCTCCATCAGGGTTTTAAGGAGCTGCTCTCCTGCAGTTATCCAGGCAATCCAGCCCCAAAACTCACTGCTCAAAGTTGATGTATTTCACAACAGTCTGGTTCTCCTCATTGTGCCACAGAGCCCAGATCTCGGCCGAAGTTAAGGCAAAGTCGATCAGAGTCTCCTAGGGAAGAGGGAAAGAGCAAATTTCCCTTCTTATTCCTAAACTTTAAGTACAGCAGAGAGAGGTGGGTACTTAACAGCAGTAAAACGTTCCCTTGTGTCATTTAACAGGCTTTGGGAATTGTTCAGTCTGGAAAAAGAAGGCTTTGGAGTGACCTAATTGCCCCTTCCAGTACCTGAAGGGAACTCAGAAGAAAGAGGAGAAGACCCGTAGTGACGGGATAACAGGGAGTGGCTCTGAACTGGAAAAGGGGAGATTCGGTTGGAATACCAGGAAGAAGTTCCTGTCTGTGAGGGTGGGGAGGCCTTGGCACAGGTTGCCCAGAGCTGTGGCTGCCGCATCCCTGGGAGTGTTCCAGGCCAGGTTGGATGGGGCTTGGAGCAACCTGGGCGAGTGGAAGGTGTCCATGACAGAGGCTTGGAACTGGATAAGCCTCAAGGTCCCTTCCAACCCAACCACGATTCTGTGATTTAAGTCCCAACATCCAGGCCTCTCCCCTCCCGAGGAGGCCCCAGCTCTCACCTGTGAGGAGAACAGGGAGGAGATGTGGTCAAGGCTGTAGCGGTTGCTCTCGGTGCTCACCAGCTGGAAGACACAAAACTACAAACACACCTCATAAATCACTTCCTGAAGGACTAAACCACCACATCCCAGAGAATATCATCATTCCTGTCCCTCTCCCTGCCTGGTGCTACAGGGAACAGAGCCCTGAAGGCAAGAGGGGGTGAGCTGAGCACACCACTGGACACTCTGTACCACGTACTGACATCCTGGCTTCACCCTTCTCCCCAAGGACAAACATCCCTGCCTGGACCTGAAGGATTTACACCCTTTTCCAAAGACTAAACTGGAAAAACTGTTAAGACCACTACTCCTGGAACTGCTGGTGACCACAAAATGTGGGAAAAGAAGGAGAGCAAGGTGGGAAAGCCCCAAATCCTCAGCTGCAGACCCAGCTCTGCGTGTCCTTCCCAGAGCACAGCACTAGTGGGACAGCAGGAGTCATGCTACATGCTCCTGCTCCATGTAGGAATCCTCTGGAGGATGGGATAAGCTGTCCAACAGATGAGTCTGGTTTGTGCTGCCACCCCCCTCCTGCTAAATTTATCCTTCTCCACAAGAAGTTCTCCAGCAGCTGTAGATGCATCCCTCGCTCCCAGGAGCCCGGTGTAAACACACCAGCAGCATTTCCATGCTTTCAGCTCCTTTTGGACCTCTCCTTTTCCCACGGCACACCCGTGCCTTCAGAGCAGGAGGTGAACAAGCGAACAAGCCCTCACGGATCAGCTCAGCCGCCCAGGGAATTCCACTCCCAGGGCTCGGGCACGCGTATCCCGGCGTTTCGAAGGGAACAAGGGCAATTTAAAAGCACCGATCCCTCCCAGGGGGGCACACACGCGTGCGCGGAACTTTTCCCCATTTCCTGCCTTCCAGGCCCGAACCCCAGGGGAATGAGGTGTTCTCCCGCGGCCCGAGCAGCGGGGAAGGGCTGGGTGCCCGTACCTGCCCTCGGCGGGGCGCGTGCATGTAGACCCCGAGGTAGAGGCCCAGGGACTGGGAGAAGGCGAGGCGCAGGCGGTGCCCGGTGCCGGCCGCCAGCCGCAGGTCCCTGCTCACCGGCATGAACTCCAGCAGATCCGCCACCATCAGGCACATCTGATCCTGCCAACGGGGGGGGGAAAGCGCCAGGGCAGCAAGACGGTAAATACCCAGGGATGAGAAACTGCCCTTCTCCCCCTCTTCCTCCTTCCCCTTCCCGCCAAAACCCGTCCGGACTTTTCCAGGAAGATTGCAAATTAAACCTCCGTACGCGTACCTGAACCACTCCTTGGCTTTTCCCACCTCACCTGTGCCCCCTCCCCACCCATCACATGGGCTGCCAGAGCCCAGGCACGTAGGATGCCGCTTCCCCTCGCTCCCACGACACATTCCAGTGCCGCTGAGCCGTGAAAGCGCCGTGCTGCTCCATTAGCTCCGGCACTCAATAGCTGGAGCAAGAGGCTTTTATTAACTTCTTGTTGACAAAGACACTTTCATTACTGCTGAAAGCAGGAGAAAATCCATTCGGGATGGCTCCTCGGGCCTCAAAGCGTTCCTGCCTGCCTTCCCCAATGCTCCAGTAGGTCTGGAAATAGCCCTTATCCCAGAGTGAGAGTGGGGAGGAAACCACCCGCTTCCCAAACACCGCTACAAACACACATCCTCACCGTTCTCACGTGTTGTCCCAAATCCCAGCGTGGAGAAGCCACAGAGACAACTTAACGGGAGATAAATCCATGCCAGGCACTCATTTGTCACTCCTTCAGCCTCCCTTTGCTCCCCCCAAATCCAGGCTTTGCTCACCTTGTAGGACCACATGCGGAGTTTGTGGTCCTGGCAGAGGGCGAAGAGGAAGGCGTCGTGATCCAGGCAGTGCACGGAGAGGCTGACGGGCACGTCCGACAGGCCGCCGTCGCCTCTGGACAACCAGACTTTACATCAACAGCTTAAAACAAAATTCCACATCCCTAGAAGTGTCCAAGGCCAAGCTAGACGGAGCTTGGAGCAAGTGGGCTAGTGGAAGGTGTCCCTGCCCGTGTCAGGGGGTGGCACTGGATGGGCTTTATGGTCCCGCCCCACCCAAACCATTCCAGGATTCCATGAATCTAAAATCAAGGCAGGTGCACAGATCTGAGGCACTGGGGTTCCACCGTTGTGGATTTAAATCCAAATAAACCAGGGGGCTGAGACCAGAAGAAGGTAATGTTTCAGCATCCATGGAGCAGAGGATCCCACCACGCCAGTAATACCCAAGCATGGACCTGAACAGCCCCAGGCATGGATCCCATCAGCTCCAGGCAATGCCCCTCCCACTTCCAAAGAAAAGGCCCTAGGATTTGGCTATGCACTCTAAGCCACCCTAACAATCCCAGCTCTAAAGATCCCAATCCACCACGGAGCATCCATGTGATCCCTACGTAACCTCTGCCCATCAGAACAACCTGACACCTCAGCACAAGGGCAGCGTAATCCCTAATCCGCCCTGGCTGCCGGCCACATCCTGGGCAAATCCTTGGAGGCCAATTACTAGAGAGAACATATTCATAGACACACAGAACCAGCAGGACCCCGCTAATCCAGCATTCCGCTCCCAACTTCCGCACTCGGACAGTTCCTGTGACCCAGTTAACTTTTTTGGGTGGTGTATTTATAGCTGCCTGTGTGACTCGAGCTAAAAATTCCAGGTGAGGGGATCCAAAAGCCAAAATTAGCTCCGTTTATCCATCTCCAGACATTTACCTGATGGCAGTCGGCATCCAGCCAGTGAGGAAACGCTGCACCACCGAGCTCTGCTTCAATTCCACAACAGAAACGCTTCCTTCAGATACAAAAGGGACACCAAATATCATAACCAAGCAAAATTCCAAGCTGGGAGAGGGAGTGTAGCTCCCAGCGCTCACCTGGAGCATCGGGAGGAGGCAGCTTAAGGACAAAGATCCCTCCTGAGGCAGAGGGAAGGGCGAAGAGAGCCTCCCCCTCGCTGCTGAGCCAAGCTGCGGAGGCCACGGAGTTGGGAGCCAGGCCCGGCACGCTGGGAATCACGTAGTAATTGGAGGGGTCTCTGATGTGGATTTTGCTGATATCCGTGAACACAGACTGGACTTGGCTCTCCGTGATCAGCTCCTGGAGGGAAACAAGAGTAAACAGCCCCAAGTTGTGCACGGGAGGTTTAGGGTGGATATCAGGGAAAACTCCCTCATGGAAAGGGTTATCAGGCATTGGGGGTCAACAGGCTCCACTGCTGGAGCTCCCATCCCATGTGGATGTGGCACTTGGGGACATGGGTGGCCTTGGCAGTGCTGGGGGAACGGCTGGACTCCCTGATCCCAGAGGGCTTTTCCACCCTCAGGGATTCCATGGAACAGCAACTCCCGGGCACACATACCCAAGGCACAGGAAAGAAGTGCCAGACACCCATGGAATGGCAATTGCTCCTTGGTAAAAAGGATTTTTCCAGTAAAAAAAATTGTCAGGACAGCTCACAGCAAACCACTGGTGACAAATCCCAGGAAACAGAACTCTACCACAGCACAGGGTCATCCCTTGGGAAAGCTCTCCAGAGCTCTGAAAGCAGGAGAGAACCTTTCCAGGAGCTCTCTCTCCAAGAACTCCTCTCTCCAAGAGAGAAGAGGGACCTGGCAAGAAGCAAAGTCAGAGCATCTGGGGAGAATCCTGGAATCCTAGAATGATTTGACTTGGAAGGGACCTTACGGATCATCCAGTCCCAATCCATATCCACAGAGAGATGGTAAAATGTGGAAGATGGATCCTAGGCAGGATTTATATCACACGACATACAGACTCCAACCCAGCCAACACCAGTACTCAGCCTCCTCAGCCAGGGGAAAAGCACAGCCCAACCGGGAAGGGCTCTGGAAAAGCCAGGGCTCGTTCCCAGGCGCAGCCTAACCCCGGTGCCACCGCAGTCCCCGTGACACGGGCCGGACACCCGGCCGGTTCCCGAGGGCACAATGCGTCGGAATCCCCGAAAAACCCCCCCTTTCCCTGTGGGTTCCCCGTGCCCCCCCCATCACCCCAAGCCCGGCGGCGGTGCTGGCACCGGCACTCACGCTGCGGTAGAGCCGCGCGGGGTGCGGCAGCAGCAGGCGGTGCACGGTCTGCGCCGTGAGCAGCAGCACGGCCAGGTGGCTCTGCAGCTCGCACAGGTGAACCCCGCCCGGCAGGAACGGGCAGCCCTGCACGCGCAGCCGCAGCGCGTTGTGCACCAGCGGCACGTCCAGAGACTCCTCCACCAGCTCCACCGTGTCCCCCGACGTGCTCCTGCGGGGAGACGAGGGCTGAGTGGGGCGCAGGGGAGGTGGCAGGAGGGGCTGAGGGGGTGGGAAAGGGGGAGCTGAGGATGAGGAGGGTCTCAGGGGGAGAAGGGCCTGAAGGGGGTGACAAGGGAAAAAGTGAGGATGAGGAGGGTCTGAGGGTGTGGGAAGGGAGAGGTGAGGATGAGGAGGGTGTGAGGAGGGTCTAAGCAGGATGAGGACGAGAAAGATGAGGATGAGGAGGGTCTGAAGGAGTAGGAAGGGAGAGTTGAGGATGAGGACGGTCTGAGAGAGTGAGAAGAGAGAGTTGATTAGGGTCTCAGGGGGAGAAACGCCTGAAGGGGGTGGGAAGAGGAGAGACGAGGATGAGGAGGGTCTCAGGGGGAGAAGGGCCTGAAGGGGGTGAGAAGGGGAGAGACGAGGATGAGGAGGGTCCGAGAGGGTGGGAAGGGGAGAGACGAGGATGAGGAGGGTCCGAGAGGGTAGGAATGGGGAGGTGAGGATGAGGAAGGTCTGAGGGGGGCGACGCGGGGAGGGGGGGGCGGGTGCGCGTACTCACCACCGCACCCATCGGTTCCTGGTGGCGGCCGCGAGCTGCGCGCTCTCCTGGTAGCAGAAGCCGCCGGCGCTGTCCGGGTAGCGGCCGGCGGGCAGCGGGGCGGTGCCGGGGGGCACGAAGAGCAGCTCCTGCGGGGGCCGCGGCGGGGCCCGCCCGGCCGCGCTCAGCTCCAGGCAGCTCCGCGCCGCCAGCGCCGCCGCCATCTTGAGCCGCCGCCGTCCCGCCTCGGCCGCGCGGGGCGCGACGGGAACCGCGGGGAGTGGGGGGCGCGCCCCCTGGCGGGCGGGAGGACCGGGAGGAGGAGGAGGGTCCGTGGAGGGGTCGTGGGCGAGGGGATAATCCGCGGGGACGGAACACGGGGAAGAGCGGTCGGGGGAAGGGGGTTTGCGAAGGGTGTTTAGGAAGAGGGCAAGGCGAGGAGTTACGGGGAGAGGGGGCTCCGGGGAGATGGGGAGGAGAGGGGGGTTTGGGGAGGCGGTCTGGGGAGGGTCCGTGGGATTCGGGGCAGGCCCATGGGAGACAGGGCAGGATCTGAATCTGGCTCAGTGGGGACAGTCACAGCCCGCTGTGTCCCCTGGCAGCACCCATCACCCAGCCCCCAACACCCACCTGTGCACACACCTCATCCTGGCGAGGGAGCTGTGGCCTTCCCGGACGTGTCCAGCTCCGTCCGCTGGCACAGCACGTGTGTTCGTGCCTGCGTTGGTGTGGGCAGCAGGGACCCCACCACCCCACGGGTGCCACGCGTCTCCCCGCCATGCCATGCGGTGCTAGTGCCGGGCCTGGCCGGGCTCCCGCTCCACTCGGAACAATCCGGCCTTTCAGCGGGATCCGGCGCTGGCGGCACGAAGCTCCCGCTGGCAGAATGGGCCCATTCTGGTGGCAGGGGCCAAGGGAGGCTGGGGGCTCCAGCTGCCCCTCCAGCTTTATTTGGGGTCAGAGAGCCCCATGTGGCTGTGGGAACCGTGGGGAGCTGGCACAGCTGGATTTGGGGGTTCGAGCACCATGGCAGTGCTGGAGCTGGGCGCTGGTGATGGAAGGGGCAGAGGTGGGATGGAGATGGACTGGGTGTGCCCCCCACCGTGCCTCGGCAGTGGGGGATGCCCCACACTCACCCCATGGCTGGTGGCATTGGGTGCCGGTGGCGGGGCAGTGACCCCGCGGGTGCCCCGGTGGGTGTGGGATCCCCCCATGCTGTGCATCGGTGCACCCCGGGACAGCGTCAGGGCCGTGCTGGGACCGTGCCAGGAATGTGTCAGGACCGTATTGGGACCATAACGGGACCACAGCTGGACTGTACCGGGTCGGTGCCAGGACCGTACCGGCACCGGGACAGTACCTGGACCACACCTGGACCGTACCGGGACAGTACCTGGGCTGTACCGGGACCATACTTGGACCGGACAGGGACCGGGACGGTACCGGACCGTGCCCCACACGCCGCCCAGGGTCACCGCGATCCTATCCCGCTCCCATTCCCGGGAGTTCCCGTACCCTGGGGGGGGCAGGGCGGCCACTGTCCCCGCCCCAGGGCACTCCCACCGCTTCCTGCGGGCAGAACTCGGGCGGGACGGGACGGGACGGGACGGGACGGCGGCGGGAGCGGAGCGCGGTGAGTCCAGCCCGGGCGGGAGCGAGGCACGGCCGTGGGGGCCGGGGGGGGGGAGTCGGGACTCCCCGCCGGGCGGGAGGTGGCGGTCCCGGGAGTGCCAGGCAGCGGGGGTCCCGGTGAGTTGGGATCCGGGGGTCCCGGTGGGGCAGGAGCCGTTGCATCCCGGTGGGGCGGGAGTCATTGCATCCCAGTGGAGTGGGATCCGTGGGTCCCGGTAGGGCGGGAGCCGTTGCACTCCCGTGGGGCCCGGTGGAGCAGGAGCCGTGGGTCCCGATGGGGCGGGAGCCGTTGCATCCCGGTGGAGCAGGATCCACGGGTCCTGGTGGGGCAGGATTCGTGGGTCTAGGGATGCCAGAAGCTGTGGATGCCAGTGGGGCCGGAGCTGGGGGTCCCCACGGGAGCTGTGAATCCTGGGGTGACCAGGGCTGGGTCCCGGGGAGCGCAGGGGACTGGGGGCCCTGGAGGTGCTGGGAGACTCCCGGGACAGGCACCCACGGAAACGTGGGGGGTCCCCAGGCCCAGCCGGAGGGTGCAGGACAAGCTACGGCAGGCGGGGTGGCCCCTGGACGAGGGTCGCAGTGTGGGGTGGGGGTGCCCCTCGTCCCTCCGTTGGGATTAGGCGGTGGGACGCCACGGGCGCCGGGCACTAAGAGGCTTTGGCAGCCCCACGGAGTCCATGCCGCCGTGTCCCGGGAATGTCGTGACACGGGGACCCCCGTCGTGCCGGACCCCCGATGTCCCCGCGGGCAGGAGCGCCGGCGCCCATCCCGTGCCCGCCGGGCCCGGCGGTGCCAGCCGGGGCCGGGAGCGACAGGAGCGACGGCCGCGGCAGCTGGGCTGGAGCCGCGGGGACCTCCCCGCTCCCAAGGCCTCTGGGATTCTGGAAAATGCCTGGAAATGGTGAACCGCCTGCCCTTATATGGCTCCGGCGGGCTGGCGCGCCTCAGCCCCTCTCCCGGCGTGCCGTGCCGTGCCGGGATCCTGGGAAAACGCCGTGGGCTGTGCCTCGCGTCCCAACTCCCGCGCTGGAATGTGCAACGGGGCCGGCGGATCCCACGGCGGGGAGAAAACCCCACCTCCTTCCCGCCGGCACCGGCACAACCCCAGCCCCTGCCTCAGCTTCCCCGGCTGGGGAGTTTTGGGGAGCCCCCGGTTGCACCCAGGTCGGCACTCCGGGGGCTGGGGGTACCCGGGGGCTGCGGCGGATCGGGGGATGAAGGTCAGGGCTAATCCCATCCGGAGCAGGCGGGAGCCGGGGGGCTCTAGACAGCCGTGTGCCCACCGAGGTGACACTGGGGGAGTAAGAGGATCAACCCCCCCCCCGCTCCCCGGGGCGGGACGGAGGTGGCCGGAGGGCCGAGGCGAGTGGCCACGGTCCCGGTGACGTGGGACCGGCGCCGTAATCCCGGTGCTCTGAGCGGATTAGGGTGGCCGGGGCTGGCCTTTGGGGACGAACTGCAGTGGCCGCAAATCCCCGGCCGGGTGTCACGTGGGGGAGCTCCTGTCTGGTCCCCCAGTGCCACCTGGGGGTCCCCTCTTGTGCTCCAGCAGAGTGGGAAGGGGGTCAGGCTGCGCCGATGGGGATGCCTGGGGGCCCCGGACTGCCCATGGGGCTGGGTGTCCCCCTGCAGTCGGGGTGTCCGTGGGGCCGGGTGCCTCATGGCTGTGGGGCTAAGGAATTTGGGGGTTGGGGGTTGGGGGGGCTGTTCCCCAAATCAACCAGTTCTGGGGTGCCTGGGAGGTGCCCCATGGCAAAGCCAGCTGTTCCAGCACCCAGACTCCCAGGCTGTGGCACCGCTGGGGCTGTGCGCTTGGGGAGCACCATGGTGGCTTTTTGGGGGGGGCTCCTGGCGTGCTTTGGGGGAAGCCCCGGGGAGGGCGGCGGCAGGATGGCGGCCAAGGCGGCACGGTGAGTGTGGGGAGGTGCCGGCAGGAACCGGCCGGACCGGTTGGGTGCTGGTGCCGGGGGTGCCGGGGGGCTCGGGTGGCCACGGCCCCGGCACAGCACGTGGCCTGGCTCAAGGTCACCGTCCCCAGGGCCACTCGCCGGGGTGACCGGGCTCGGTGGCCTCGCTGTTCCGGCATGCTTTGCTGCCGGCCGCTGCTTTTTGGGTGCCCCAGCTGTGCCGGTGGCACCGAGCAGTTTCGGTGGCACGGGAGGATCCCGGTGGCACTGGTGGTCCGGAAGGGCGAGCCGGCACTGAGCTCACCTGGAAGGTGTCCCGCGGGCGCGGCGCTGACGCACGGCCCCGGTGGGTGCGGGTGATGGCGCTGGTCCCACCCGGTCCCGGCACAGTCCCCGAGTGTGGGGTGAGCAGGGGGGCCTGAACCCCCGGCTCTCAGCATTGCAGTGGGCTGTGCCAAGATCCCTTTGTGCTGCATCCAGGGCTTTTTCAGGGTCGGGGGATGCTGGCACCCCTTGGCATTGAGGGGGGGTTTGGCCATCAGGGCTCTCCGTTGGGCTGACCCCCCTTGGTGCCACACGCCACCCAGATTTGGGGGGCCCCCGCACCCCCTAACCCCGCTGCTCTCCCCACAGAGCCGTCCTGTGCCCCGCTGGTGCCAGGAAATGCCGGTGCCTGCATGTCTTTGAGCCCGGAGCCCGGCTGTGCCATGGAGGATCCGGCCAGTGCCCCGACTGAGCCGTGGGCAGAGGAGCTCAACAACATCAACAACAGTGCAGCCCTGGAGGGGTGGCCAGGTGTCTGTGGCGGGCACCCCCTGGCACCTTTTGGGGGTCCTGGGGCCAAGCCCAACTACGTAGACCGTGTGGTGCTGGAGATTGTGGAGTCGGAGCGCACCTATGCCCGCGACCTGCACAGCATCGTGGAGGTGGGTGCTGGGGGGCACCGGGGAGAACGCCCCTTGGGTGCAGCCTGGGGGGCATCAGTGCCATCGTGGGTGCCTGGCAGGGTTACCTGGGCAAGATCATCGACGCGGAGGAGCCGGTGCTGCGGCCAGAGCAGGTCAGCATGCTCTTCGGGAACATCGAGGACATCTACGAGCTCAGCAGGTGGGTGAGCAGGTGCCACCAGGGGGACACTGGGATGCCACCCTGTCCTGTGCGTGTGGGGGGGCTGTGGTCACCCTGTCCCCTCTGTGCCCCCCAGCACCCTCCTGCAGAACCTGGAGAGCTGCGCCAGTGACCCCGTGGCCGTGGCCGTGTGCTTTGTCACCCGGGTAAGGGCGAGTGTGGTGAGGGGCATTGGGGGCACTAGAGGGCACTGGGGCTGTGCGAAGGTCTCACCACATTCCCTCTGCCCGCAGAGCCAGGAATTCACCATCTACACCCAGTACTGCAACAACTACCCCAGGTGGGTGAGGGCGCAGCGAGGTGGGCAGGGGGTGGGCAGGAGTCTGAGCCCGCTCCCTGCCCACAGCTCAGTGGCAGCGCTGGCCGAATGCATGAGGAGCAAGGTCCAGGCGCGGTTCCTGCGGGAATGCCAGGAGCAGCTGCAGCACGCGCTGCCCCTCGGGGCCTACCTGCTCAAGCCCGTCCAGAGGATTCTCAAGTACCACCTGCTGCTCCAGGTGGGCGCCTGGCATGTGGCACGGCATGGTGTGGGCACCCACTGTGGCACGGGCACCTGGAACAGGTTCCCTGGAGCAGTCCGGGCACCTGGCAGGGCACATGCCCCTGGCACACCCCGGGCAGGATGTGCCCACAGGCACTGCCCTGATGGCACGTGCTGTGCCCAGGAGATCGCCCGGCACTTCGAACACAAGGTGGGGGACGACTACGAGCTGGTGCTGGAGGCCATTGACACCATGACGTGCATCGCCTGGTACATCAACGAAATGAAACGCAAGCATGAGCATGCCATCCGGCAGCAGGTGGGCACTGGGGCGTCACCGCTGCTGGGGGCGCACTGGGCAGGCTCTGTGGCACGTGTCCTGATGCTTGTGTGTCCCCGTGTCCATGCAGGAAATTCAGTCACTGCTGCTGGGCTGGAAGGGGCCAGACCTGACAAGTTATGGAGAGCTGGTATTAGAGGGCACATTCCGGGCACAGCGGGTGCGCCACAGCCGTGCTCTCTTCCTCTTTGACAAGCTGCTGCTTATTACCAAGCGCCGCGGTGACCATTACGTTTACAAGACCCACATTCCGGTGCGGGGCAGGGATGGGGCACCGCGAGGTGCTGGGCGTGGGGGAGTCCACTGAGTGCCAGGGGTCCCGGTGGATGCCAGGGATTGGAGGAGCGAAGTGGGTGTCAGGGACCTCGGTGGGTTCTGGGGTGGGAGTCCTGGTGCATTCCGGGTATGCTGGTGCCTCTCCTTGCAGTGCTCCTCACTGATGCTGATTGACAGCATGAGCGACTCGCTGTGCTTCAGTGTGGCACACTATAAGCACAGTAAGCAGCAACACAGCCTGGAGGTAAGGGGGCAGGGGGCATTGGGCACACTGGGGACCCCCCTGGGAACCCCATCCCTGACCCCAGCGCCCTCCCTGTGCCCCTCAGGCCAGAAGTGTTCAGGAGAAGCGCATGTGGACCCACCACATCAAGCGGCTCATCCTGGAGAACCACCACGCCACCATCCCCCAGAAGGTGAGGGTGAGGTGGATGGCACCTTGGTGACACAGGGAACCCTGCAGCACGGCAAGTGGGGGGCAGCTGCATGCTGCCTTCACCCCCATCTCTCTTCATCTTCCTCCCACCCAGGCTAAGGAAGCCATCCTGGAGATGGACCTGTTCTGTGAGTGGCACCAGTATCCCGCCGTTCCCTCCCTGCCCTCCTCTGTCCCCTCCGTGTTCCCCCGTGTCATCCCCTGTCCCCACAGACCCCCGCCGCCTGCCCCGCTGCAGCCCTGAGCGCCTGAAGAAGAGCTGGTCCTGCCAGCCCCTGGGTGACGCTGCCACCGAGCCACTCCAGGGACGCCGGCAGTCCGGTGAGAGCTGCGTGTCACCAGTGTCCCGACTGTCCCCCGTGTTCTCACTGTCCCCAGTGTCCCCACCACACCACCTCCACCACTTACCTGGGCTAAGCCATGGCTGGGTGACACTAATGCTCGCAGGAAGGGTGGCACCAGGTGCTGATGGTGTCCCTGTCCCTGCCCCCACAGAGCCTTCCCAGCACCAGGAGCACACGGAGACACTCCTGGAATGGCTGCAGGGATGGGGGGGGTGCAGGCAGTCAGGTGTGAATGGCAGCCAGGCTCGGGGCGCTTGGGGCGCTGACAAGTTTGGGGACACAGGAGTGATGCCACTGTCACCTCACCTCCCCACAGAGCCTGCCAAGCACAACCTGTGGCACCTGGGCAAGCAAGGTGAGCTGGCAGGGCTGCGCCACCGGCGTGACGGGCAGAGGGGTGGCTGGGGGCTATGGGGGCAATTTTGGGATGCTGCACCCCCCTAATCTCTGCTTTTCTCTCTCCTGTTTGGCAGGACTGAAGGTAAGGCTGGGTGTGGGTGGGTTGGGGTGCCCGGTGCCCCCCAGCCTTGGCACAGGGCGCTGAGCCCTGCCCTCACCCCCACGCAGCATTCTGGCAGTGACGGCGCACTCCTGGAAGTGGGGGAGCCCCCCCAGCACCCCAGAGCCTGGGTAGTGACTGAGGGCATGGTGGAAGAAGAAGAGGAGAAGGAGGGAGAGGAGGCTTTGGGCAAGGACTGCCAGGAAGAGCTGCCTGAGCCTGGGAATCTGCTGGTGGAGCCCCAGGAAGAGCAGGTACCCACCTTGGTCCCCCAAATCACTTCTGGGGCACCCCATGCCACTCCCAGGGCACACAGTATAGCTCCTGGGGCATCTCACATCCCTCCCTGGGCGGGACCCACTGTCAGTCCCAGGCACCCCATATTGTTTCCAGGGCACCCCGTATGACTCTCAGAGCACCCAGTGTCACTCCCGGGGCACCGAGTATCACTCCTGGGCACTCCATATTGTTTCCAGGGCACCCAGCATCATTCCCAGGGCATCCCACATCTCTTCTAGGGTACCCCACATCATTCCCAGAGCATCCCACACCACTCCTGGCGCATCCACATCAGTACCAGGGCATCCCATGTTGCTCCCGGGGCCACTGCAGGGTCCCCAGCTGTGATTTGGCTGGGACTCTCTGGGTGCCCCCCCAGCTCATGACACCCCACCTTTGCTCTCACCCAGGCTGGGGGACACTCACGGGTGCTGGAGGGACCCAAACGGCCGAGCAGCTGGGGGCCAGGGAGCTGTGAGAAGGTCAGTGCAGCCCTGCAGCCCCCGCCTGGGGGTCCCCGGGGACACAGCACCCACTCACCCACTGGCAGTGCCGGGGAGCACCGTGAGGTGCCAGAGGCACCCAAATCTCTGTCCCCGGCGGAGCCCCCCGCGCCGCCCAGCGGGGACAGGGAGCCGGAGCGCGCTGCAGAGGATTTGCAGGTGCTGAGCAGCGAGGAGGAGGAAGAGCAGGAGGAAGGAGATGCCAGCATCCTGCCGCCCTCGGTGCTGGACCAGGCCAGCGTCATTGCCGAGCGGTTCGGCGGCGGCAGCAGCCTGTCCCGGCGGAGCAGCCTGGCACTGGAGGGGCCACTGGGATGCGCCCCCAGCCACGGCGGCAGCACCCTCAGCCTGGACGGGGGCCCCCCGCTCGAATCCAGGGAGTCCGGGGACTCCTGCAGCACCATCCCCTCGCCCGAGCCCTTCGCCAGAGCCCGCCGGGAATCGCTGCTCTCCAACCGGGACCGCCTGCTCCTCGACAAGATCAAGTTCTACTACAGCCACGCCGAGCATCGTGATGCCAGTATATCCACTGCCACAAGTTTCGGGGAGCACCGCCGCGAGAGCCTCTCCTTCATCCCCAAGGGGCTGGTGCGCAGCTCCGTGTCCCGCCTCAACAGGCTCCCATGGCCCCCTGGGAACCCCGAGCCCCCCGCCCAGCCCGAGGCACCGGAGCTGTACCAGGAGAACAGGGTGCAGCCCCCCGAGCCGCTGCTCATCCAGGAGGAGGAGGATGTGGACGCTGGGGGGTCACCCCCGGGGCCGCCCCCCCAGCTGCTGCTGACCTCTCCTCACCTGGGCCCCAAGGTGTACCAGCTGGCACGGCAGTACAGCCTCCGCATCAAGAGCTGCCGCGCCGGCGCCCGCCGGCCCCCGCTTCCGCGGGAGGACAGAGACCCCCCTCCCAGCACCCCCTCGCCAGCTGCGCCGCGGGACGGGGGGCTGGCCGTGCCCCCGTCCCCGTGCGTCCCCCGCAGCCCCTCGAGCCCCGTGGGCGCCGAGCCCTTCGTCTGGCCCAACGTGCGGGAGCTCCGTGCCCGTTTCGGTGCTCCCCGGGCCTCGCCCGTGAGCCGCAGCCGCTCAGCACCAGAGGGTCCCGTTCGGGACGGGCGCTCCGCCAAGAAGGAGTGCGGCGGCGGCGGCCGGAGCCGGAGCGCCGAGGCCAGTGCGGGGTCTGACGGCTCGAGCCCGGCGCCAGCGAGGCACAGCAACGACGGGGCGCTGTGGTTCGCGGTAGAAGCCCCCCTGGGCCCCGGGCTGCGGGTGCTGGTGATGGAGCAGCTGCCGGAGCCCCCCGCGTACGTGCAGATCCGCTCGCCCGTCACCCGCGAGAAGATCTGCCTGAAGGCGGTGGTGGAGCGCTGCAAAGCCTACCAGGCTTCTGAGGAGTACCGGCGGCGCTTCCCCGAGCCCCCTGACACCCCCGAGCCCCCCCGCCACGGCCTCGTCAGGGACCTCCGGCGGAAGTTCCAGAGTCTCGACGATGCCAACTAGGGGAAAGACGGAGAGAAGGGGCACCCCACGGACCCTCAGGGGAAGGAGCACCCATGGACCTCCAACTTACCTGGAAGAAAGGGCACACCAGGGCGCCCCAGGTTGTTTGGGAGAAGGAGTACCCTAGGGACCCCTAATTTGCCCAGGAGAAGGGGCACGCCATGGATATCCCCAGCCCTCCTGGAAGAAGGAGCACCCTATGGATAGTGAACTTCTCCAGAAGAAAGGGTATCCCATGGCCCCCCAATCTACCTGGAAAATGGGGCACCCCGTGGACTCCCTCAATCCACCTGGCTGAAAAAGCACCCTGGGAACCCCCAACCTACCTGGAAAAAGGGGCAGCCCATGAACCTCCCCCCCTGCCCAGGACCAGGGGCCCCCTGTGTCCCCTCCGTGCCCCCCACACCCCCCCCTGCACTCAGCACTGCACCTCACTTGCTTTCTTATCTTTAATAAAAAAGCACCCCAAGCTGAACCCAAAGTTCCTCTCTTGTTGCCCAAACCCCCCCCCCGGGGTGTCTTGGCCCGGCCGTGTGGTGCAGGGGGGTCCCCCCGCCCCGGTTGGGGTGGGCACGGGGTGGGGGGTGCTGGAGAGGGGCCCCCATGGGCTGATGCTCTTTGGTTGGTGCCCGTGGGGGCTGGGTGGGGGGTCCCCCCCTCTCCACCCTCGTGCTGCAGGGGGGGGTTTATGGCTTTGGGGGGCACCCACGCACCCCCCCGTGTGGGTGCTGGGTGGGGGTCCATGCACACCTGTGCCGTGCGTGCAGAGGGCGGGGCCGGGGGGTGCACCTGCATGCGGGGACACACGTGTGCAGACGTGTGCGTGCAGGGACACGTGTGGGCACGAGGGGCACACGCCTAGGGGGGGCCACCTGCGCTCGCCTCCACACAGGCGTGTGCCTGAAGCGTGTAAATGTATGTATATATATAAATACAAATATATATATATATATATATATATATATACACCTGTGCACACGGATACGTGTGCTCGTGGGGGGGCTCCTACCCACATGTGACCCCCCCCCACGTGCCCTCTAGACCCGGTGGTACCTGTACAGGTACCGCACACGTGTGTCCTTACACACGCATGGCCTCCCTGGTGTGACGTCGGGTGTCCCCCCTGCCCGCCATCCAGGGGGGTTATTTCTTTTTTGGGAAGAAGCTGAAGCGTTTCTCCTTGTCCTTGCGGGGCAGGGGAGGCTCGGGGGGGGCCGGGGGCAGGGACAGGGGGAGGCTCTGCGTCTTCCCCCAGCTGCCCCGACACTCGGTGATGGCCGCGCTCAGCCCCTGCAGCCAGGCCTGCAGCTCCTCCTGTGGGCACGGGGGGGAAGATCAGGAGGGGCTCCCCTGTCCCCCCAGCACCTTCCTGGCCACTCCCGTGTCCCCCTGGGTGATGCCAGTTGCCTCCCATCTTCCCCAGCAACCCACATTCCTCTGGGCACTGCCAGCCCTTCGTGTCCTCATGGCACCTCTTGCCACCCCTGCGTCTGCTGACCACCACTGGCCCCCCAATGTCCTCCTGGCCACCCCTGTGTCCCTCTGGGCACCACCAGCCACCCCACGTCCCCCCAATCACTGCTGGCCACCGTCACATCCCCTGGGCAACGCTGATGTCCCCCTGTATCCCCCCCGGTCACTGCTGGTCACCACCATGTCCCCCAGCCACCCCGTGTCCCCCCAGGCCACCCCTCACCTCGTCCTTGCCATGGAACAGCCACTCGCTGCCGTTGCTGAGCCTGGGGACAGAGCACATACGCCAGTGCCACACATGCCCAACCGCGCCCCCCGTGCCACGCCGCGCCCTCACCTGAGCTTGAAGACGTGTTTCTTCTTCTTGTAGCCGGCGGGGACCTCGCAGCGGGCATCGCGCAGCCCCAGGGGCTCCTCGCCCTGGCACGGCAGCCCCAGCGCGCGGCTCTTGGCGTCCTTGAAGAAGGCGAGCTGGCCGCCCCGCAGGACGCAGTACCGCGTGCTCCACGACCTGCGCCGGCACCGGGTCACGCCGGTGTCACCGCCCCGCTCGGGGACACCGTGGGCCCCGCCGCCGCCGCCACCCTGCCTACCGGTTGGACGCGCGCTTGGTGGCCGCCTCCAGGTCGTGCTTGCGGCCGAGGTAGCCCTCCAGCTGGACGCTGCTGACGCGGGCCGGCAGCGTGGCCGGCTCCTCCGGCTCCTCCCGTGGTGGCCGCGGGGCTGGCGACACCGGCTCCTCGCCACCCGTCCTCGGCGCCAGCTGTCGCAAAGCAACGGCGCGGTTACGCCGCGGCGTCGCCCACCGCCACCGAAGGGTGCGTGGGGAGAGGTGTTGTGTCCCCCCGTGGTGGCACCGGGCACGTGGGTCACTGTCACCAGTGGGTCACGGTCCTCACGCTGGTCTATAAGCTCCAGCCTGGTGGTGGGTCACCCCCAGGTCTCAGTACCAGTGACCCCACCAGCTCTGCTGTGTGGGAACTGGTGGCTGCTGGTAGGACTCCAGTGAGTGTATGGGACGCGGTCCAGCCCTGAGACCCTCAGTACAGTGTCGGTGACCCCACCAGCTTGAATATTCAGGAACTGGTGGCTACTGGGAGGACTCCAGTGATGGCTGGGACCCTCACTGAGGTGCCAGTGACCCCACCAGTTCTGATATGTGGAAACTGGTGGTTACTTGGAGGACCCCAGTGAGCATCTCAAACACGGTCCAGCCCTGGGACCCCCAGTACAGTGTCAATGACCCTACCAGCTTGAATATTCAGGAACTGGTGGCTACTGGCAGGACCCCGGTGAATGGCTGCGATGTGGTCCAACCCTGGGACCCCCAGATCACAGTGACAGCGACCTCATCAGCTCCGGCACGTGGGAACTAGTGGCTGCTGGGAAGACCCCAGCAAGCAGCAGGGACCCTCAGCACGGTGCCAGTGAAGCCACCCCAGCTCCAGTACGTGGGAACTGGTGGCTACTGGAAGGACCCCACTGAACCACTGGGACATGGTCCAGCCCTGGGACCCCCAGCTCTCGGTGCCAGTGGTGCCCCAGATGTGGGGTGATGAGGTTGAGCCGAGCCAGGTGAGCAGTCCTGGGAGCCACCCTGCTGTTGCCACCAGCCCAAGGCCTTGGGAACAGCAGGAGGTCCAGTCAGGGGCTGTGGTCCCCAGTAAAGGGGACACCCATCCAGCTGGTGCCACAGGAGGGGCTCGGCCGTGGTCCCTGTCCCCAAGGAGCTAGGAGATGCCCGTGTCCCCAGACAGGCAGAAATGATCTTGGGCCCAAGTCAATACTCAGGGACCCTGTTCCCACGCAGGCAAAAGTGATCTTGTCCCCAGGGGAGTCAGGAGATGCCTGTGTCTCCATGCAGATGGGGCTCCTGTCCCCGAGCACGTGAAAGTGTCCATGTTCCTGAGCAGGCAGAGAGGACCCTGTCCCCATGGAGCCAGAAGATTCCCAAGTTCCCAGGAAGGCAGAGCAGGACCCTGTCCCCATGGAGCCAGAAGATGCCCAAGTTCCCAGGAAGGCAGAGCAGGACCCTGTCCCCATGGAGCCAGAAGATGCCCATGTCCCTGAACAGGCAGAGGGGGCTCCTGTCCCCAGGCAGATGAAAGTGGCTGTGTTCCCAAGCAGGCAGAGCAGCACCCTGTCCCCAGGAGACGCCCATGTCCCCAAGCAGGCAGAAATGATCTTGTCCCCATGTAGGTACTCCAGGATCTTGCCACCAGGCAGGGGAAAGTGATCTTGTCCCCAAGGATCCAGAAGATGCCCATGTCCCTGAGCAGGCTGGCAGTAGGCAGAGGGGGCTCCTGCCCCCAGGCAGATGAAAGTGGCTGTGTTCCCAAGCAGGCAGAGCAGCACCGTGTCCCTGAAGAGCCAGAAGATCCCTGAGCAGGCACAAATGATCTAGTCCCCGTGTAGGTACGCAAGGATCCTGTCCCCAGGCAGGGGAAAACGTTCCTGTCCCCCAGGAGCCAGCAGACACCCGTGTCCCCAAGCAAGCAGAAGAGGCAGAAGGAGTTCCTGTCCCCAGGCAGGCAAAGCCACCAGAAAGCCATCGTGTCCCCACGTAGGTAGAGCAGGCAGGAGGAGCAGAGAGGCTGGCAGCGGGCACAAGGGGGCTGGCACACGAGGTGACAATGCCCCGAGGGGGGCAGTGCCCCGTGGAGTGAAGACGCCTTGCAGGGTGTCAACGCTGTGGGGGTAACGATGCCCCACAGGGTGCTAATGTGGCAATGTCCCACAAGGTGACAATACCCCAGAGGGTGACAGTGCTCCATGGGGTGACAACGCCCCATACAGTGATGGTGTCTCTTGGGGTGACGATGCCCCTGCAGGGTACTGATGTCCCACAGGGTGCTGATGTCCCTCTGGACGACAATGCCCCAGGGGGTGACAACACCCCAGGGGTGACGATGCTCCTTGGAGTGACGATGCCCCACAGGGTGACGATGCCCCATGAGGTGACAGTGCCCCACAGAGCGATGATGTCCCTTGGAGCGACACAGTAGCTGGGATCTGCCCCCCCCCAGGGCAGACGCTCCAGCTCTGACTGCTGCACTGATCCCAGACACACACATTCACCCACGGGTGCCACCCCCCATGCCACCCCAGGAGTTGGGGCAAAGGGGACCTGCGGCACCCCTCTGCCCGCCTGGCCTTTTTGGGGTAATGTAGCATTTATTCAACTCAAGGCAAGGACAAGGTGAGGGTTGGGAACACAGGGAGTCATCAACACAATGTGGTCACAGTCACAGGGGTGCCAGGAACTGTGGGACATGCAGGGAGATGGTTTTGGCTGTCGGGGAAGGTAAAAGCTAAACTCAAGAACTGACCGGCTCTGGTCCATCCGTGGTGGGCAGCGAAGCGTCCTGTGTGCTCACATCCTTACTCTTCTCCTCCTCATCCTCTTCCTCCTCAGACCTGCGCAGGGAAGCAGCTGTTCAGCATCCCCATCCCAGATGTGATCCTGTAGGGATTTGGGGTTGGCTGCGGCTGTCCCGTCCCCCCCCAAGGGATGAAAGCCCTGTCAGGGTGAGGCTTGACCTTCATGCTGTTGAAGAGCATCGATTTGTTGCTTGGAAAAGGCAAATTGCTAAAAAGCCCCTTAATGCTAAAAAAAAAAATCCTTAATGGTTTGAGAAAAATGATGTGGAAGTGGTATCCCTGGCCATGTGGAATGGTGGTGGCAGCCCTTACCTGGCATCCAGCTCGCCATCCAGATCCAGGTGGTATTCGGGAGGCTCAGAGCGCGTTGTCCCGTCCTGTGCCAGCCCCTCACGCAGCGACCGCCCGCCCAGGAGCTCCAGCTGCCAGGGGAAAAGCGGGGAAAGTGTTATGGGATGGTGGGAAAGCTGAGGCAGGGCAGGCAGAGGCCTCATCATGAGCCTTCCTCACCGTTGTCAGCTTCCTGAGGGCGGCGATTCGCTCCTCCCAGGTGGCCGAGGACTTCTCAAAAGCCTCGTGTCGCTTCAGCAGCTTTTCCACTGCGTCCACCGTCTGCCCGTAGTCGCTGCTGGCCAGGTAGGGCTCCTGCGCCATTAGCCACGACTCGGCCACCGAGGCATCGCGGGAGAACTGGCAAACCTCCAGCACTGGGAGAGGGACAGACAGAGCTCAGCCCCTGGCCCACCCCCCTTGCTGCCCCCTGGCACTGCTGTGCCCCTCCCCGGCACCCCAGGTGCACTCACGCAGCCGGAGCCGCTCCCAGCGCTGCTCCCACGTCTCCATCATGGCTTTCCTCTTGTCCACCAGCTCCACCAGCTTCGCCTTGATCTGAGAGGGAAAGCTGTGAGGGGGGGGCCCTGGTGGCACTGTCCCCACCGCCCGCCCTCCCTGATTCCCTCGCTCACCTCTGGCGAGTCCTGGTGTTTGCGCTGCAGTAGCTTCTTGCCCAGCTCGATGCAGGTGGTGAAGTTCTTGCTCCGAGCGTCCACCTCCGCCCTAATTCCCTGGTGGTACTTCATCAGCAGCTCCACCGAGGAAACATCCCTGGGGACAGAGGGGCACCAACGTCAGCAGTGCCATCGGTGCCGTTCCCCTCCCAGGTGCCGGCCGGGCGCATCCGTACCTGGGTTTTTCCTGTGTCTCAATCTGCCGGACGGTGCTCTCCATCCAGGAGAGCAGATCCCGTGCCATGCTGAAGAAGCGGTGCTTGTCGGCCGTGTCCACCAGCCGTGCCCGGCGCCCGCTGCACGCCTCCAGCAGCTCCTGCAGCGCTCGGGACACCTCCTGCTCCTGCTCCTGGATTCCGGCCGCCTTCTCCCCGGCATAGGCGGTCTGCAGGCGCGCCGCCGTCTCCCGAAACTGCTGCACCTGCACGGAGCATCATGGAATGGCTCAGGGTGGGAGAGACCTTAAAGACCATCTAGCCCAACCTCCTGCGGTGGGTAGGGGCACCTTCTACTAGACCCCTGGGAATGCTGAGTGCTGGCATCCGCAATGCCGGGATGGAACCTCACCTGTGCCTCCAGCAGCTGCAGGTCCCTCTCGAAGGCGCTGTGCATGCGGTGAAAAGCCTCCACTGTACCAGCGTCCTCGCCCAGGTCCTGGGGCAGCTCCTGGCGCCGGGTGGCGATGAGGGCCAGCAGCTCAGCGCCGTCGTAGAAGTACTTGTGGAGATCGTGGGAAGCGGCGAGGAGCTGCATGCGGGTGTCGATCAGCTCCAGCAGGTCGGCCCAGCTCTCGTTCAGCCCGTCCTTCCACTCGGCCATAGTGGCCGCCTCGGTGTGCCCCGCGTCGATGAGGTCCTCGATGGTCAGGTTCACCCGGTCCACGCGCTCCTGCCCCACGCTGCCCGTCTCCCGCGCAAACTCCCGAAACTTCTCCCGCAGGAGCTGCACAGAGGGGAGAGAAGAGTCAAGTCACAGCCCCAAACCACCCATTGGCACGGCCACGCTCACCCTGTGACCCTCACCGTGACGTGGTCCAGGTCCTGCCCCATCTCCTGGGAGGAGGCGACCACGTCGCGCTCGGCGATCCACTGCTCCAGGTCTTCCACCTCCCGCTTCAGCTGGAAGAGGTGGGACATGTTCTCCAGGCGCCGGCGGCGCTCCTCAGCCGCCTCCTTCAGCCCCGCGTAGTGCTTGTCCACCTGGCCCTGCAGCCGGATGATCTGCTCCCTGCGCGGCCCCGGCACACAGACACCCAGTTCTCACCCGAGAAAAGATGACCTCGGCCCACCCGTGTTGACAACCGGTGGGGTTTGGAGGCGAAGGACCCGCTCTGTGCTCCCCATATCCCTCTGCAACCACCTCCCTGCCCGACCGGAGCAGCCAACGCCGCCAGAGCTCCAAACCCCCCCACCCACCCAGCGCTGAGGGCAGGGGACTGCCCTGAGGGACAGGGGACACGCAGCGGTGGCACCTACCCCTCGGGGTGACCGGCGGAGAGCAGCTGCTGTGCCCTCCCCGCCAACTCCTTGATGGTTTGTCCGTAGTCCTCGATGGAGCGCAGCTGCCGGATGTGTCTCTTCAGCATCACCAAGCCACTCTCCTCATCCTATGGAACGGAAGGCACAGGCGTGGTCGGGGGACAGGAACCGGGGTCAAGACCCGCCACCCACCCTACAGGGATGTCCTGGCTCCATCTCTTGCCTTGGGGAGCAATGCTGAGCTCAGTGGGGCATGGCATGTGATGGCATGGCATGGGGTGGATAGTGTGTAATAGCACAGGAATGGCACGCAGGAGCACGACACAGTGTGTCCTGTTAGACATGGATGACCTCCAAGAGCACAGCATAGCATGGCACGGGTTGACACGGGGTGTCCCAGCA
This sequence comes from Pseudotriccus pelzelni, assembly GCA_035584735.1. Lineage (NCBI taxonomy): Eukaryota > Metazoa > Chordata > Aves > Passeriformes > Tyrannidae > Pseudotriccus > Pseudotriccus pelzelni. Next base: position 9,816,470 of record JAWMRA010000161.1, on the reverse strand, counting down.
CAGCACCACATGGCACAGACCCCCCACGTTATGGGGCACCACATGGATCCGCTCCTCACCTTTGGCTTCTCCTCAGCTCCCATGAAGAGCTCCTGCTCGCTGACCCAGGCCTCGGCCTCGCTGGCATCCAGGTAGTACTGCTGGGCCTCTCCAGCCTCCTGCAGGCGCCGGTGCCGGGCGGCCGCCTCCTCCTGAAGTGTCTCCCACAGCACCCGCAGCTCCTGCGCCCGCGCCGCCAGCTCCGGGCCCGGCTCCTCGCCGCTCCCTGCCGCCTCTCCCCGGCTGAGCACCTCAGCCAGGCGGGGGGCATGGCCCGCCAACTCCTTCTGCAGCGTCTGCCGGGGGACAGGAGGTCACGGTGAGGGTCACCCAGGGGATGGGCGATCCCACGGGACCCTCTAGAGTGGTGGGTGTTGCCGCAGCACCCGGGCTCACCTCGTTCCTCTTGGCCAGGCGCTGCACGGTCGGGAGGTCAGTGCCGTGATCCGTCGACCTCGCCAGGGACAGCCGCTCCTGCACCCACAGCTGTGGGAAAGAGCACCCACTGAGCCCCCCGCAGAACTCATGGGTGCCCCCTGCGCCTCGGACCCTGCTGCGGTGAGAATGCTCACCGTCTCATCCTCCAGATCCCGCCCCAGCTGGTACATGGCCTTGGCAGTCTCCAGCTCCTTCCTCTTCCTCTCCAGTGGCTCCAGCAGCTCAAGGACCCGCTGCCGGAGCATCTGCTCCTGCCTGGTGGCGTCTGGCATGCCCCCAGCACCAGGGGTGCCCTGCCACCCCAGTTCCTCCAGCTCCTTCATCCACGTTCCCACTTGCTCTTCCAGTCTCTGCAGAGGCAAACCCACGGGAGCTGGGGGTCAGAGCCAAGCTGGAGACCTCCAGCCCCATTTGGGAACAAACCCCGTCACTTCGGACCTCCCGCTCCTTCCCAAAGGAATCAGTGAGGTTCCCCCAACCCACCGTCAACCTCTTCAGCAGCAGGTTGGTGGCGGTGAGGTCCTGGACCTTCTCGGCGGCGCGCAGCTCCTCCTGCGCCCGCCCCAGCCACCTCTCCAGCTCCGCGTAGCTCTGGGCGTACAGCGCCGAGCGCTCGGCCTCGAACAGCTGCCGGCCCTTCTCCTCGGCGGCGCCGCGCAGCCCGTCCCAGCGCCGGCGCAGCTCCTCCAGCCGCCGCAGCACCACCGTGCCGTACTGCGGCTTGCGGCTCGCCAGCTCCGTCCCTTCCTGCAGCGACAACAGACAGGCTGGTGGCCACCACGGCACAGGGGCATCCCTCTCATACCGCAGGCTGAGATTCCGCCTGAATCGGGGAATCACTAAGGTTGGGAGACACCTCCAAGGCCAAGGAGTCCAGCAATTCCCTCAATACTGCCAAGGCCACCACTGACCACGTCCCCAAGTGCCACATCCACATGGCTTTTAAATCCCCCTACCGCTGCCCTGGGCAGCCTGTGCCAGGGCTGGATAGCCCTTTCCATGAAAGAATTTCCCTTGATATTCAACCTGAACCTCTCCTAGTACAGGTTGAGGCTGTTTCTTCCTGTCCTGTCCCTTATTTCCTGGGAGCAGAGCCCAACCCCACCTGGCTCCACCCTCCTGTCAGGGAGTTGTGGGGAGTGAGAAGGTCCCCCCCTGAACCTCCTTTTCTCCAGGCTGAGTCCCCTCCCCAGCTCCCTCAGCCATTCCTCATGCTCCAGACCCTTCCCCAGCTCCATTGCCCCTCTCCAGTCATGGTGCCGGCACCCACCGCCTCAATCTTCTCCAGCCAGCTCTGGTTGGGTGCCAGCTCAGCCATGAACGCCTGGTGCTTCTGCCACTTGCTGTGGAGACCACGGGCTTCTCCATAGGAGACATCCTGAGCCATCAGCATCTTCTCCTCTACCCAGGCATCAAACTGTAGGGAAAGGGTGTCAGGACTTGACCGGTGGGGATGCCCCAGGGGTATCACCGGCTGTGCCATGTTCCTACCTCCCGGCAGCTCTGCAGGAAGGTCTGCAGGTCATGGTTGTCCTGTAGCAAACCAGCCACCTCCTCCACCTTGGCCATGACAGCTCCGTGCCTGGCAAGGGACCGTGGATGGGCAGGGTCAGCCCCACTGCCCACCCGCTGCCCACCCACCCACCAGCCCTGAGCTGGACTCACCGCTCCTGGAGAGCCTGACACTTCTCGGAGATCTTCTCGGCAAAGATGTTCCCTTCGGCCACCAGCTTGGTGCCACCAGCCACTGCCTCGGGGACCTTCTCGGCACTGCTCTCCACGCTGGCACGGAAATCCTGGAAGCGGCGCAAGGCAGCGGCCGAGCCCTCCAGCGTGGGGGGCAGCTCCAGGTGGGACAGCGTGTACTCCTGTGGGGGAGCACGGCAAGGGGTCAGCGCAGGGTCACCCCTTTTTGGGTGTGCCAAGGAACCCCAAAGGACGTTGCCTGGGCACCCACCTGGTTAGTGAGGAGGATCTCTGCCTGCTTGGCGTCGCGGAGGAACTCCTGGAAGCCGCGGCACTGGGCGAGGAAGCGCTGCCGAGCCTCCGCCATCCTGCCCAGGGCAGCCCAGCCGGCCTCCACGCCGCCCAGGCGCTGCCGCAGCGCCTCGTACTCAGGGTCCGTCTGCCCCCCCAGCACCCGCTCCCCCGCCTCGACCAGGGCGGCGAAGGCACCCGCGTGCTCCTCGGCGTCACGCCGGGCCGCCTCCTGCCGCTGCAGCATCTCCTCCGCCTCCGCCAGGGACGACGGCACCTCGTCGGCAGCCGCCACGGCTTTCTGAGCGCCGAAGAGCCACGCCTGGAAGTCATCCAGGTCCTGCAGGAAGCTCCGGAGCTGCCCGGCTTCCCCCAGGGATGCCGCCCGCTCTCCCAGGGCCGCCTGCAGCTCGTCCCAGGCGGACGTCGCCGTCGCCAGCCTCTGGGCCACCTCCGGGGCCGCCTCGGGCCGCTCCTCAGCCAGGCGCTCAGCCTGGGAGCGCAGGGCGGCCAGGCGGTCCTGGGCCACCGCCAGCTCCCGCTCGATGCCGTAGAGCTTGCGCTGGGTGGCCAGGACGCCGGCCAGGTCACGGCCCAGCTCGGCTGTGGCCTCCACCGCCCGGGCTTTGCTCCGCAGCCATTGCTGGGTCTCCTCGGACTCCAGGTTGTAGTTAAGGAGCCGCAGTGCCGAGCCCACCGCCCGCCGGCGCTCCGACACCAGCTCCCGGAACCGGTCCCACCTGCGGGACAGAGGGCGGCGATGGCGGGGGGCACACTGCTGGGATGTCACCCGCCAGCCCACCCCAGTGTCACCCACCACGGTACCTCTTGTTGAGCTGCTCCTGGCACTGCCGGACCTGGGGGCTCCGGGGGTGCCCGCCGGCCAGGAGCCCGTCGGCCGCCTGGTTGACCGCGGCGATCTGGGAAGCCACGGCGGCCATGTCCTGCTCCAGCCCGTCCAGCCTGCGGGGACAGCGGGGCTGAGCGCGGGCAGCACCTCGGGACGCGAGCGCGGGCGGCACCGCCACCGCTCCTTACCTGCGCTGCGCCACGTCCAGGTCCTCCAGCGCCTGCGGCACCTCCAGCTGCGCCAGCCAGGTCTCCTTGGAGCCCATCCAGAGGTGGCAGGCGTCGCTCTCCCCGAAGACGGTGTAGAGGTCCAGGGCGTCCCGCAGCTGGCGGCCGCGGCGCTCGGCCAGCGCGGCCGCCTGTGCGTGCAGCTCCCGCAGCGCCGCCAGCCGGCTCTGCGCCTCGGGGCCGGCCCGCAGCTCCGGCGGGAAGCCCTCGGCTTGCTGCGCCAGCCGGTCCAGCTGCTCCCGGGCGGCCGCCAGCTCGCCCAGCAGCTCCTGGTGCTGCCGCAGCAGGACGAGGGTGCGGGATTCATCCTGGCCCAGCTCCTCGGCAGCCGCCCGCCGCTGGGCGTCCTGCAGCCCCTCCGCCAGCTCCTCCACCTCCACCTGGAACTGGAAGAAGCCCTCGGCTTCCCGCAAGCCGCGCCGACGGAACGCCGCCAGCTCCTCCAGCTGCGTCCACAGTGCCCGCACGGCCGCCCCCCGCTCCCGCAGCCGCTCGGCTGCCCGGCCCGCGGCCGCCAGCCCCTCGCCCGCCGCCAGCGCCTGCTGCAGCCGCCCGCCCCGGCTCCGCAGCTCGGCCTCGAAGGCAGCGTGACGGCGCTGGAGCAGCAGCACACCCGGCAGGTCCTTCCCGAAGTCCAGGGAGGAGTAGAGCTGCTCCTGCTCCTTGATCCAGCTCTCCGCCTCGTCCAGCTCCCACAGGCAGGTCCAGAGGGAGCGGGATTGCTCCAGCAAGGCTCTCCTCCGTGCCGCCAGCACCTGCAGCTCCCGCCGGCACATCTCCAGGTGGCTCACGCGATCCCGGATGACTTTGGGGTCGCAGGGACGGTAGCCTGGACAAGGATCGAGGAGGGCGCCCATCAGCACGGCATCCTGCCTTCCCCTGGCCCTGCCATGGATGCCGGGGTGCCCTGGCACACCCACCCTCGGCGTCGGCGAAGCGGAGGGCGGCCGCACTGATGGCCCGGGTCGTCTCTGCCTGCATGGCCATGTCAGCCTCCAGCAGCCGGTGGGTCTGCAGCAGCTCCTCTGCTTCCAGAAGGTGCTTCCCAGATTCAGGAGATGCCAGTTGCACCTGCAGGAGAGCCTCAGCCATCACCCACTGCCACCCAAAATTGGGCACCGGCACCCCAACATCTCATCTCCTTCCCCAAGGGGGGTGACACCCGAAACCCACGGCTCACCTTGACCTCATCCATCCAGTCAATGCAGTGGAGCATCTCCTGGAAGAGGTGCTGCAGGGTGAGGTTCATCTCCAGCCGCTTGCGCCGGGCAGCCAGCAGCTCCAGGAGCTGCTCCCAGAGCCGCAGGATGTTGTCCTTGCGCGCATTGATGCGCTGGATGTCATGGTAGCCCTCCAGCTCCAGCTCCCTGGCCACCGCCTCGATGGCCTGCACCCGCTCCCTGTAGGCAGCCGTGTCTGTCTCGATGGCCTCGTGCTTCTTCTTGGCCGCCTCCACGGCCGCCAGGTCCTGCCCGAAGTTGTCCTGCCCCGGCACAGAGCCCGTGGTGAGGCTCTGGCAGGACTCCTCAGGGTGGGGGTCCCTGGGGTGGGGGTCCCCGGCCTCACCTGGGCCACCAGGCGCTGGTTCTCGCTCAGCCAGGCCTCCCTCATGGCCGCTTTGCGGTCAAAGCGCCGCGCCAGCTGCTCCAGCTTCTCCTGACGGATCAGCTCATTGCGCAGCGCCAGCTCCCTCTCGTGCTCCGCTTTCTCCAGCTGCTCCCAGGCCTGGGGAAAGGTGACACCGGAGGGGGTGGCATCCTGAACTGCCTTGGGAGATGGACCCAACCCGTCCGAGCACCTGAACTGCTGTGGGACAGACACAGTCTGCCCCAGCAGAGGGATTCAGCTTCCTCCAGGAGACAGGCTCAACCCGCCCCTAGGAGATGGACCTGCTTTGTCCCCAGGACCCACAGGAAACAGACACAACTTTCCCCAGGAGATGAACTCAAATTGCCCCAGGAGATAGACCTGACTTGACCCCAGCAGACAGACACCAGCTTCCCCAGGAGATGGACCCCATACCCGGTTGATGTCGGAGACCAGGCGCCCTTCGTGCGGGGTGTAGACACGCTGGTTGTTGGCTCTCATCCGTGACTGGATGGTGAAGAGCAGCACCTCCAGGTTGCCCTTCTCCTGAAACCTGTCACAGAGAAAGTTCACTGGCCACCCTTGGGTGCCCCACAGCACCAGGAAGGCACGGGGAGGGTGGGGGACTCTTACTTGGGGGGCTTCTCCACGGTGCGGTAGGTGCTGAAGGCTTGCAGCTGGTGCTGCACCCCGGCCAGCGAGTTGGCGAAGCTGCGGCTGTTGAGGGAGGCGATGGTCTGCTCAATCCAGGTGAGCAGGTCTGATGCCAGCCCCCCGTAGCCCTCGATCATCCGCTCCGTCTCCTTGGCGTGCTCAATGACCTGTGGTGGCACCGGCGGTGAGTGTGGGGGGCCGGCACCGCAACAGAACCCCCCCGACCACCTCACACTGTCCCTTACCTTGCCCAGGCGCCTTCCCTCCACCTCCAGCACCTTCATTTTGGAGAAGTAGTGGTAGAAGGCCACCACGTAGGTGATGATGGACTTCTCGTCAGGGTTCTCCGTGAATACATCTGCCCGGCACCAGCGAGAGGCGTCACTCCTGACCCACCCTCCGCTCACCCCACAGGCCACCATGGCCTTGTGAGTTCTCCCCAGTGCCCACCCAGACCCTCCTTCCCTTCCATGGTCTGGAAACCTCTCTGTGCTCCACAGAGCCCGGCAATGTCCCAGCAGAAACTGAGGCAGGAGGGTTGGCAGCACAGACTCACCTTCAGGGTCAAGGAGCGGGGTGATGCCCAGGTGCCGCTCTGCCACGCTGAACGCGTGCTCCAGGTTGTGCCGGGCGTTGGATTTGGTCAAGTTTTGGAAGTCAACCAGCTCAGGCCTGGAGATGGAGGGCGTGGGACAGCAGTGACACACCTGTGGGACATCACTCAGTGCCACCACTACCCCGGTGCCTGCCGCCATGCCACCTACCTGTGCCTATGGATGAGGGCATTGAAGGCCAGCCCGTCCTTCCAGCTCGAGGTGAAATTGGTGACATTCACATGGGGGTACCTGCAATGGGGACAGGGTGTCACTGTCACCCTCTGGACACTGTCGGACCCCGGAGCAGAAGTGTAGGGCACCTACCCTGCCGTCTTCATCTGGCACCAGAGCAGCAGTGCATCCCGGGCAGAGCGCGTCTCCCGGCCCTCCTGTGTCTCCACAATGATGTCCTGGATCTGGGGGCAGAAGAACATCCCGGGGTTGGAACAGGAGCTCCATGGAGGATGGCTCCTGCTTGGGAATGAGGTGAGGAGCTGAGGGGTGCCCCAAGCCACCTGTTCCCACCTGGAAGCGGAGGATGATGGTCCAGATGAGGCCAAGGACGAGGCGGTGGTTGCCATCCACAATGTCGTGGGAGCCCATGTTCTCCAGGTGCACCCGCTGCTCCTTCAGGAACTGCAGTGCCTTGTCCACATTCTCCAGGCAGTGAATCCGCATCCGGCCCTTGGTGGGCTTGGGCTGGGGCACAACAGCGCTCAGCACTCTCGCCTCCACACCGGGTACCCCAAACCCCCCCGTGGGACACCCCCACGCCCATGCTGCCACCCCAAACCCTGGCCAACGGCAAGGTCAGCTCCCTGGTGGAACAGCTGACGTGACATGGCACGGATGGGATTCCTACCAGAAGCTCTCCCGACAGCACCTCCAGCAGCTTGATGAGCACGCGCCCGTCCCGGAGGTCCATGTAGAGGTCCGAGATGCGGCAGGTGACGCGAGCCAGGTGCGAGTTCACCCACTTGGTGAAGGTTTTCTTCTGCACGGCCTCCCGCTCATCTGCAAGGACAGCGGGCATGGGGTCACTGACAGCACGGACGACCCAGGGGGACTGCGGGGAGCTGGCACCCACCTGCCAGGGCTTTGATGCGGGAGCGCTCAAAGAGCCGCGCCGAGCTGTTGTCGTTGTCCAGCTCATCGTCGGACGCGTCCCAGCGGACGTTGATGCGGCTGTACTGCTGCTGCAGCTCCAGCTGCTCGTAGTCGTTGGCCGAGGTCATGGTCCCGGTGTCCCCCGGCCCGGTGGCCGTCGGCTACCAGCGAGAGGCCCCTGGGGACAGCGGGACCGTGAGAACCAGCGCGGCTGCGGCGGCTCGCCAGCCCTACGGCACGTGGGGATTTGCAGCTCAGAGCGGCTGGATAAGCTGCTCAGAGGGATTTAGCCTCACCCCACCCAGGTGTTGGGGGGGCACCTGGGTGCTGCGTGCTCCAGGACCCCCTGGGCTGAGCTGAGTCGAACCCTGCTGACGGCTATGTATGGTGCTGTGTCCCCACCCAGGTACCTCCTGCCTTACTAGCACCCCAATCCAGGTCTCTGGGGGTGTTCCCCAGTGCTTGTGTGCCCCTAGGGAAGCGGGTGCTGCTCACCCTCGCCCCAACCCCTGCACAACAGAGGGGCTTCACCAACACTGGTGGCAGAAAGTGGGTGACAGCTGCCAGCGGGGGTGGCCACCCACCCCCGCGGACATTTGAGACACAGATAGGACATGGCTGGTATCTAAAAATGCCTCTGAGCAGCTGTCGGTGGCTGCTGGGGCCCCTGAGGGGTGCAAGGAGATGGGCTCTGACTCCCCACAGCCAGCAACACATCCAGGATCACCCCTGGCAACCCAGAGCTGCATGGAGCCCTCAGCTGGCAGTGCTGGGGGGAACCCTGTGTGCCCCAAACAGCTGGTGTCCCCGTGAGCTGTGACACCGCATGATCCCCAAGGCCACCCCCTGGAACCCCTCGGGGCACCCCCTGGATCCCCTCGGGTCCCCCTGGGTGGCGTTATCAGGGCGGCTGGGCTGGACCGCACCCCAACTCCACACCCTAATCGGGGCAGCGCAGGCAGGGCTTGGCTCAGGTCTGGCAGCACCGGGAGTGTGCAAGGACATGGAGGAACATGCAGGAGCGTGGACACGGCAGCAAGGGCACGCAGGAACATGTGCACGTGTGAGGAAGGGCATGTAGAAGTGTGACAGAGCGTGTCCGCGCGAGCGAGAACGAGCGGGAACGTGCCAGAGCGTGCAAGAGCAAGCAAGGACACACAGAAGTATGGCAGAGTGGGCACATGTGAGCCAGGACATGTAGAAACATGCCAGAGTGTGCACATGTGAGCCAGGACATGTAGAAACATGCCAGAGTGTGCCAGAGCATGCACACACCGGCAAAGGCAGGCAGGAGCACACCAGAGCATGTACATGTCAGCAAAGACGTCTGGAAGAGTGCCAGAGCGTGTCAGAGCATCCACATGAGAGCAAGGACATGCAAGAACATGCCAGAGCGTGCAAGAGTGTGCACATACGACCAAGGACATGCAGGACCATGCCAGAGCGTGCACACGTGAGCCAGGCCATGGGACACACACAGCAGGCACATGAGCACGTGCAGGAGTGGGCAGGAGAGCACCGGAGCCGGGCCTGCAGCCCCCTGTGCTGTGGCTCTGTGCCACTGCCGGAGCACCTGGCTCCCCCTGGCAGGAAAGCCCTGTGGGAGCCCTAATTTGGGGACTTTCCCCCCCAGAACTTCAGGGACCGCCAGTGGGACGGGTGTGCTGAGCTGGGTCGGGTCTCTGCAGGACACCTCGGTTGTCACCGTGTCCCTGACAACACGACAGCAGGGCCACGGCCGCGAGCATCCAAGGAGGAGAGAGAGGAGGAGGAGATGACGCTGAAGGGAGCCACAGCAGGCCCACGGGAGTGTTCTGAGCGCGGGCGCTCACCCACCCTTTAAATCTCCCTCCGCCGCACCGGCGCCTTCTGAGCATCCCTCCCTGGCACTGCCACGCCGCCACCGGCACCCGCCACTTGGGAATTGTCATTCCTCCTGCTCGGGCGTGCGGGAAGCTGGGAGTGCCGGCGTGCCGGCCTCACTGCCAGCATCCTGCAGCCGCGGCCCGAGCAGCGTCGCCTTCCCCGGCCAGCGACTCGGCACGGTGAATCAGCACTTCCCGGCTTGGGGCTGGCACTGTGCCGTCGCCACGGTCCCCCCACCGGGCACAGGTGACGTCCCCCCACATCCCAAGGGCAGCCAGGGCGGCGGCTGGCGCCTGGCACCCATGGCACCCTCAAACCCGTTCCCTGGCTCGTGCCTCGCCACCGCAGCGAGCTGCTGGAAAACCCGTTCCCGGGGCACAAGAACTCATCAGGATCCCCCCAAAACACCCCAAAATGCTGCCCCACCACCGCCACCCGCAGCCTGGCGCGTCTCCATTGCTCCACTTCACCAAAACACCTGGATTTGGCATCTCCACCACTGCCCACGGGCATCCACGCTCTTGATGGGAAGGGGCAGGAGCCGGGGGGCATCCCCCCAGCCCCCCAACAGCTTCCTGCCTGCCAGGCCAGGGCCAGAGCCGGGAGCAGATGGTCCTGCTCGGCACGGCCGCGCGGCACAGCACGGGGCGCTCGGGCATGGCACGGCATGGCTTCTCCGGCCGCGCTGCCCCGCTCTGGCCAGGGCTCCCCAGCCATGCTCTCACCCGCCTGGAGAATTTGGGCTTCCCCAGGGCCACATGCTGGGCCATGCCAGGACTGTCCCATGTCACCCAAGCTGGAGACACGCACACGTGCTGACACTCCACAGACATTTTTGGCTATAAATAGGCCTCCCCTGCGCACGGCGCCAGCCGAGCCCCGCTCCCTTCTTAGGAGCTGCCCCCCCTGCACCCCAAAAATCGCCAGCCGGTGCCGCAAAACCACATGATAGCTGTAAAATACTCTGTGGGGGGTTATGCTGGCGCCCAACGGGGCTTTCTGAGTCTCCTGGGCTTGCCACCCTCTTCCAAGGCACCCCAATCTCCTGATTCTGGGAGCTGGAAATTTATAAAGGGAAAAGCTGGGAAATCAGCCCTTGGGGACCCCCAGGTTATTGGGGTAAGGGTGAGAGTTCTCTCAGCCCAGTGCCCACCCATGAGCATCCTTCTGGTGCTGGGATGGGGGGGGGTTAAGGGCACAGCACCCTAAAAACCCTTTCCAGTAACTCCGGTTTGCTCAGTTGCTAAAAACCGGGGGACAAAGTGGGTTGGGTGGTGTGTTCCACCAAGACCCTCTGGACTCGGCTTGCCCAGCGTGTCTTGACAGAGCTGGGAGCACCCAAGACTGGCTTGGGGAACCCTCCAGGGGTTGGCACCCCAGGGGAAGTGTCCCCAAGGTGTCCCCACGTTGTCCCCGGGGTGCCCCAGAAAGTCACCGCCACTCGCCCGTCCCGTCCTTCCTGAAAGCAGCCCCGGGGGACACGGGACGACAGCAGAGCCCCCGCCGCAGGGCGAAAAGGACGTTTTAGCCCCCTCCGGATGGCTCCTCACCCCCCACCAAACTTTCCGCCGTGCCTACCGCCCCCCCGGTACCGCTCCCAGTGCTCGGCGCAGACCCCCCGCCCGGTATCCCCAGGGCGGGCAGTACCTCCCGGTGCCCCCCCCCCCCGGCGTGTCCCCGGGGATCGGCGCCTCCCACCGTCCCCCGAACCCCTCCGTACGTCCCGGAGCGGCGCATCCCGGTGCCGCGGGGTCTCACCTGCGCGGGGCGGCGGGCGGGAGAGCGGCAGCGGCGGCGGCGGGGCCGGTGCGGGAGCGGGGCGGGGGGAGCGGAGCCGCCCTGCACCGCGATATAAATAACATTATCTGGGCGCGCAGGGACATTCCTGCCCGGAGCCGGCGGCGCTGCCCGGCCCCGATAGCCCCGCTCCCCCCGGGAGGGCCGGGCCGAGCAGACCGGGCGGGCGGGGACGGGGATGGGCGCAGGGACGGGGACGGGGACGGGCCGCCCGCCCCGCAATGCAGCACAGCGGCGCCCCCCGGCCGCCAGCGCCACCGGCACCCGCGGCACCGGCAGCATCGGCACCGGCAGTACCGGCACCGGCAGCATCACCGGCACCGGCAGCATCACCGGCGGCACCGGCAACCTGCCGATCGCGGAGCAGCGCAGCGCAGCGCCCCGCCGACACCGGCGGGGGTCCCCGGTGAAACCCCCCCCCCCGGCCAGCCCACGTGTCCTCCGCTAGCCCTGGATGCCCCCCAGCTAGTCACAGGCACCTCGCAGCTGGCCCTCAATGATCCCCAGCCAGTACGGGGTGCCCCCCCCCTGCCGCTAGCCGTGGTTGTCCCTCATTAGCTCTGCCAGTCCCGCAGATACTCCCAGGCCCCCCTGAGTTCGACCTCGGCGTCCCCCAGCTAGCCCCGGGCACGCCCCAATTATTCCTGGGTGTGCCCCAACTAGTCAGTGGTGCCTTCCACCTAACCCAGGCAGCCCCCAGCTAGCCCAGGCCTCTGCGTGATCAGCCCTGGGTGTCCCCCAAAAGCCCTGGATGTGCCTTAGGTAGCTCCAAGTGTCCCCCACTAGCCCTGGATGCCCTCAGCTAGTTCCAGTAACCCCCGGCCAGCCCCGAATGTCCCGAAGTAACCTTGATACCCTCCACTAGTCCCGGCTGCCCCCAGTGTCCTGTACTAGTCCTGTGGGCCCCCAGGTGTCCCCCACTAGTCCCAGGTAGCCCCAGGTGTCCTGCACTAGTCCTGTGTGCCCCCAGGTGTCCCTCACTAGTCCCAGGTAGCCCCAGGTGTCCTGCACTAGTCCTGTGTGCCCCCAGGTGTCCCTCACTAGTTCTGTGTGCCCCCAGGTGTCCCTCACTAGTCCTGTGTGCCCCCAGGTGTCCCCCACTAGTTCCAGGTAGCCCCAGGTGTCCCGCACTAGTCCTGGATGCCCCCAGGTGTCCCTCACTAGTCCTGGGTGCCCCCAGGTGTCCCTCACTAGTCCTGTGTGCCCCCAGGTACCCCAGGTGTCCCCCAGTACCCCCAGTTTCTCCCCCCCCCTCGGCCCCACGCCCCGCCCTTTCCCATCAAGCTCCGCCCACAACCACAGGGAACGTTCTGCGGCCCCGCCCCGCCGCCACGCCCCGCCCCCTGCTCGCAGCTCTCGCGAGACGCGGGTCGCCGGCGGCGCGAGATGTGCGGGGGCTGTGTGGGCACCGAGTACCCGGAGCGGGTGAGGGGCGGGGGGGGCCGGGCCGGGCCGGGACCCACCGGGGCCGCTCCCCCGCCCGGCCCCAGCCTCTGCTGCCGCCCTAGGGCACCACCTGCCTGGAGGGCGGCTCCTTCCTCCTGAACTTCGTGGGCTGCGCGCAGTGCGGCCGCCGGGACTTCGTGCTGGTCGCGAACCGGGCCGCGGGCCTGCACGGCGGGGAGGAGATCGTCACCTATGACCGTGCGAGGGGGGGGGGAGCACCGGGGGGTGGGAGAGGGGCTTGACCTGTGGGATCTGGGGGTCTTGAGGGGGACCTTTGGGGCCTGGGGCTCGGGGGGTCGCTGAAGGTTGGGAGTGGTGACTGCAGGGCTGGGAGGAGTCTGGGGATCGGGGATTCTTGGATGTTGGAGGGGACCTGGGACCTCTGGGGGACCTTTGGGGCCTGGCGTTTGGGGCTGTGTGATGATAGGGAGGACCCGGGCTCAGAGGAGGGGGGAGGCCTAAGGGAGGGTTAATTTGGGGGGCCCAGTATTCATGAGGTCTTTGAGGATGGGAATGTTGGCTTCCCAGGGACAGAGTGTTAAGTTCTGGGGGGGTTATAAGGAAGCTGAGGGACATTAAAGGGGAGTGAGATGCTGGGGGTGGGAATTCGATACTCTGGGGACAGATCTGCACCCCAGGAGCGAGGGCAGGCACGGAGGGTGGGGGCTTGTCCCGAGGAACTGGGAGCGGGGTGTACCCCAGGGACAGCGCCTATGTCCCCTCACCCCACTGTCCCCTGTTCTCACAGACCTGTGCAAGAACTGCCACCACCTGATTGCGCGTCACGAGTACACCTTCAGCGTGGTGGACGACTACCAGGTGTGCCCCTTTTCACCCCAAACCCCTTCCTGGTTCCTCTGCCTCCGGGATGCCAGACCCACCCTTCCACGGGCTGATTCCCACCTGCCCTGGGACAGAGCCTCGAAGGATTCGGAGCCGCATCTCTGTGCCTGGGGCTACCTGGAGGCTCCCAGCACTAGTCTGTGCCTTGTGGGGGGAGCCCAGCTCACCTGGCATGGGAATGTGGGTGATGGGGAGGGCCTGTGCCCCCCATTCCTTATTCCTGTCACATTTTCTATGCAGCAAACTGCTGGAAAAAGGGCTCAAGGGAGCCGGTGGGGCTGGAAATCAGATCCCCCGGCTCTGATTGCAATCGGGGATCGGGTACCGGATCCGGCTCAGGTTTCCCTGTGGGGGAGCAGGGCCGTGGCAGCCCCCCTTTTTCCATCCTCCCCCCTTTTCCTCCCCCCCAGGAATACACCATGCTGTGCCTCCTCTGCGGCCGTGCCGAGGATTCCATCAGCATCCTGCCCGACGACCCTCGCCAGATGACCCCGCTCTTCTGAACTGCTGCGTACCCTGGGACGAGATCGCTGGAACCACGATCCCTGGGGACCACACGGTCCCTTACGTGATTTTCTCCCCCAGACTTCCAGCCTGGATGCAAGGAATGCCCGACGCCGGATGTTCCCGTGTTTCTGGAGCCCTGTGGCTCTGACCCCGGCTGCAGGGATGGGGTGCAGCGCCACAGCCTGAGCCCCCCGTGTGCTGAAGACATAAAGGGGACCCCAAAACAGGGTCCCAAAGGGATTCCCACCTCATCCCTGCCTCAGGAGGCCTCGTGTGTGGGGCAATAAATGTGACATGTGACAGCTCGGTGGTGCAGGTGGGAGTATTTTAGGGGTGGGCTTCACCCCCTGGAGCTGGTGAAAGGTGTTGGGGGCTGATGCAGGGATCAAGGGGGCTTTTCCCATGCCAGGAGTATACAGAATTCCTCTCTAGTCCTTTTCAGCACCTGAGAGCCCACTGCACTCTCACAGTGCTCTCCTAAACCCTGCAGAGAAACAACTTGATTATTTTCCCACCCTGAGGACCTGGTTTGGGGTCACTTCTGTGTGCCCTGGGGTGTGTAACTCAGCCCTGCCCTGCCGGGAATTCCATATTCCTGAGGCAGGAAGGAGCTGGGTGTGGGAAATCACCGCCCTGGGGTGAATGAGGTGCTGTTTTTGGCACCCAGCCCCACCAACACCTGCAGGGAACTGGGTGCAGCCGGCCTGGCCCCCACCTACCGCTGTGCCACCGTTTCCTGGTGGCACAGCCTCGGGGCTGCAGCCTCCTTCCTGCTCCCCGCCGACAGCCCCCCAAATCCACATGGCTGTGGGTACGTTCCCAAAAACCACACGGATCCGGGCGCGCTCCCTCCGGCTCATTTATTGCCCCCAGCTCGTGCCACCCCAGGGGCTCCAACCCTCCACCCCTATCGAGCCCCCTCCCCGTGGCGGTTTCAGAGGGGACTGTCACCCTGCGGAGAGCTGGGGCCACCCCAGGGAGACCTCGGAGCTGGAATCACATTGGAGCCAGGACCGTGCCAGAACTGGGGTTACTTGGCCAGCTTGAGGAGGCGCTGGATGTCGGGCTCCAGCTGCGCCGTGGGCACGCGGGGGCTGTAGCGCCGGAACGGCTCCCCCTCGGGCCCCACCAGGAACTTCTCGAAATTCCAGGAGATGTCGGAGCGCCTCACGGGGCTCCAGGTGACAAAGCGGGGCTCAGACATCAGGTGTGCAGCCTCGTCGGCTGGTGCGGGCAGGTGAGCCTTGAGGTAGGCGAACACGGGGTGGGTGTCGCTCCCGTTCACCTGGCACTTCTGGAACAGGGTGAAGTTGGGCTCGAAGCCGCCCCCGGGCCGCACGTGCTTCAGGGTGTTGAGGATCTCCTCGTTGGTGCCGTTCTCCTGCGGCGGGGAAGGGGAAATCCAGGAGCTGTGCCTTTCCCGGCTCGCCACCACCCCCCTGCCTCGTAGCCCATGGGACTTACCTGGTAGCCAAACTGGTTACAGGGGAAGCCCAGCACGACCAGCCGCCGGGGGTAGCGGGCTTGGAGCTGGTTGAGCTGGGTGTAATCCCGCACCGTGGTGCCTCAGAGCGACGCCACGTTCTCGATCAGGACCACGCGGCCCCGGAAAACGCCGAAATCCACCTTTTCCCCATGCAGGGAGGTGGCGCTCAGGTCGTAGAAGGACTTGGCGATGGGGATGGTCATGGCTGCGGGCGCGGCTGCCTCCCCCCCGCGCCCGCGCCGCCTCTTAAGGGCTTGCCGGCTCCCACGTCATGGTCCAAAGGTCTGCGGGCCCCGCCGCGGCTTGGGAGAAATTGGAGCTGCCCGTCCCACCCGTGGAAGGAGGAAGGTGGCACGGGGCCAGGGCGATGCTCCACCTGCCTCAATAATTCATGGCACAGCGCGGTGCCGCTGCTCATCCCAGTGCCCGCGGGATGTGGGATGCTGCCGGCCTGGCACGACGTACTCCCGAGGTTTGGGAATGCTGGTGGGAATCGGAGAATAATGGGAGTCTGGGAGCTGGGGCTGTGTGGGGTGGAGAGGGGGGGAACGGGTGCCCCAGCGCTTCTTGCCTGGTGGTGCCTTGGCATCGCCTCTGGGGCCTCCTGCGCTGCCATCCCAGTGCCCACCAGTCCCAGGGCCTGCTGGTCCCAGTGCCAGCTCAATCCTTGGGCCTGTCTGCTGTGGTGCCCACCATTGTCCTTGTACCTGCCCATCCCAGTGTCCGGCAGCATCTCAGGGTCCACCTATATTCTGGTGACCACCATCCCAGTAACCACCCATCCCAGGAACCACCCATCCCACTGGTATTGGCCGTGGCACCCCCAGGGTCCCATGCCCCATGTTCCTGTGCCCAGCCTGGAAAGGGGACACCGTCCTGGCTGCCCCCAGTCCCCGTCAATTATTGATCACCGCTCGGGTGTCCGTGCCCGGGCTGTGCCTGCCGCACCCTGCTCCCTGTGTCGGTGCCTCTGGAGGGTGACCACCACCATGGCATCGTGCCCACAGCCCCCCACGGAGCACACGGACCACCGGCACCTCCAGCATCACCTTTATTCTGCAAACGGTGTGTGTAAAACTGAGGGGCTCCCACGGGCACGAGGTGGACGCCGGGTGGGCACACAGCGCCTGGACACCCCCCACCCCACCCTGCACACCGGGGGGGGCACAGGTACCAGGATGGGGGGGCACCCCCAGGCCTTCCCCCCCTCCCATTCCCAGTGGGGTGCCCCATGTCCCTCCCCGCCGCCATGGGGACCGCCCCAATCCCGCCCCTATCGTGCCCTCCCCCGACACAGCCCGGGGCGGGGTCAGGGGGGTCCCAGCCTTCAACACCAGCAGGTTTTGGGGGTGTCCTCGCCCTGCAGAGGTTGCTGCTCCTCCTCCTCCAGCCGGGCCAGGGCGGGGGCGCGGGGGGGTCCCCGCAGCTCCTCCAGCTCTTTGCGGTGCGCCTGCAGCACCAGCTCCGTCAGCCGCGTGAAGGACTGCGGGAGGGGGCGTGTGAGCCCGGGAGAGCGCGCCCCGACCCCTCCAGAACCTCCGGCCCCCCTCCCAGTCCCCTCAGGACCCCGCGGCCCCCCTCCCAGCCCCCCCATACCTCCTTGATGTTGAGGTTGCTGCAGGCACTGGTCTCGTAGAAATCCATCCCGTATTCCCTGGCCAACTGTGGCACCAGGATTTTGGCGGGGAGGGAGCGTGATTTGGTGGGGGGTGGATTCAATAACCCCGCTTCCCCCCCGGAATGTGCACAGCCGGGCACGGACAGACGGGTGAGCTGGGGGGGCTGGCATAGGGAAACCCCCAGGGGCTGGGCACAGGGGGATTTGGGGGTCCAGAGGTTCTAGGGGGGTCCCTGGTTGCTTTAGGGGTGCAGGGGACCACGCTGGAGGTGCGAGGGGGGGTTGAGGTTCCCTGGACACCCTGGGGGCGGACTGTGTGGGGGAAAGGGGGTTCCTGGATGCTCTGGGAGCTGGGGGGGGGGGGGGGTCCCTGGTCATGCGGGAGGGCACTGGGCATGTTTGGGAGTCCCTGGACACGGGTAAGGCTGCAGGAGGGCTGTTGGGGTCCATGGAGAGTGCAAGGTGGGCTCAGGGAGGGACTGACTAAGCTGGGGGTAGAGGAGAGAAGTACTGGATGATTTAGGGGTCTAGAGGTCCCAGGGAGGACACGAGGGGGACTGGGTGCTTTAGGGGTGCAGGGGACCACGCTGGAGGTGAGGGGAGGGGTTGGGGGTCCCTGGACATCCTGGGCAGGGAACAGGGAGGTCTAAGATCAGCCCTTGGGGTGCACAACTACTGTGGGGGAGGAAGGGGGTTTCTGGATAATGGGGGGAGGCTATTTTTGGGGTGCCTGGGTACAGACTGCAAGGGGGTGGGAGATCTCTGGTCATGCAAGGGGGGAGCTGGGCATGTTTGGGGCTTCCTGGACACAGGTAAGGCTGCATGAGGGTTATTGGGGTCCCTCGGGAGTGCAGCGGGGGCCCTGACCACCCTGGGGGCGCAGGGGTTGGGGTCCTGCCCCCCCCGGGGGGCACACGCCAGCCCCCGCTCACCTGCAGCCCTTGCTCTTTGGGCACTTGCCTCTTGTGCTCCTCGTCCGCTTTGTTCCCGATGAGGATTTTCTGGACGCCGTCAGGTGCGTACTGCGGGGCGGGAGGCCGGTGTGAGGATCCACCTCCACCACGGCGGGGGGACCCCCAGCCCTTCCCACCCCCCCATGCACCCCCACCTCATCCACGTCGCTGGCCCACTTTACGATGTGCTGGTAGGAGCGCTCGCTGCTGATGTCGTATACCAGGAAGATGCCCTGCGGGAGGGGGGGCCGGCCATTGACACCCCAGTTCTGTACCTCAGTTTCCCTTCTCCTGCGCGCCAGGGCGGGATTTCCCCCCCCTTACCTGTGCCCGCCGGTAGTACTGCTTGGTGATGGTCTGGTACCGCTCCTGGCCGGCCGTGTCCCTGCCCGGGGACAGCGGATCAGTGCCACCACCCGCGGCACGAGTTGGGCAGGGCTCAGCCCCTACCCCGGCTGGGGGAGCGGGACTCAGACCCTCCAAAAATGCCCCCTCCCCCCGGGATCCGGTGCCGCCACTCACCAGATCTGTATCCGCACCTTGATCCCGTCCACCTCGATCGTCTTCATCTTGAAGTCGACACCTGGCACGGGGACGGGAGAGGGGACGGGGGTGTCCCGGTGTTCCCCACCGCTGGAGCTGCTGTCACCGGGGGCCCTCCGGTCCCCTCCTGGCCCACCCCAAGCCCCACCGTGGCCCGGTCCCGGCGCCCACACCCGATGCCAGGCCTGGCAGGAGGTGCCAGGTAGGTGATCCCGCTTCCCCAGTGCTACGGCTTCCCGGTGCTGTGGCTGCCCACTGCTCCCAGTTCCCGGCTGTATGCTGCTCCCGGTTCCCCCGTGCCCATGATTTCCTGGCTCCCTCATGCTCCCAGTTCCCCGAAGCCGCGGCTCTCCGGTGCCCCCGGTTTCCCAGTTCCCGGGTACCGCGACTCCAGATGCTCCCGGTTCCTACAGTTTTCCTACTCTCTGGTTCCCCGTTTCCCCGGTGTTGCACCTCCCCAGTGCCCACGGTTAACCGTATCCCCGTTGCCCGCGGTTTCCCGGTGCCCCCGCTTTTCCCGTGCCCGCCACTCCCCGGTTTCCCGGTGCCCACGACTCCCGGGTGCCCTGGTTTCCTGTTTCCCCGATCCCGTGGCTTCTCAGTTCCTCGGTTTCCCCCCTCCTTGGTTTCCCGGTTCCCGTGGCTCCCTAATCCCCCCAGTTCCTACGGTTTTCCCGCTCCCCAGTTGCCCGGTTGTCCGTTTCCCCGGTGCTGCAGCCTCCCGGTACTCGCTGTTTCCCGGTGCCTACGGCTCCCTGCTTCCCCGGTGCTGCGGCTCCTCAGTTTCGCGGTGCTCCCTGTTTCCCGGTGCCACGGCTCCCCGCTTCCTCAGCCCCCCGGTTTCCCTTTTCCCTGGCATTGCGGCTCCCAGCGCTCCCGTTTCCCCGGTGCTGCGCCTCCCCTCTACTCCCGTTTCCCCGGTGCTCCCCTTTCCCCGGCGCTCCCGGTTCCCCGTTTCCCCGCTCCCGCCGCCGCGCGCTGCCGGTGCCGGTACCGATGGTGGAGATGTGGGCGGGGTGGAACTGGTTGTCGGTGAACCGGCAGAGCAGGCAGGTCTTGCCCACGCCCGAGTCCCCGAGCAGCAGCAGCCGGAACAGCACGTCGTACTGCTTGGCCATGGCGGGCCCGGGCACCGGGGCCGCACCGGAGTTGCGCCGCCGCCGCGCCGGGCCGGGCTGGCACCGGGGGATGCACCGGGGCGGGGCGAGGGCGGCGGCGGCGGCGGGAGGGGGCACCGGGGCGGCGGGGAGGGGGACCGGCGGATGCTGTGGGGAACGGGGAGGGGACACCGGGGATGCGGGGGAGGGAGCGCCAGGGGCGCACCGGGGATGTACCGGGTGCGGGGCGGCACCGGGGAGGCACCGGGGAACGCTGTTGGGAAACGGGGTGGGGACATGGGGGAAGCACCGGGAGAACGGGTGGGGACACCGGAGAATGCTCCGGAGCACCGGGAGAGGGACACCGGAGTGCTCAGGGGAGGGAGAACCCGGGATACACCGGGGATGCAGCAGGGCTATTGAACCGGGGAATGCTCCGGGGCACCGTGGGGAATTGTAGGAGAGCTCCGTGAGGGACACGGGGGAAGCGGGACCGATGGGGACACCGGAGGATGCTCTGGAGCACCGGGAAGGACACACAAGGGAGGCACTGGGGGATACCTGGGGGATGCTGTGGAAAACAGGAGAGAAATGGGGCATGTACCAGGGGGACCAGTGTGGGCACCGAGGATTCTGAGAACACCAGGGGATGCTCTGGGGGTGCTGGAAAGGGGACAACAGGGGTGCAGCAGGGCACACTGGGGTGACACACGGAGCTGCACCAGGGGAGTGGGTGACACTTTGGAGGGATGGGATGGTATCCAGGGGGGCCTGGACAAAGGTGGGCCCATGGGAACCTTGTGGGGGTCAAGGAGGCCAAGGGCAGAGCTGGCACATGGATCAGGACAACTGCCGGGATCGGTGTGGGAGGGGGATGACGGGATGGACAGCAGCCCAGAGGGGAGGGATTTGGGGGTGTTGGGGAATGCGGGGCTGGATGTGACCTGGCAACGTGTGCTGGCAGCCCAGAAAACCAGCAGTGTCCTGGGCTGTGCCACCAGCAGCGAGGGCAGCAGATTGTCCTCCATTGCCCGGCTCAGGTGACAACCCACCTGGAGCACCGTGCCCAGCTCCGGAGTCCTCAGCATGGGAAGGACATGGAGCTGCTGGAGCAGGGCCAGAGGAGGCCAGGGAGATGCTCCAAAGGGCTGAGGATGGGCTGGGAGAGAGCTGGGGGTGTCCAGCCTGGACAAGAGAAAGCTACAGAGAGACTTTTGAGCCCCTTCCAGTGCCTAAAGGGGCTCCAGGAGAGCTGGAGAAGGGCTTTGGACAAGAGCCTGGAGGGACAGCACAAGGGGGAATGGCTCCGAAGTAGAAAAGGGGAAATTTAGATGGGATATTAGAGAGAAATTCTTTACTGTGAGGGTGGGGAGCCATGGGAAGCGACTTCCCAGAGAAGCTGTGGCTGCCCCTGGATCCCTGGAAGTGTATAAGGCCAAGCTGGATGGGGCTCGGAGCAACCTGGCCTGGTGGGAGGTGCTCCTGCCCAGGGCAGGGGGTTGGCGCCGGACGCGCTCCCTTCCAGAATCCCACGCCGTGACGTCAGCGATGACATCATACGTGACGTCACACACGCCCCGATGACGCAGCGCCCTCCCGGCATGCGCGCCGGGGCCGGGCGGCGGCGTGGGCGTGGCCAAGCGGCGAGGGGCGTGGCCGGCCGGCGGGGGCGTGTGTCGGGGAGGGGGCGTGGCCACCTGTCCCCTCCCGGCCGCCGTCGCCGCTCGGCGCGGGCCGCGATGGCGGGAGCGGCCCCCGGGCCCGGCGGGCGGCGGCGGCTGCGGGACGACGGGCTGCGCACATGCACCTCCGCCGAGCAGGTGTGCGGGGCTCGGGGGCGCCGCCGCGGGGCTCCAGGTGGGAGGAGGGGCCGAGAGTGGGGTCGCCAGGCTGCGAGTGGGACCGGGGTGTGCGGTCCGGGGTGCCGCGGGACCGGCCCTGGGGGTTCCGCGGGGCTGGTCCGTGCGGTGCCGGGCTGCTGCGGGACCGGCTGATCCCCGCCCCGGTTTCCCCGCGCCGGCCGCTGGCCGCGCACGCACCCGGCTGGCACAACATCTCGGGTCACCCGGCGGGGTCTCTGGGGGGGGCTCGGGGGGTGCTGCCGCCCACCAGTCGTGGGTGTCCCACGGGGGCTGTGACACGTCCCCCAGAACTGGTTCGGGGCGGGTGAGAGGTCCTGGGGGGCAGCCAGACCCCCTCCTCCCGCGCTCCGTCCTGATCCAGCCGGTGGCAGCTCTCCTGGCTGCCGGGACGGGGTAAAAAGTGACTGCTGGTTTCCCAATCCTTGGGATTCCTGCTCAGTTCCATCCTGGCAGGACACAGTGCCATGCGCGTGGGTCTCTGTGCTGCCGCTCCCAAACCCTGCGGCCGATCCCGGGTTATTTCCTGGAGGATTACCCTGGGTCGAGCGTGTTGGAGGGTGTTTTCCATGGGGGTCCCAGGATGGATCAAACTCCAGCTGGATTTGTAAAGCAGCACCAGATGGTGGTGGACTCTGGCATAATTCAGGGCACAAAGCTCCTGGCAGCTCCCACTTGGGTTTTACTGGATGAGACGGAGCTGTGAGTCGGATAAAGCCCTGGGATGGGGTAGGAACGGGGGGGGCTCAGTGGGGATCATTTTGGGGCGTGCGGAGCCGCTTCCCAGAGCTCACCACAGTCTTTATTCCCTCTTTCCCCACCAAGTCCAAGGTGGAGGACATCGTGCAGGAGGTCTATGACGCCTACAAGACAAACCATCACTCCTCGCAGTGAGTCCCAGAATTCCCAGCATACACGAACAACTCCCATCCCAAAAAGCCAACAACTCTGGTTGTGGTGGGATCCTGCCCCTCCTGCCATTACCCCCCTGCTTTTCCAGGCCGCCCTGCCTGCTTACCCCAGTCCTCCGTGTCTCCCAGGTACGTCCTGCAGCGGGAGAAGCACTTCCATTACCTGAAGAGAGGCCTCCGGCAGCTCACCGAAGCCTATGAGGTACCTGGAATTCCGGATATCCCGCCCTGGAGCCACTGGCTGGGGCGAACCCCTCACCCTGGGGCTGTCACCAGAGGCTTGCTGGCCCCAGAGCGGACACAGCATTCCCTGTGCAGCTCATGGGATGCTCCGGGGGTTCTGCTTCCTGTCCCCTCACTCCTGCCTGCTCTGCAGCACCCCACGTCCAGTGCCACCCCCTGACTGTCCCCTCTGTTCCCGCAGTGTCTGGACGCCAGCCGCCCCTGGCTCTGCTACTGGATCCTGCACAGCCTGGAGCTGCTGGACGAGCCCATCCCGGAGTCGGTGGCCTCTGAGTAAGTGGTGGGAGCCAAGGGGGGGGGACCCCCACCCTGCCACAGCCAGCGTCCCCAGGGGCCGCCCGCGTGACTCTGGAGGTGCCACCTCCCGCTGTCCCCGGAGCAAAGGAGCGCTTTGTCTCCCTGCTGCCGTCAATGCCGCCCATTCTTCCGGAGGCTCCCTCGTGACGGCAGAGATGGGGGGGTGACACCCCCGGCTTCGGCCTTGGCGGGGGTTCACGGGGCTGGGAGGGGACGTACCGCCCTGCCGGGGCAATGCAGGTAACGACGAGCCCCTTGCCCACTTTCCTGCAGCGTCTGCCAGTTCCTGAGGCGCTGCCAGAGCCCCCAGGGTGGGTTTGGAGGGGGTCCCGGGCAGCACCCCCACCTCGCCCCCACCTACGCTGCCGTCAACGCGCTCTGCATCATCGGCACCGAGGAGGCCTTCGGCATCATCGACAGGTCTGGGGGCCGGGGGAGCTGGGGGGGACGTCGGGGGTGTGTCCTCCCCCCCTCACAGCCGCTGGCTCCTGCAGGAAGAAGCTCCTGGAATACCTGTACTCTTTAAAGCAGCCGGATGGCTCCTTCCTCATGCACGTGGGTGGAGAGGTGGACGTCAGGTGAGTGAGGGCTGTTCTGGGGGGCCGGGACACTTTTGGGGAGCCAGTGCTGGGAGCTGGTGGATGGTTTTGGGAGCTGGTATTGTTTTGGGGAGCTGGTGCCATGGCGGGGAGCTACTTTAGGGTGCTGTAGCACGGGGCTGGTGTCAGGAGCTGGTGCTGTTTTGGGGAGCCAGTGTAATTTTGG
Source organism: Pseudotriccus pelzelni (assembly GCA_035584735.1). NCBI lineage: Eukaryota > Metazoa > Chordata > Aves > Passeriformes > Tyrannidae > Pseudotriccus > Pseudotriccus pelzelni. The sequence goes on along the minus strand of JAWMRA010000161.1, from coordinate 9,792,764 downwards.
GGAGGCAGAGCTGCAGCAGGGAGTGGGTGCCAGTGTGGGGTGCCGGTACCACATCCCTGCGCGCCCTTTTCCCACATCCCTGAGCACCGTTTTTCCTGCAGGAGCGCCTACTGTGCCACCTCGGTGGCCTCACTGACCAACATCCTGACGCCCGCGCTCTTCTCCGGGACGGCCGAGTGGATCGCCAGGTAAGATTTGGGGATGGGGGGGCGGGACACGGGATGGCATTCCCGGCGCCGGTGCCACCCTGACCCTGCTTCCCACAGGTGCCAGAACTGGGAGGGCGGGATCGGCGGCGTGCCAGGCATGGAGGCGCACGGCGGCTACACCTTCTGCGGCATGGCCGCGCTGGTCATCCTCCAGCAGGAGCACCTGCTCAACCTCCGGAGCCTGCTGGTGAGTGACCCCTGCCCGGGGCACGGCGGGAGGGTCTCATCCCACTGGGAAACCCTGATCCCACACTGGCTCCGATCGTCCCGCAGCACTGGGTGACCGGGCGGCAGATGCGCTTTGAGGGCGGATTCCAAGGCCGCTGCAACAAGCTGGTGGATGGGTGCTACTCCTTTTGGCAAGCCGGGCTCCTGCCCCTGCTCCATCGGGCACTCCATGCCAGGGGTGAGTTGCCATGGGCTTCTTGTGCTTCCCAGAGTGGCACCTCCAGGGATTTGACACCTCCTCCTGGTGTTTCTCCTCCGGGTTTCCCTCCCAGGTGACACAGCGCTGAGCATGGCCCACTGGATGTTCGACCAGCTGGCGCTGCAGGAATACATCCTCCTGTGCTGTCAGTGCCCGGCCGGGGGGCTGCTGGATAAGCCAGGAAAGTGAGTGATTGGGGGGAACGTGGGGCTGCCCACCCCCCCCGGATCCCCCTCAGCATCCCGATATCTCCCCGCGTGCAGATCCCGGGATTTCTACCACACCTGCTACTGCCTGAGCGGGCTGGCCATTGCCCAGCACTTCGGAAGTGGAGACCTCCACAACGAGGTGGTCCTGGGTATCCCTGAGAACTGCCTGGTAGGTGCTGGACATTGCTGCGGTGGGCAGGGCTGAACTTCCAGGGCTCCACAGCGCCGGGAAAGGTGGATCCAATGGAGGTGGAGAGAGCTGGGGTTCAGCCTGGAGAAGGGAAGGCTCCAAGGGACAATTTAGAACCACTTCCAGTGCTTTAAGGGGCTCACAGAGCACTGGAGAGGGGCTTTGGGCAAGGCCTTGGAGTCACAGGACAAGGAGGAATGGCTCCAAAGTGGAAAAGGGGAAATTTAGATGGGATATTGGGAAGAAATTCTTCCCTGTGAGGGTGGGGAGGCCCTGGCACAGGTTGCCCAGAGAAGCTGTG
>JAWMRA010000161.1:9767554-9783534 GCA_035584735.1 Pseudotriccus pelzelni | reverse complement strand
CCTTCCACCCCCGCACCTCTCGTGTCCCGGACTACCCCCGACTCCCCGCACCCCGGTGCGTGCCCGCAACCCCCAGTGCCCCGCACCCGCCCTCAGCACCCCGACCCCCCTAGCACCCATCACCCTGACCCCCACGCACAGCACCCTGACCCCCCAGCACCCATCGTTCCTCCCTTGCACGGGAACTCTCAGCTCCCTCCCAAAGTCCCCTTCCCAGCCCCCCTGTACCCCCGCAGCCTCCCCAGTGCTCCCACCAGACCCTGGACTGGGTGCTGCCTCCTCGCTGTGCTCCGTGGCACTGGGTGCTGGTCCCGGCTGCTCTCGCTTCCCCTTCCTTGCTCGGGGGTTGTGCCAGCGTGCCTGGGCGGGGGGACACCCCGGTCTGGGGGTATGGGGCACTGCCTGCCCTGCTGTCACCCCAAAGCCAGGGGCCAGGAGGGTGCCCGGGTGCGTGGCATGGCAGGGTAGGGGTGCCCCGGGGCAGGGTGGGGGGACATGGGCAGGGCAGGAAGGGGTGACATCTTCAGGGCAGGATCTGACCCAGCCGGTAGCGGGGGATTCTTGACATGGGATTCTTACCAGGCTGCTGGTTCCTGCAGGATGAGTGGGATATGTGGGCAACAGCCCCAGAAGGGTCTTGGCAGAGGGGTAGGGGCAGCACCCACCCTGAGGGCCCCCCACACCCCAGGCAAGGGAGGCCACCCTGGAGTGCCTGGGAAAGAGGGTCCTTCCTGGGCGTGGTCCTGGGAGCAGGCTGAGGAGTGTCAGTGGGAACCCCGTGGGGCAGGGTGGTCCTTGGAGTGGGGTGATGCGTGTCTATGGGTCATGCAACCCTTGGGAATAGGATGAGGGCTGCCTATGGGACCCCATGGGTTAGGGTAGTCTTGGGAACAGGATGAAGGGTGTCTGTGTGGTCCCGATGGATTGGGGTGGTCCTGGGAGCAAGGTGAGGGGTGTCTCTGGGGTCCCAATGGGTCAAGGTTCACGGTGGTGGTTTGGTGGCCGTGGGAGTTCCCCAGTGCCACTGTCCCATGGGGGAGGTCCTATCCCATCCCAAACCTTTTCCCAACTGCCAGCCCCATGGAGGCGGGGCCCAATCCTCCCCGCCCCTGGCCATGGGGCCCAGCCACTGGCCCCACAGCATTTAGGGGCCCCCGAGCCTCAGCACTGTCCACCTGGCCTCGCGCTCCTCCAGCCCCTGTGCAGCTCCCAAGGTAGGCACTGCGGAGTCCCCAGGACTGGCGTCCCCTGCGTGGCACCCCCTTGGCATCCCCCGTGCAGGTGGGGGTTGTGAGGCATTGGGGGGGGGTTCCCTCGAGGACGGGTGTGGGTGCCTTGGGCACGGAGAGGAATGGGGGGACAGATGTGGGGCTGCAGCTCTGTTCCCCGGATTTGGGGGTGTCTTGTCCCTGAGGTCCCCACAGGTGACCCCACATCAGGTAAGCAGCCTGGGCAGGTCAGTGTCCAGAGGCTGGGAGTCATCCCGGGAATCCCAGGCATCTCCGGGAGCCTCGGGCAGCAGCACTGGGCTGAGTCACCCTGACAACCAGGACGCCCCGAGCACCAAAACCGCCCTTCAAAGGTGCCACAGGTGACTCCTCCTGAGATTGAGCGCTTCAATCTCGGCATAAGCCACCCCGGTCTCTCCCCAGGGCCGCCACACTCTCCATGGAGACCAGCACCTCCTTCCAACAGCTTGGCATGCAGCAGTCCCTCGAGCCCCCTGGGCAGCAGCCCCTGGGCTATGGCAAGTGCAGCACCGCAGGCAGCGATCACGGCAAAGACCTTGGGAAAGCTGCTGGGTGCAGTGGAGGTAGTGGGATCGGGAAGGGACCAGTGCCGATGGTCTGCAGCACTGTATGGTGAGAATGAGGGGCTGGGGACAGGAGGGAGGCAAGAGGGTGGGCAGGGGGGGCTGTGGCAGTGCCAGGATGATGAGGACCTCAGGTTGGTGCTGGGGGACAGGTCTGGGGAATGTGGGCCAGCACGTTCCGGCATGGCCCAAGGGAGAAGGTGGGATCTGCCAGGAACAGTGCCACGTTGGGCCGCTCCCAGCAGCAAGGGAAAAGCACAGGTGTGTGGATTCCCTGCCCTGTCCCCAGTGACTCTGGGGCTCCAGTTTGATGCTGGGATGAGACGACATGGATCTGGGGTGACATGATGCTCTGAGGAGCTGGAATGGGGACAGGGTCCCTCTGACACCCCCTTCCCCACAGTGGGAACCCCTATGCTGGGCTGGTGAGCCACCTGAGGGCATCCTGGCTCTCTGGGAAGACACGGCCCATGGAATACCGCATGGCCCAGCTGGAGGCCCTGGGACGCTTCCTGGATGAGAAGAAGCAGGAGATCTTGGAGGCCACTGATTTGGACATGGGCAAGGTGAGAGGGGGCTGGGATTTGGGGGCCACTGGCATCATGTCTTTGGGGTCCTTCATGCCCCTTTGTCTGGCTGTTGCATCCTCGTGGGGGTCAGGGCATGGGCATGTCTCCTCACCAGGGTCCTGTGTCCCTCTAGGTGTGCTTCAGGGCTGGTGGGGCGCATCCATAGGTGCTGGATCCCCTCAGATCCAGGGACAGCGGAGGGACTGTGCTGCTGATCCCATCCTTGGTGCCCTGAAATTGGGCAAAGGCCACCTTGGCTGATGTGAAGTGGGAACGTTTCACCCTCTGTGTCCCCCCACACATCCGGCCCCTGGGGGGGGTCTGCATGAGCTCCACAGAGGGTGATGTCCTGGGGTGCTCCTGGCCAGCCCGGCACACCCAGGATTACTGGCATTGTGCAAGGCGCTGGCGCTGCACATTCCCAGAGCCTCACGGGGACTGGTTTCACTGGCATGGTAGCATGGGCAGGGACCTGGATGAGGGTATTACAGGGTATTACAGCATGCCAGGAGGTCCTGGATGATCCGCTGATGAAGCGGAAGCATCCCCACCGTGGATAATTCCAGTGGTCTTTGCTCATTGTCTCTGGAAGTGTTCAAAGTCAGGGTGGACAGGGCTTGGAGCAACCTGGTCTAGTGGAAGGAGGCCCTGCCTGTGGCAGGGAGTGGATGACTGGATGAGCTCTGAGGTCCTTTCCAACCCAAACCATTCCAGGGTTCCATGTGATGATCCTCATCTCTTTGCCTGGCATCAGCGCAGCAGCCTGTGCCCTCAGCCATGTCCTTCCACGTCCTGCCATCTCCCAAGGCTCCTAATTGCCTTGTTTGTTGGAGGCCAGTCCTTCTCTTTCAGCCAGACCTTGATAGGCATCACTGTTCGCAGTGTGTCTACCACCTCTCCTAATTATGCCTAATTAGATCTGGTTGTCCAGTAATGAGCTTGTTATGCAGCCAGGCCCTCATAGCTGGATGGACACTTCACCTGCTCTTACGTACCTGAGGTGGTACCTCACGTCCAGCGGGGCCGGTTTCTCTCCGGTGCCGATGATCAGCAGCACTCGGGTGACCTCAGACTTAATGTCCCATCTCACAGCCTTCATATCCCATCAAAACCCTTAATGACCAATCGTCTTCCTCGTAGGGGTGACGCAACTGTCATCCCAGATCAAGAGTGGCCCCGTTGCTTCACCGGGTTATCCCACGTGCCTGCTGAGCTCTCATATCCGGGAAGGCCCTCACACTTCCTGGCAGCAGTGCTTCGGGGACCGTTTTGGGGTGGTGGAAGATCGTGGGAATCAACAACCAGCCTTCCCAACCCCAAAGTAGTGTGGAGATGGCAGGAAGGCTCCAATCCAGGAATGTTTTGGAGTTGGAGGAGTCCAAAATACAGTGTCACAGCACAGGAGTTTTGCTCCTCTGGCTCTCCACAGTCATGAGGGGGCTCCACTGAACCTGTTGTGTTGTCCCTGGTGTCTTCACAGTTCTCCTGCGTGATCCTGACCTGTGCTCCATGGCTATGGAGAGGACCCACTTCTATATCATGATGAGTTTAATTAAGCTGCAGTTCTTTGTATTTCTCTTTAATCAAGGTCTTAAGTTCAGCTTTTGTCCATGGGCACAGGGAAAAAGCTCCAGGCTCTGCTTCCAGCTTGAGTATCCAAGTGGTCAGGATGGAAGAGCACTGTCCCATCCCAGGGCAGCAATGTGCAGCTGCCTCTGGCACCAGGACCAGCTGTTCTGGAGCTCCAGTGATACTGCTCTGTGTCCTCTTGCTCAGGGCTCTGTTGTTGGTTCACAGTGCTGAGCTCAGGAATTTGTTAAACATCAGGAAAGTGTTCAATTTGGGTGGTTTTTTTCCCCTTTGGTCAAATACCTGTTTTCATAAAATTTCCGGGACACTGCTATTCCCTGGGAGTAAGGGGGGGTGACGGCAACTAGTGCTTAAGAGCTTTTCCTGCTCTTCATGCTTGGAAGAGGGGGGAGATGCCTCCTGGGGTGGCGGGGTTGGTGTTGGGGTGACATTTCGTGACATCTGTCCCCAGCCGTCCTTTGAGGCTTACTTCACCGAGGTCCTCCTCTGCAAGAACGAGCTCAACGTCACCCTCAACAACCTGTCCCACTGGATGAAGGATGAGCACGTGGACAAGAATCTGGTAAGAGGGAAGCTCTAGGAAAAGGGAAGGCGGGGAAAGGGATTGCTGGTGGGGAGGGCAGCACTGAGGTCATGGACGTTCTCACAGGTGACGCAGCTGGACTCTGCCTTCATCCGCAAGGAGCCGTATGGGGTGGTGCTCATCATAGCGCCCTGGAACTACCCCATCCACCTCTTCCTGGTGCCCCTCATCGGGGCCATCGCTGCCGGTGAGCTCCACCTTCCAGTCCCCTGGCCTAGAGGATCCCGGCAGTGCCGGGGTCTCACCCCCAGAAGGGCTGGCTGTGACCGCGTCACTGTGCTGATGTCCTGTCGATCTCCCCTCAGGGAACTGTGTCATCATCAAACCCTCGGAGATATCCAAGAACACCGAGAGACTCGTTGCTGAAATGCTGAGCTGTTACCTGGACAGTGTGAGAAGCCCTTCTTGTCCTCGTCCCTGTTCCTGGGCCATGGTGTTCTCAACCCTGCCTCGCAACTCCAACCCCACATATCTTCCATGTGCTGAACTTCCTTCCTCCACAGCCAGTGAGTGTCCCAGCATCCTGGGATGCTCTTGGTGGGGACAGATGGTGACAGGAGGTGTCCTATTCCCTTGTAGGACTGCTTTGCTGTGGTGACTGGGGGTGTGCAGGAGACCACCAGGCTGCTGGAGAACAAGTTCGACTACATCTTCTTCACTGGTACGTCCCGTGGGACAGAGCAGAGCCCTGCCTGGCTTTGGTGTGAGGGGCAAGAGGGATTCCCTCCAGACACGCCTGCTAAAAAGCAAGGATTGGCTTGGGATTGTGGTGCCAGGATGTGTTGGAGGATCTGGGACGTGTGTCTGAGCTCTGCTTGGACTCAGTGTGTGTGTGCTCTGGCCCCAGGCTGCCACACGGCAGAGGTGTGCGACGGCTGGTGGGTTTATCCCAATCCCCCCTGTTTTCCACGCCCCCAGGCAGCCCCCCGGTGGGGCGGATCGTGATGACGGCGGCTGCCAAGCACCTGACGCCGGTGACGCTGGAGCTGGGAGGCAAGAACCCCTGCTACGTGTCCGACACCTGCGACGTGCCCAACGTGGCTCGGCGCGTGGTCTGGGGTCGCTTCTTCAACGCGGGGCAGACCTGCATTGCACCGGACTACCTGCTCTGCAGCCTGGAGATGCAGGAGAAGCTCATGCCCGCCCTGCGCGAAGCCATCACGGAGTTTTTTGGCCCCAACCCCCAAGAATCCCCGGATTTTGGGCGCATTGTGGGGGACAAGCAGTTCCAGCGGGTGCGGAAGCTGCTGTGCAGCGGGCGCGTGGCCATCGGGGGACAGACGGACGAGGCCGAGCGCTACATCGGTGAGGGCTTGGGCCTCATGCACGTCTTTGTCCGTGCATGGAGCAGATCTGGGGTGTGGAGAGGGCCTCACAGCTGAAGGGGGGGGCTCTAGAGGGAAATGAGGTTCAGGAAAGGTTTCCACTGGAATTGTGTGCTTAGGGATGGGTCTTGGCAGGAGGTCCAAGGTGTCATCTCCGATCCCTGTGCCCGGCTGATGCCATCCAGTTTCTTCTCCGCAGCTCCCACGATCCTGGCGGACGTGCAGCCCTCGGACCCTGCCATGCAGGAGGAGATCTTCGGGCCCATCCTGCCCATCGTCATCGTGGCCAGCATGGAGGAAGCCATTGACTTCATCAACGCGCGGCCGCGGCCGTTGGCCATCTACGCCTTCTCCTGTGACAGCAAAGTGAGTCCCTGGAGCAGAGCAAGTGGGGAGGACAATCAGGCACCACCCCGACAGCCCCGCGGGCGCGCTCTGGAGGGATCACTCTGGGAACATCCAGTGGATGAATTGGGTGACGTTTGCCAAGTGCAAGACCCTCATCCGCCTTTTCTGCTCCCTCGCAGGTGGTGAACCAGGTCCTGGAACGGACGAGCAGCGGCGGCTTCTGCGGCAACGACACCCTGATGCACGTGACGCTGACCTCGCTGCCCTTCGGAGGGATTGGTATGTCCAGAGCCACCAGGCCTGACCAACTTCATTCTGCCTTTTAGGAATAGTAGGAACTGATAAATACATGGAGAACCTCCTATGGTACCTTGGAGATCCTCCTCGGAAAAGAGGAAGTTTTTGTTCTCCGAGTTGGTGCAATTTGTTTTCTCAGGTGAAAAGTGAGGTCGCTCAGCTCCAGGTCTTTGCTGCAGCATGGTCCAGGGATACAGGAATACAGGAGTGTTGTTCCCCAGAATAATTCCCAGCCTCCTCATCTCTCCCCAAACTATTTCTGGGATAAATCCCTCCCTTTGGTGCTGCCCCTTCTCAGCATCTCTGTTGGAACTGGTAGCTGAGTCAGACATAATGAAACACCTTGACAATTAATTCCTCACCTGCCTGTGGCTCAGCAAACAATTTTTGGTACTTCCCATTCCATAACTTATCTTAATTGGGAATGATTCAGACCAACCCCCTCCAATTATCAGCTAAAGCCACTTTAGAGCAGGGGAATGGGCTGAAGTCATCGAGGTGAGACGGGAAGTCAATGGACTCAACCTCCAGTTAAACCAGCCACAGGAATTGGGACAACTGGTGTTGCCAATGTGGCTTCAGGTTTTAAGAGCTCCAGGAAGAAGATGGAACAGCTCTAACTGTGGGGAGATGCAGTGGAGCATCATGGAGGGAAATCAAGGCTTGCAAACACAACAAAGCTTGTGTAGATAAATGAAGGTGGGTAAAAGTGAGGTGCTGAGGCCTCCAAATGGCTGAGCTGCAGCAGGATTGTTTGGACTGCATATCCGTAGACCTGGAAGAGGCACTGGGAAGGATGGAATTCCTCCACCACGTCTGTGTTGCTTAATAGCGAAAAGCCTGTGGGGTGTTTTTTTTTCCCTCGTGTTGATGCTCAGAGTGGGTATCACCAGGAGAAGAGTCCCATCCTGAGCGTGGACCTGTCCTGTGCGTTCCAGGGAACAGCGGCCTGGGAAAGTACCACGGGAAGTTCACCTTCGACACCTTCTCCCACCACCGGAGCTGCCTGCACCGGAACATGGGGCTGGAGGCCCTCAATGCCCCGCGCTACCCGCCCTACACCCAGCAGAAACTGGGGCTCCTCACGGCCGCCTTCGAGGTCAAGCGCAGGGGCACCTGCACCCTGCTCTGAGGGTCCCACGTCCTCCTCCGAGGGTCTCCACGCACGGAGTCAGTGTGGAGAACCAGGACCATCCCCTGACCCTCACCGTGTCCTTTGCCTCGCTGGAGCGCATTGGGCAGCCGGGATGGACGCCCCTTCCTGCACCCTTGTGGCCTCTGCTCTGAACCGTTTTCCAGGATGCAGCTGAAATGGCCCAGAAACTCTTTTTCCTCCTCCTGGTGGAGAAATGGTCCTGTCAGCCCCATCTCCCATCGCGTGGACCTTTCCTTGGGGATGGCACTCCCTCTCCTCACTGTTCCTCCTTCTTCCGTGTAACTCTGCCTATAGTAAAGACTTTGCATTGAGCTCTCTCCCGCCTCTCCTCGTGCCTCCATCCTCCGGTTTGGGGGGTGCTGGGAGGTGCCCTGAGCAGGATTTGTCTGGAATGGGGCCAGTGGTGATATGCAGCACGGCAGGCAGCCAAGGGGCAGGGCAGGAAGCTGGCAACCACCCTCCTCTGGACTCCCCCAGGGAAGGGGGAAGCTGCAGTTGGCAGCCCCGGTGCAACCACCCCTGTGTTGCTCCCATGGGACCATGGAGACCGACGGTGTCTTCCCGCAGCCTGCTGGGAGTGGGGCTGGGAGAGCCCCGGAGGGTGGTGGTGGGAAGGGGAGCGTGGATGGTGATGCCACGAGGTAAGAGTGTGGTGGGACAGAGAGGTGGCAGGAGGGGTCTTGGTGCTCTGTCCTCTCGCTGGAGCAGCAGTTGGATAACAGGATAGGGCAGTGCAGAGCTTGGAGGAGCTGAGCTGGGACTGGGGTCCCTCTGACACCCGTCCCCACAGTGGGAACCCCTATGCTGGGCTGGTGAGCCACCTGAGGGCATCCTGGCTCTCCAGGAAGACACGGCCCATGGAATACCACGTGGCCCAGCTGGAAGCCCTGGGATGCTTCCTGGATGAGAAGAAGCAGGTGATCCTGGAGGCCTCTGATTTGGACATGGGCAAGGTGAGAGGGGCCTGTAACTGGGGGGACCTGGTGGCAGGAGGAGCCGAAGGGCTCTCCAACCCCAGCTGAGGGTGCTGTGTCCTCCTCCCTCTGGGTGCTCCATCTGCTCATGGACTCTGCCCTGGGTTCACAGCCTCTGGAGTTGGGAAACTGAGGTGAGGCATGTTCCAGGCCCCCCTCCAGAGCTTGTCCCTGCCCTGACATGGGCAGAGGGGGCTGTGGGAAGCCTCCCAACATCAATAGCCATACCTGCACCTACCAGCCTCTGTTTCCCTCTTTCTTGCGCAGGTTCATCCCTGTTCCCTGCCTGAGATTCCCACCGAATTGTCACCCCCTTCCCTCCCTGAGGGCTTGCCCAGGCTGCGGCATTCCGAGCCTGGACTCTGTGGCTCTGCAGCTGGAGCCTCACCACCACACAGGGCTCATTGTCTGCTGTTCTCCAGCCTACACCCTTTGGACACCCTCCCTCTCCATCCTTCCTGCTGTCTGGATCAATGGGATCAGCATCATTTTTCCTATTTTTTTTTTTAAGCAGTCAGTGCTTAAAAGTCTCATGACACTGACGTGGGGGGGGTGCTCAGCACCCTTGGGGGGTGCCCATTCACCATGGGATGTGGAGGCTCCAGGGCTTCAGTCCCCAAATCCTGGGGAAAACAATTTAGAGGGTCAGGATATGAGCTGCCCTGTGCTCACATCAGTGAGGGCTTGGGCCCCATGCACATCTTTGTCCATGCATGGAGCAGATATGGGGTGTGGAGGGGGTTTCCATGGGATTTGGGTGCTTAGCGGGATGTCCTTTCATAGAAGAGCTGGGTGTTGGGGGGCAGGTTCAAGGTGTCATCTCCGACCTCTGTGCCCCAACTGGTGCCATTGGGTTTCTTCTCCGCAGCTCCCACAATCCTGGTGGATGTGCAGCCCTCGGATCCTGCCATGCAGGAGGAGATCTTCGGGTCCATCCTGCCCATCGTCGTCGTGGCCAGCATGGATGAAGCCACTGGCTTCATCCACAGCTGTGAGCGGCCCTTGGCTGCCTATGCCTTCTCCTCCAGCGACAAGGCAGAGTGACACCAGGACTGCACCCGCCCTGTGCTCCTTGGCAGGTGTACCCAGCCATGTCTGACCTCCAGATATTTTCCTTGGAGCACACAGCCCTGGTTAGGGGAGGGGACGCATTGCAGCTGGAGGTGTGAGAGCGAGGTTGGAGACTCACTTCCCACTTTCTCTGCTCCCTCTCAGGTGGTGAACCGGGTCCTGGAGCGGACGAGCAGCGGCGGCTTCTGCGGCAGCGACACCCTGATGCACGTGACGCTGACCTTGCTGCCCTTCGGAGGGACTGGTATGTCCAGAGCCCCCAGGCCTGGCCAACAGGAGCCAGGTGTGATGCCACCCACGGTCAGGAAGGGTCTCAAGGGGAACTCTCTGCTCCAGAGGGCTCAGTGGTCCTTAGGGAAATTCTCCCTCAGGAGCTATTTGCTTCACCTTGGCCTCTTTGGCTTTGCTGGACACATGTGGAACACCCTGAGGTTCCTTCTCTCTGTATTTCCTGTCCCAACCTCTCTGTTCCCTGTGCCTGTGGGAATGTCTTGCTTAAAACATTGAGAATTGGGGCTTGGACCAACAGAGTCTAGTGGAAGGTGTTCCTGCCCATGGCAGAGGGGTTGAGACTGGACAGTCTTTAAGGTCCTTTCCAACCCAAACCATTCTGGGATTCCATGATGGAAACACTCAGTTTTGATGGCATGATCTCCACTAGCATGGAAAACCACCTGAATCCCGCTCAGCGGGCCAGGAGCCATCAGTGACCTCCCTTTATCCCAGGGTGACAACAAACCCAGCCCTTCACCCCAGTCAAGATTTGCCTTTTATCAGGAAGACTAACTGCCTTGGGATGAGTCACAGAATTTCATCCCCTCCCTTATCAACACACAGGGGATGTCCTTATTATTTGCCAGCCTGCCTGCCTTCCCCGTGCTTGTTCCTGGCTGGCCACCTTCCACCTCTCGACACTGATCCTTGGAGATGGGTCCCACCCTGCCAAAGCCACCTTGACCATTGTCCATCTCCACTCCCAGAGTCTTTGCAGCAGCAGGGCTGGATCCAGCACGGATGGGACGTGTTTTGGAGGGTATTCCTGCAATAGGGAAGCTCATCTGGTGGGAGCATCTTGCTGCTGCCACCAACTCATCAGTGATGCCCTTCCACTTGCTACATGTGTTACTTGAAACAGTGGAATCCACTGATTTTGGGAATCTTTCCACCTCCCAGCCTGATCTTCCCACTCCAGACATCCTTTTGGGTGTGCACTGGGTTACCTCGATCGGTCCTGTTTCGGTCACATTCCTGGGAAGCTCATCCATGGCCTGGAAGGCAGCTGGATGAAGATGAGGTACCGTTTTTACAGATCTGGGAGCTTAATTTTGGGGTTCTTTGCCCCAAATGATGGCCAGATCCAGCCACACTCCTGTGTATTCCAGGGAACAGCGGCTTGGGAATGTACCATGGGAAGTTCCCCTTCGGCACCTTCTCCCACCACCGTGGCTGCCTGAAGCGTGGGATGGGCCGGGAGACCCTTAACGCCCCCCGCTATCCCCCCTACAGCCAGGAGAAATTTGGGATCGTCCAGGCCACTTCCGAGGTGACGCGTAAGGATGACTGTACCCTGCTCTGAGGGTCCCTGTGTCCCATTCCAAGGATCCCCTTCCAACTCCGGCTGTGGTGTCCTAGTACAATGAAATGTGTTTTACTTACATCCTGTGTCTTCCCTTCCATCTCCCTGCTCCCCTGACCCCCACATCTCCCTCCATCCCAGTCCTACATCCCCTTTTCTGGCTCTTTGGGGCTCCATCACCGCTGGTCCCACCACAGCACAAGGGTTGCCTCCATGTCCCCCCACTGAGGGCTCTGCTCTGAGAAGGTCTACAGCAACGCCCTGATCCCAAATCCTTATGCTGGGATGATCCCAGTCTTCAGCATGATTCCAGTTTCCCTCGATCCATGACCCCCGTTTCTCCTGCTCCATGACCGCAATTTTCTTTACGCCGTGATGCTCCAGTTTGGGGCGCTGCTTGTGCTCCGGAAAAGGGATTCCCACCCCTGGCGGGTTGTGGAGTGCCGTGGCTGAATCCCAGAGGGATCCCCCTGGGTAGGACGGGGGGGAGAGAATCTGAAAAGGGTGTCGAGATAAAGACACTTTAATAGGAAAACACAAGGAAAGAGGCACCGTGCCCAGTGCCGGCGCTCCGCTGCCCCCTTCCCGGGGCTCTGACGGGGGTGCTCTCGGGACCAACGCTGATGCCCTCCCAGGGCTGATCCCCTGCCCCGCTCTCCATGTCCTTGGAGCCTTGGTCTGGGCCGCTCCGGGTTCGAGGCTCTGCGACACCCGCGGCCCGCGGTGTTGTGGGAACCGGCCGGGAGGCCCCGGAATCCCGGAAAGCGCCAGAATCCCGGGAAGCGCCAGAATCCCGGGGAGCCGCCGTAATCACGTGCCGCTCCTTCGCCCTGCCACACGCGCTTCCGCTTCCGCCGGCCGCTCGGACACGCCCCTCCTCCGGCCCAGCCAATCGGGGCTCGCGTGGGCGCCGCTCCGTCCAATGAGTGACGCCCGGCCTCCCCCCCCCCGACCAATGGGAAGCGCATCCACCGCCGCGCGCGCATGCGCGGTGCCCGCGGGGGCGGCCAGGGGTCAGGGCGGCGGAGGGTCCTTGGGGCGGGTGAGGGGACGGCGGGGGCGGCCGGAGGGACCCGGGGGTCGGGCCGGGCTGGGGGGGTCCCGCTTAGGGCGGGGGGGGGGGCGGCCCGTACCGCGCCCCCCCGAGGACACGCCCAGAGGGGGAGCGGCGATTTTTGGGGGTGCGGGGAGGGGTCGGTCCCGCGGGGGAGGGTCGGTGGCTGCTGGAGAGTGGGAAGGGGGCTTGGGGATAATAGGGGTGTCTACCTGAGTCCCTTGGGGGGGGGGACGCCTGGATCCTTGGTGAAGGGGACAGGACTCCTGAGTCGTTTAGGGGGGACACTTGGGTCCCTTGGAGGAGGAATGGCACATCTCAGCGGGGAAGAGCGAGGGGGCAGGATGCCCGGGTCCCCTGGGGGGACACTCGGGGTCCCTGGGGGGGAGGGCGTTGGGACACCGGGATCCCTCGCGGGAGGAGAGGTGCCTGGGGTCCGGGTCTCTTTGGATGGACGGGTGGGGGTCAGGATTCCAGCTCCCTCCGTGGGAAGTTGGGGGAGGGGTGCTCCCTTACTTGCAGCCCCTCAGGCTCCCTCTTCACTCCAGGACCGGCCATGGCGGCGCTGCGACTGCTGTACCGGGCTTCCCGTGCGGGTGAGGCAGCACCGGACACCCCTGAACCCCCCCTAAGCCTCATTTCGACCCCTCCTAACACCCCCATCCCTCCCCCAGGCCCCCCCGTCCCGCTGCGCCTGCTCAGCACCAGTACCCCCAGGGAGTGCTACAGTGAGTAGGGCCGTGATGCCCCCGTGTCCCCTCCCTGTCCCCTCCCTGCAGCGGGCACAGCTCCTGCCCCCGGAGGCGCGCGGGGCAGGCACAGCTCCCTTTTCCCGCAGAGTACGTCAACGTCCAGGAGCAGGCCATGGACATGCGCTCCATCACCGACCGCGCCGCGCAGACCTTGCTCTGGACCGAGCTCGTCCGAGGTGAGGCCCGCTCGCCCTGCCTGTCCGCGGGCTGCCGCCCCCCCGTAACGCGGCTCTGTCCCTGCCAGGCCTGGCCATGACCCTGAGCTACCTGTTCCGGGAGCCGGCCACCATCAACTACCCGTTTGAGAAGGGCCCGCTGAGCCCGCGGTTCCGCGGGGAGCACGCGCTGCGCCGCTACCCGTCCGGGGAGGAGCGCTGCATCGCCTGCAAGCTCTGCGAGGCCGTGTGCCCGGCACAGGTGAGCCTTCCTCCCCCCTGCTCCTGCCGCCCGGCGGTTCAGGGGGGCTGACGCTCCAGGCCGTCACCGGCGCCGCCGTCCCCGCGCCAGGCCATCACCATCGAGGCTGAGCCCCGCGCCGACGGCAGCCGCCGCACCACCCGCTACGACATCGACATGACCAAGTGCATCTACTGCGGGTTCTGCCAGGAGGCCTGTCCCGTGGATGCCATCGTGGAGGTGAGCGGGGCTTGAGGGGGCAGCTGCGGACTGCCTTTTCCCCACCGTGCTGGCCCCGAGGGTGACCCTCCCCCACCTCCCTCCCGCCCTGGCAGGGTCCCAACTTTGAGTTTTCGACGGAGACGCACGAGGAGCTGCTCTACAACAAGGAGAAGCTGCTCAACAACGGCGACAAGTGGGAGGCCGAGATCGCGGCCAACATCCAGGCCGATTACCTGTACCGGTGATGGTCCCCCCCGGGCACCCACCCACCACCAAATAAAGGGTCTGGGCATTCACCCACCACCGGGGGCACCGGCCCCTTCCCGACCCGCAGCTCCGTGTCTTTT
This sequence comes from Pseudotriccus pelzelni, assembly GCA_035584735.1. Classification (NCBI taxonomy): domain Eukaryota; kingdom Metazoa; phylum Chordata; class Aves; order Passeriformes; family Tyrannidae; genus Pseudotriccus; species Pseudotriccus pelzelni. The sequence goes on along the minus strand of JAWMRA010000161.1, from coordinate 9,769,461 downwards.
CCTTTCCAGCGCTAGGGTTTGGCCCCCTGGGCCCCAGGGGGATCCCCGGGTGTGTGGCTGCGTTTTGAGAATGAGGACGAGGGTCCTGGGGGTGACAGCAATGTTGGGGCGGGGAGTGGGTTGTGGAAAAAGGTGTGGGATGGGGTGAGGAGTGGGCAGGGATTGCTTGGGAATTAGGAGAGAGCTGGGAGACTCATTTCCAGCTTCCAGGGGCAGCCAGGTATGGGGGGGCCTGGTTATACTGTTGTAGGGGTCTCAGTGGTGCTGCTGTGAGGGTCTGGGTGGTCCCAGCAGGGGGATCCTTGTGGTACCAATTGGAAGGTCTTAGTGTACTGGTGTGGGTGTCCTGGTCATCCCAGTGATCCCATTGTGGGGGGTCTCAGTGTGATCCCAGCACAGGGATCCCAGTGGTACCACTGTGGGGGTCCAGCATTCCTGACAGGGGCGGTCCTGGTGGTTTTGGGATGGAGGTCCCAGTGATACCAGCATGGGTGATACTGGTGTGGGAGTCCTGGGCGTCTCAGTGATCCCAGCTGGGGAATGCTGATGGTATTGGTGTGGAGATCCCAGTGGTACCAGTGTGGGGGGCCTGGTGGTTTCGGTATGGAGATTCCAATGTCGAGTGCCTGGTGATCGTGGTATGGAGGTCCTGGTAGCACTGCTGGGAGCGTCCTGGTGATACTGGTGGGAGGTTTCCCGGCTCCGGGGAGGGGGAGCGGGGGGCTGTTTCCCATTTCCATCCTCCTCGCTAGATGTTGCGAGGGGTCGTGTCTCCGAGCGTCCCCTTCCCACTGCGGTACGAGACACGGAACGCCCCGGGAAGGGGGTTCCCGTCGGGCGGCGGGGCCGGGCCGTGCCGGTCGGTCCCTCCCCGGGGCCGGGCCCTTCCTGGGGAAGAGGAAGTGTGGATCCTCGCCCCGCTCCGCCGCGGAGGGGGCAGCGCGGCCGGGGCGGTCCCGGCGCGGGGGGATTGCGCTGGCCCTGACTCAGAGGCAGCTGAGCGGGGCGGGGATTGTGGGGAAATAGGAGGTCTGGGAAGTGTTTTGCCGGCCCGGTGCTGGGGAAGAGCCGCGTGTGACCGGAGCGGGTCGGTTTCCCACGGCCACACAGCAAGGCGACACCGCGCCGCCGTCGCCGCCGCCTCCGGGACCGCCGGGGTGACGCTTGGGGTGATCCCCCCCCGCCCTGGTGTTCCCTTTTCCAGCCCTCATCCCCTGACTGTCTCTCAGCCCCCCATTCCCGTCTCGTCCCGTCCCTTCCTGTACCGTTCTGTCCCATCCCCAGGCGGGTGCCCTGACGCCTCCGCACCGCGGGCCGGATTGGGGGTCCCTGGGGGTCCGGGGGTGCCATGGGGTCCCTGTTCCGCAGCGAGGAGGTTTGCCTGGCCCAACTCTTCCTCCAGTCCGCCTCTGCCTACAGCTGCATCAGCGAGCTGGGGGAGCGCGGGCTGCTGGAGTTCAGGGATGTGAGTAGGGGTTTTGCAGGGGGGACCGGGGGGTGGGGGGTCTTTTGTGGTGTCCTGGGTGAAGGGGATTGGTCTGGTTGGGTTTGGGTGCCCTGGGTTTGGGATACGTGTTTTGGGGTGCTCTGGGAACAGGGATTTAGTCCGGGTCGGTTAGGGTGCAAGCTGTTTTGGGGTGGGTGGTTTGGCGATACTTACGGATGCAGGAGGGTTTGGTTTGGGGTGCTCTGTGAACAGGGAAGTTGCTCAGGCTGGGTTGGGGCGCGGGGAATTTGGGACGGGAATTTGGAATTTTGGGGTGCCTGAGCTGCCTGTCACCCCGGGATGCTGGACTCCCCATCCCGTGGAGCCGTGCCTGGATTGTTCCCCCCCCCCCCCGCCCCCCCTGAACCCCAAAGGGACCCCCTACCCGCGGCGCGGGGGGGGGGCGGGGCGGCGCGGCGAG
>JAWMRA010000161.1:9739597-9767544 GCA_035584735.1 Pseudotriccus pelzelni | reverse complement strand
GGGTCGGGCATTGGGCATTTGGGGGGGCCTGAGCTGCCGGTCACCCCGGGTCGCTGGACTCCCCATCCCGGGGAGCCGGGCCTTGATGGTCCCCCCCCCCCCCCCGCCACAGCTGAACCCCAAAGTGAGCCCCTTCCAGCGGCGCTTCGTGGGCGAGGTGCGGCGCTGCGAGGACATGGAGAAAACCTTCTGTGAGTGCCGCGGGGGGCGCGGGGCTGACTGGGGAGGGGGGCTCCTTAGGGGGATCCCCCCTTAGCCCTCCACTCTGACCGTGTCACCCCTCCTTTTTCCCTCCTAGCCTTCCTGCAGCAGGAGCTGCGGAGCGCGGGGCGGGTGCCGGGGCCGTGCCCCGAGAGCCCGCGGGCGCCGCTGGCGCGGGAAGCGCTGCGGGTGCAGGAGCAGTCGGAGCAGCTGGCGCAGGAGCTGCGGGAGGTCACCCGCAACCGCGCGTCCCTGCGCGGGCGCCTGCGGGACCTGCGGCAGTACCTGCACGTTCTGCGGGAGGGACAGCGCTTCACCAGCCTGCCGGTGGGTCGGGGAGGGGGGCCCCGCCGGCCGCGGGAGGCTGCTTGGTGCCTCAGGTCCCCCACACACACACCTCCAGACTCATCCCTCTGCTCCGCATCACCGCAGGCCCCCCTGGGCTCTCCGCCACGGCCACGGGCGCTCTCGGAGCGTGAGCCCATCCTCGACCCCTCCCTGCACCAGCACCTCGAGCGCAAGATCAAGTGAGAGGGGCTGGGGCAGGGGGTTGGGGGGGGCGAAGAGGGGCCGTGGGGCGGTGACGTGGCCACCGGGCAACTGGGAGGCTGTGGGATAAGGGTTGGAGATGGCCTGTGGGACAGTGGCGTGGCTAGGGGGCAGCTTGCCCATCCCGACAGCCCTGCCATGCCTCTGCAGCTTCGTGGCTGGTGTCATCCACCCGTGGCGCGTGACGGCCTTCGAGCGGCTGCTGTGGCGTGCCTGCCGTGGGTACCTGGTGGCCTCCTTCGTGGAGATGCCCGAGCCCATGGAGGACCCGGCCACGGTGAGGGGGCACCCAGGGCAGGGGGGGCTGGTAGGACTGGGGGGTTGGGACACCAGGGTGACACGGGCTGTGCTGGTCCCAGGGCGAGAGCATCACCTGGGTCATCTTCCTCATCTCCTACTGGGGCGAGCAGATCGGGCAGAAGATCCGCAAGATCTCGGACTGGTGAGGAGCCGTGTCTGTCCACACGGAGGTTTATTTAGTAACACCCACTCTGGATCCCCCCATAGGGCTGGGCTGGGAAGCCCTGGCACACCCCGACACGGCGGTGTCCGTCTGTCCCAGCTTTCACTGCCAGGTATATCTGTACCCGGAGAGCGAGGCCGGCCGGGAGGAGACCATCGCCGGGCTGCACAGCCAGATCCAGGATCTCAGCGTGGTGAGCCGGGTGCCGTGGGGGGACGTGGGGGCCGTGCCGGGCCCCACATCCCTGACCCAGGTGCCCGCAGGTGCTGGAGGAGACGGAGCAGTACCTGGCACAGGTTCTGGACAAGGTGGCGCTGGCGCTGCCCGCCTGGCGCATGCAGGTGCAGAAGATGAAGGCCATCTACCTCACCCTCAACCAGTGCAGCTTCGACGTCACCGAGAAGTGCCTCATCGCCGAGGTCTGGTGCCCCGTGCGGGACCTCACCCAAGTGCAGGACGCCCTGCGCCAGGGATCGGTGAGCGGCTCCGTGTCCTTGTGTCCTTATACAGGGGTTTCTCAGTGTCCTCATGCCAGAGCTGCTTGGTGTGTCTCCATGTCCTCGTGCCAGCAGCTGCTCGGTGTTCCCGCGTCCTCATGCCAGGGGTTGCTTGGTGCCCTTATGCCCTCGTGCCAGAAGTTACTCGATGTTCCCCTGTTCTTGTGCCTGGGTTTCTTGGTGCCTCCACGTCCTTGTGCCAGCAGTTGGTTGGTGTCCTTGTGCCAAGGGTTGCTCAGCGCCCCCATGTCCTCGTGCCAGGGGACACTCAGTGTCCTTATGTCACCTCACCGTTGTGGGGCACGTGCCGGGAAGGGGGGTGCCAGGATCGGGCTCCGGGTGCTGAGCAGGGGGGTGCCCTGGGGTGGTGCCATGCAGGCAGGGGGGTGCCAGGATCAGGCTCCGGGTGCTGAGCAGGGGGGTGCCATGGGGTGGTGCCATGCAGGCAGGGGGGTGCCAGGATCAGGCTCCGGGCGCTGTCCCCACAGTACCAGAGCGGTTCCAGCGTGGAGAGCTTCGTGCAGCGTGTCCCCACCTCGGAGAGGCCCCCCACTCTCATCCGCACCAACAAGTTCACCGCCGGCTTCCAGAGCATCGTGGACGCCTATGGGGTGGCCAGTTACCAGGAGGTGAACCCTGGTAAGGCCCCCTGGACCCCACTGCGGCCCGGGGCTGGGGAGGGCACCCCACATGATGCAGTCCCTGTGCCCCACAGCGCCCTACGCCATCATCACCTTCCCCTTCATCTTTGCCATCATGTTTGGGGACGTGGGGCACGGGCTGCTCATGTTCCTCTTCGCGCTCTGGATGGTGCTGTACGAGGACAGCCCCCGCCTGCGGCAGGGCACCAACGAGGTGGGTGTGGGACGGAGGGCTGGGATGGGGTTGGAAATAAGGGATGAGTCTGGGGACGCGGAATGGGGTTGGAGAGGTGGGATGGCCTTGGAAGCATGGGGTGGGATTGAAGGTGTGGGGCAAGGTTGGGGGTGGGGGATTGGGGTTGGAGGCACGGGATAAAGGTTGGTAACACAGGGTGGGTCAGGGCTGGTGTTGTGGGATGGGGATGGCGTGGGGCAGGGGAGGTAGCTGAGGGACAGTGGGAGCCTTATTTGCCCCCCTCAGATCTGGCTGATGTTCTTCGGGGGGCGTTACCTCATTCTGCTCATGGGAGCCTTCTCCATCTACACTGGCTTCATCTACAACGAGTGCTTCAGCAAAGCCACTGTCATCTTCCCCTCTGCCTGGAGCGTGGCCACCATGGCCAACCACTCCTCCTGGAGGTGGGATCCCACCCCTGTGCCCCCTGCCTGGATCCCTGGGTCCCTGCCAGTGCCAACACCCCTTGCTCTGCCCCCAGCTCTGCCTACCTTGCCACCCACCCCTCCCTAACATTGGACCCCAATGTCACCGGTGTCTTCCGAGGGCCATATCCATTTGGGATCGACCCGGTGAGTGTCCCATGGGGTTGACAACGAGGTGGAACCCTCTTTGAGGTGGCGCAGAGTCTCACCCACCTTGTCCACAACAGATCTGGAGCTTGGCCACCAACCATCTCAACTTCCTCAACTCCTTTAAGATGAAGATGTCAGTGGTGCTGGGCATCGTGCACATGGGCTTTGGTGTCGTGCTGGGGGTCTTCAACCACCTGTGAGTCCTCAGGCTGCTCCCAGTGGCTCTTGCCATGCCAAGGGGACCAGGATTTGACTCACCTGGGTGGGATGGGGTGGGTGACTTGGGTCCTGTACTCCTACACCTTAGAGGGTGCTGAGGACACGTGAGGGTGAGGAGGGACAGGCTGAGGTGTGGCTGATGTCCCCCCACCCAGGCACTTCAAGCAGCGGCACCGGCTGGTCCTGGAGTTCCTCCCGGAGATGATTTTCCTCCTGGCTCTTTTTGGCTACCTAGTCTTCCTCATCTTCTACAAGTGGATCAAGTTCAGCGCTGCCAACTCCCCGGTGGCCCCCAGCATCCTCATCCACTTCATTGACATGTTCCTCTTCACCTCCAACGCTGGGAACCTCCCGCTCTACCAGGGGCAGGTACCACCCCCCCACCATGGGGACCACCCCCCAACCCCCCCACCCCAGGGTGGGAGAGCTGGGAGCCCTGGTGTCGTGAGCGGGGCCGTTCTCAGCTCGGGTAGCCCTCGTAGGGGACCTCAGAACGATGTCGCTCTGCCACAGGTGCCGGTGCAGACGGTGCTGGTGGTGCTGGCGCTGGCGTCGGTGCCCGTCCTGCTCCTGGGGACGCCGCTGTACCTGTGGTGCCGGCAGCGCGCCCCGACTGCGGTAAGGCTGGGGGGCTGTGGGTGGCTCAGCGGGGAGGTGCAGGGGGGCCACGTCTCACTGCCTGCCGGTGCTGTCCTGGCGCAGCCGGTGGCTACGGGAGAGCAGGAGCCACTGCTGGACGGGCAGGAGGCCAGGAACGTTGTCAACGCCACCAAGGAGGACGTGGAGAGCGGGGGGCACAGCCCTGACGCCAAGGTGAGGGGCGCCCAGGGTTAGCTCAGGTGGTGGGAGTCGGGGTGTCTGTACCCCCTGCTCATGTCCTGTGTCCTCTCCGTCCCTGCAGCACTTGGACTTCTCCGAAATCTTCATGCACCAGGCGATCCACACCATCGAGTACTGCCTGGGCTGCGTCTCCAACACCGCGTCCTACCTGCGGCTCTGGGCGCTCAGCCTGGCACACGCCCGTGAGTTCCCTTGGCCCCCTGTGTCCCCCACCGGAGCGGGGCAGACCCTCACCCCCTCTGCCTGCCCCTCTCCCTCCCATTCCCAGAGCTCTCGGAGGTCCTGTGGACCATGGTGATGCGGAATGGCTTCGTGGGGCTGAGCTACGTGGGCGGGGTGGTGCTGGTGCCCGTGTTCGCCGCCTTCGCCGTGCTGACCGTGGCCATCCTGCTGATCATGGAGGGGCTCTCCGCCTTCCTCCACGCCCTGCGCCTGCACTGGTGAGCCCCCCAAAGCTGGTGGGGTCTGGGGGGGTGGGAGGGTGATGGACCCCCACAAACCAGCTCTCGCCCCCCCACCTCTCCTCGCCAGGGTGGAGTTCCAGAATAAGTTCTATGTGGGTGCCGGGTACAAGCTGTGCCCCTTCGCCTTCGCGCCGGACACCTGGGACTAGCCGTGCTGGGGGAACGCCAGGGGCTCGGAACATCGATGGCAGCCCAAATTGCCCCCTGCTGGGCTCCCGGAGCCGAGGGGCAGCTGGGTCTGGCTGCAGCATCCCCCTATCCCCTCCTCGGCGGTGAATAAAGCTGCCCCCATGGCTTTACCCCCAGCTCTGTGTTGCCATCCCTTGGGTAAGGGGCCCGGGGGGGCATTTGGGGGTGCCCCCCATCACTGCTGCCCGTAACCAAAGGTGGGGCCCGCGGTGGTGCCGTAGGTGCTGAGCGGGGGGAAGGAGGGCAGGGGGTAGGGCAGGGTGCGGGGTTTGGCCCCCACGTAGACACTGGGGGGGCAGGTCAGGGGCTGGAAGGGAGGCGCAGGGAGCTCGGGGAAACTGGGGAGTGCCGCTGGCTGTTGGGCGGCAGCAACCAGCGCCCCACGGCCGCGGGGAGCCCCTGGGGGGGAGAGAGGCAGAAGCAGGGGGTCGGCGCCCCCCACAGCCCCACTGCCTTTCTCCTGCTTCTCGGGGTGGGTGGGCAGCGGGGCGGCCCGGGCGCGGGTTGTCGCCCCCAGCAGGGACCCTGCCGGCACCCCACACCTGCAAGAGAGACGGGGGGTCAGGGCAGGCGGCGTGACCCCCTCAGCGCGGTGCGGGGGGACGGCGTCCGGGGGTCCCTTACCACTGCTCGGGGTCGCCGTCCCGAAATCCCTTGGCGAAGGGGTTGCTGGCGATCTTCAGCTGGGTGATCTGTGGCGGGGAGGGGGTCAGGGGTTCCCTTGGGAGGAGACCCCGGTGTCCCACCCCACCCCGTGCTCACCCGGTGGTTCTGGTAGGCCGTCACTGCCATGAACTGGGTCTCGGGGAAGCTGAAGGACTTGAAGTTCTGGTGGGCGAAGCGCTCGCTGTCGCGCCGCGGGTCCACGAGGACGACGTGGAATCGGGGCTGGTAGCGGTGCATGGAGTTGAGGATGATCTGGGGGGGGCGGGAAAGGGGAAGGTGGCAGGACAGCCCCCATGCAGGGGTGCAGCGTGTCCCCCCCCCTCCGCCATCTCCCGCCCCGCAGTGGGGTCCTCACGTGGCCGTTGTCGTCCAGGAGATTGTTGGTCAGCTTGAGCTTGTCGAAGGAGACGATCTGCCGCATCCACTGGGCGCCCTTGGCGGGGGAGTCGGGGTGGAAGTGGACACGTCCGGGAGCTGCCGGTTCAGCCCGGCCCGCCGCCAGCCAGGAGGAGCTGTGGAAGGCGTATCTGCGGGGCAGGGTGGGGCTCAGCACCCCCAGATCCAACCCCCTGCCCCCATCACCCCATCTCCACCTGTATCTCTTGTCGTCCAGCGGGATGAAATCCATGAGCAAGACGTAATCAGCCACCGGATCCAACCCTGACAGCTTCACCTGGAAGGTGGGAAACATCCTCCTGCACGGAGAGGGGGGTGGGAAGGGTGTGCCCCCGCCCCGGCAGCCCCCCCGTGCCCCTCGGGTACCAACCTGCCCGCTTTGGTGACGATCATCTCGGTGCCCAGGCGGTTGAACTCCTCCCAGAGGCTGCCCATCTCCAGCCGTGCCGCGGCGTGGCACACGCGCCGGTTCTTGCCGCTGGCCCCTGGCCCCTCGCCGGCCCAGCCAAGAGCAGGGGCACACGGGGATCCCTCACCTGCACCCCCCAGGAAGGCTGCAGAGGGATGAGGTGGTGTTTGGTCTGGCGGAGCAGACCCGGTGTGTGGACACCGCGCCGCACCCTCCCTCTGTGGAGGGATGGGGGGATTGGGGTGGGTTTTATCCCCCTCCCCATTGCACTCCCACTCTTTTGGGGCTGGGTGACCCCCCACACCTTCTGACACTGTGGGACCCCACCACAGGACCCCACCAGTGGGACCTGGGAGCGTTGCCACGGGTGAGTTTTACCTGCCATGGGTGCAGCAGGAGGGTAGGAGGTGTCCGTGGCTCTGTCTCCGGGCATGCTGGCAGTGGGGACCACACTGAAGCCCCGTCCAAGTGCAGCGCTGGCTCTGGACCGTCCCCCGCAGCCTGCCAGGGGTTTTATGCCCCAGCTCCGGGGTGGAGAGGCGGGGGCTGGAGCCGAGGTGGTCCTCAGAGGCTGGAGCACGGCCCCCTTCCCCGACCTGCCTTGACGCGATGATGACGGACAGGAGGTGAGTGGTGGCACTGCTGGGACCACCACCAGTCCCCAGCCGGGGCCTGGGGCACCCTGGGCTGCAGAGAGACACCTGTCCTGGGGTCTCCATGTCCCCTTTCCATCACAGATCTGAGCAGGGGAGATGGGGGCTGCTCTGACCCCCTCCCCCAGGCAAAGCCCCTCTCTGCATATGGCTGTCACCACCCGATATTAAAAAGCACGGTGAGGTGTTGAGGCATTGGCTGCTCTGGCAAAGCCTCTGCGGGGTGGAGGGGAGAACCAGACTGCTCCCTCCCCTCAACTCATCCCAGTGTGGGTCCTGTCACTGCCCTGGTACCCGGGGCCCCTGTGCCCCCCATCGCCGTGTTCAATACTGGCCTGACAGTGGGAGATGGATGGGGACGAGTCGGTGCCGTGGGGCTGAGGGATATTTGCAGAGAGGTGACAGACCCCAGGGCAGGGGCCTATGGTGGGAAAGCAGGGGGCTACTCCAGAGTCCCCCACTTCCCTACGAACCGTGTCATTGCGCGCCACGGAGTGTATTCTGGCGGGATGAGGGATGCTGAAGCTCTGGGGGAGGGTCTGGACGACAAGGAGATGTCCTCATGGGGATGCTGGAGGTTTTCTCTGGCAGTTGGTGCCCCCGGTGATGGTGGCACTGGACTGAAATCCCTCCCTGCTCTGCATGTCTCCAAGCTGGGTCTCAGTCTTCCCTTCTGCCTTGGGGTCAGCGCTTAAACCCTTCCCGTGCCCGTTGTAATGCGGGGGGGCGAATCCTGTGTCCCCTGTACGCTGCGGGGTGGGCAGCGCTGGGTTTTGGAAGCAGGGCTGATGCAAACCAGGGAGGAACCATCTCCCCAGGCCCCCCTCCATCCGTCACACCCGCACCCGTGTCCCGCGCCCCGTGGAGACGGCTCAGCCCATCCATCTCCCGCTGTCAGCCGGGCCGTGGCCGCGGGGCCTGCATTGAGCGGGGAGATGAGGAGGTGCGAGAGGCAGAGCTGACAGCGGGGGGAGGATGGAGGGGGCTCAGCCCCGGGCAGGAACGGACCTGGCAGGGCTCCATCCACAGCTCCTGGATTTCCTGGGCGGAACTGGATGAGCTTTAAGGTCCCATCCAACCCAAGCCGTTCCAGGATTCTCCGGTCAGCGTAGACAACCGCAGGTGGATCTCCTGAACGCTGAAGCGCGCGATACAAAAATGGCTTTTCAAAATAAGCTTGTTTGGCCCAAAATGGGCAGGTGGAAACCAGAAAACCTTCAGATGGGGGAAAACGCTGACTCTTTCCAGTGGGGAATAATGGCCCCAGACACCAGGGCAGGCTGTGGAGGCCACCAAGATGGAGATGAGCCATCAATGCATCCTGGGTGCAAGGACACCCACCGGCAGCTGGAGAAGAGCACTGGCAGCTGGTCAAATGACTTTTTGCAATAAACCTCTGACTCACAGGTAGAATGAGGAAGTAAAAGCTGCTTTGGGAGGGTGGGGGGAGAAGGGGAATCAACCTGAGCAAACGGTCGGCTCACAAGGAATAGCAACCAGTCAGCACAGCTGGTGGGAAAAGGGAAGTGAGAAGGGAGGAAGAAGCAACACTCATTTGTCAACCAGATGTTTCTCAACACAGTTTTGGGTCAGAGTTGGCTCTTTATTTATTTTACCTATTAATCTTGAATTCTTTCCTTTTTTTCTTTTTTTTTTTTTTAACCCCTGAATAAGAAAAGAGGAAGAAAATTTCAGCAGGTAAAGTTATAGCCTGGAAGTGTTCAAGGCAACGTGTGGATGGAGCTTGGAGCAGCCTGGGCTAGTGGAAGGTGTCCTTGCCCATGGCAAGGGTGTGAAACAAGATGAGCTTCAAGGTCCCTCCTAACCTAAACCATTCCAGGATCTAGGATCTGCTCTAGGGAATGTAGTACAAAAGAAAATTGATTATTGCAAAGATAAAGCAATAATTTCCTTAAGTATGTCCATTACTGAGAGTTAGTTTTTTCCCCCTCCCACATATAATAAATAAAATATATATTATACAAATAGAATTATATAATTAAATGATAATATAGAATTCCAGAAGAATTAAAAAATATCTTTCAAATTCAAGTCTTCAGCAAAAATCCTTGATTTTATGTTGCACTCCTCCCACTCATGCATATAAGCAGCATTGCTCCCATTCCTATATCCCAGAGAAACCTTGGGATGGATCCCAGGGCCCTTGGGGAAGGCTTATTCTGTTTTCAGGTGCCTCAGAGACCCTTTGGTGATTGGTCCCCTCAGGATGGTGTAAAACTTAAATCTTCCAGCCACTTTAGAGGGCGGAACAGGGAAAACGTGGTTTTGGCAAGACCAAGAGATGGAGCCTGTGGCCTCCAGCTCAAGGACCTGTGAGTATCTTGGCTTGAGCTGTCATTATCCAGAGAGGGTGAAATTTCAAGTGGTTTTGAGACAATTTTTCACTGGATAGGGGAAGTCACCCTTTCCAAGTTCCTGCAGAAGCAGGAACCTCTTGGTGAAGGTTTTTATGGGATATAAAAAAATAACTCCAAGTTACTAAGGCCCTTCCTGAAGGCAAAACATGTACTCTAGTACATCTGAGTCTTAATTCCTAGCTCAAATTTTGGATGAATGTTCCTGATATCAGCACCCCTGGGAGGCACACAGAAGATACCATGCAAGTATAAATTGGATTAGAAAGAGGTGGTTTTTCCTTGAAGCTGCACATTGATGAAACTGCAATCAGGAATGCTGGTCTTGTTCTACTTGATCCAAACTGATTGGAAATCACTTCAACAGGTCTGTTGCCAGTTCAGTGCAGCACTAATTAATGTGGTAAATGAAGGCATGATGTTATTGTATTTTTTTTGTCTCCACAGAGGAACATTCCCCCCACCCAGAGACAATGTCATCCATTCCAGGGATGGGGCATCCAAAACTTCTCTGGCCCTGGCACAGGTTGGACAGAGAAGCTGTGGCTGCCCCTGGATCCCTGGAAGTGTCCAAGGCCAGGTTGGACGGGGCTTGGAGCAACCTGGGCTGGTGGAAGGTGTCCCTGGATGATCTGTAAGGTCCCTTCCAACCAGAACCATTCCAGGATTCCATATGTCGTATTCAGATGCACCCGGTTTGTCCCCCACCGGCTCATCTCCTCCTTGTCTCCCCCCATCCAGGCGAGGCTGAATTTTCCACCCCAGCTGCTCTTTACTCATAATTCCTGCTTCCAGGTTTCAGGAGTGGAGTCATCTCAGCCCAGGACTCACCCTCTCTCCTTGTAGGCTTTGAATAAGTCACCACAGGTTCCCCTTACGGAGACAATGATATGTTTGGGGGCTTTGAGTCATCTGATTTATTTCGAGCATTTTTGTTTTGAAAAATGGCGTGGATTTCTCCTCTTGCTGTGTGGTGGTGAAAGGTCGGCAGGGTGACAGAGCCACGTGAGAAATGGGGGACTTATTCACACAAACTCCAGGCACAGGCTGAAGAGTCAGTTTGAGCCTAAAGGACTTAAATTCGGCTGGTAAATATCACCAGAAAAATGTAAAAATAATTTGGCAGCGAGGGAAGTGCTGAAGAGTTTTTCCTTCATCCCCATTAGCAGTGGTAACGCTTCTCCAAATCCTGGTCCCTCTCCCAGTCCTTGAATCTCAATTTCTTATGTCAGTTCTTTTTAATTCCCTGTGATGCCAAGAGATGAGTTATATATTCCAAGAGATAAATGTGCATATATATAATTACATATATTTTTAGAAAAAATTCTTATATGTATTACGAAGTTATATATCTATTTCCTTTAGATAAATAAAAATAATAAATTATTTTAATATAAAATGTTTAAATATAAAATTGTATAGATTTTTGTGTATATATGTATATACATACATATATATATATATAAAGAAGTAGGAAATAAATCTTCCTGCTTCTATTTAGGTTCCTGAAAATCATTGAATTTATTTAACTAATTGTATTTATTTATCAGTGCAGGTTTCTTCCTTAAGGAGCTGCTTCCAAAGCCATCCATTCATGAGGGAAATTTCCTCCTCCAGGGGCGGGCAGTGACAAACCCCTTGGTCTTTCCATGAATGAAGCTTATACACAGCAGGTTTTTTTGCTCAAGTATTGATGCTCTTCACGGGGGGTAAATAAGTCCCACTTTCGACACTGATACTGGGAAAAATTTGGATGAGGCCCTGACACAGGTTCTGCCCAGAGAAGCTGTGGCTGCCCCATCCCTTGGAAGTGTCCAAGGCCAGGTTGGGTGGGATGATCTTGGTCAGTCCTCAGGTGGCTCACTGAGAGGTCCTCTACTGCCTTTCCCAAAGATCTTACGGAATTTGAGTAGGAAAACAAGTCCTCACCCTGGGAGGACAAGGATGAGTATTCCTTTAGTTATTCAGCAGAGTGCGGACCAACCGCCCGCCTCTCAGCAGGAAAAAAAAAAATCTAATCCATACTTTTTAATTGAATTTATTTCCCTTCTACATCTCAGATTCTTCACACAAAAGCAAAGTTTGTTTTGTTGAGTAAGAAAAAGCGAGGCTGAACTTTCAGTTAATGAAGAAATCGAGGTCGGCCCTCCAACAGCGGCAGCAGATGTCGCATCCAGGCAGGCGGATGCTGCCCCCGGGGGAGGACTCAGCCCCAAAACCGCTCGATTTTTCATTACTTGTGACATCTCCGGTGGCCAGGCCACCACTTTGCCCCCGGTATCTCCATGTGGGTGATGAAAGGAAGCTCTAAAGCCTCGTTAACAACGCCAGGAGACCAGACACGCCTCTCCCGGGACACCTGAAACGGGACGTCAGGTTCTGGGGGTGAAACTCAACCCTTCGGCCAAGGCTTATCCAATAATGATGGTTTTTAGGATTGGATCCATCTGTCAGGAGCCAGCGGTTGCCTACTCTTCGTTTACTCTCTGGTGTAACTCTGTCAAGACGTGATTAATGTTATCGTGGAGAAAAATCAATGTTTATTTATTCTATCTGTCATAGAGCGGGATTTCAGGAGCTGCCGATCTCTCCCTGGAGGGCGGCAAGATGGAACCTGAATTTATCTTTTATCTCCAAATGAAGCATCACATCTGAAGCAAAGTGAGGTGGGACAAATCCCAGGCCTTACTCCTATACCACGAAAAAATGCACTACGCAAAGTCGCGTTCTGCAGTGCTTTCACCTAGAAAAGATCTTCCTGGGACACGGGGAACAGGTAATTATTCTTCAAGTGCTCAGACTGGACTGGGAGCGGTCAAAAGATGAGGAATAATTTCATTTTTTTCCACCAGTTGTCGGGGACTTCCATGTATGAATGGTTGGAGGGGAACTAGGAGGAAGCCTATTTATGATTTATTCTGGTATGGTATTTCCCTCCTTAAGGGCTTAAATATCCACCTGCTTCCAAATATGTTGGCTGAACAGGGATACCAGTGTCAGGAACTTGTGGTTTTCCTCTTTCAAAGAGAATTTACCTTTTACCGACTGAAAGCTTTATAACCAATTGACGAAAATGGCTGTTCTTAATATTATTGATGGATTTAAGCCTATTAAATTTTTCAGTTTGAAAGACACAAAGCAGCTGAACTGGATGTATAAAATATTCAGCAGGGTTGGAGATAACGAGACATTTGTGCCCGAGTATATTCTCCCAGGCTTCAGAACCCAAGCAGAGCTGCAGGTGACGTGTTTTGTCTTGCTCCGTGCCACCGCGTAGGAAATCTGGGAGGAATGACACGAATCCGGATCGACCTGCACCTCCACACCCCCACGCCACTCGTCCCTCCTGGACATCTCCTCTACCATCATCCTTCAGATCCTCCTGGGTTTCTTAGTGGAGAAGAAGGTGATTTCCTTCATTGGATGTGTCACTCTGCTCTTCTCCTCCACCACCTGGGCCACCACGCCCTACCCTGTTGACTTCCTAATAAATGATACCACAGAAATAAGTTTGTACTGAGAGGGGAGAGGAGCTGTTTGTGGGAGTTCAGATGTCCACGATAAATCTTTATGCTTTTTCAGTTGGTAAGTTCTTAAACTCTCTTACAGTGGTACTCCAAGACCTTATTGAGATGGCAGCACCTGTGCTAAAAGCAGTCGAGGTCCAGGAAGAGACTGGGACAAACCAGGACAAATCAGCATGGCTTCTGAGAGTTTTCCAGGCTTTCCTAAGGAGCGCCAGCAGCCTTGAGTAGTGCCAGTGAGTCCTGATGTGTCATTGCTCCAGTATTGTCCTTACCCCCCAAACTTTAAAAAAAAAGTTAACATTGTGTAATTTACCAACTGACTTGAACTGGTTTGTGCAAATACATAAATAAACTGAAAGTGTATTTAAGTGGTTTGGTGTTTGTTTACAAAGAGAGGCCATGGAATGTCATGGGCTTTTTTCCCCCCAATATTTTGAAGTGCTGCCCTGAATTTGTTTCTGCCTCCCTCCTGATGGTGGGAAGTTTTCCAGCAGTCCCACAGCAGCTCTGGGGCAGTGCAGCTGCCAGACATCCCTCCAGACTGTGGGACAGGCAAAAACTCCACAGCAGAGGAGAACCTGGATTTGGGAGATGGAGAATTTAATGGCATCACTTGGAGCTGTGCCAGTCCAGGGAATGCCAAAGGAAAATCCAGGACCCCTCCAGTGGGAGTGTTTTTCCCGGAGGTATGGAAACGCAGGCACAAGATTTTGGCAGAAAGAGAGTTCCTGAGATTTGAGGTGTTTTTTCCAGTTCCCTCTGTGAGTTCTCCCTCTCTCAGCCCCACTGGCCGAGCGGGAGGAGCAGCAGCAGCAGCTCCAGGGCCGGAGCTGTCGGGTGGGTCTGGGAGCCCAGATTGCCATCCCGGTGCAGCCTGTCCGGCACCCCCCGGGGGATGTCCCTGCAGAGACATTTCCTGGCACTGCTGGAGCAGGAGCGGGAGATGAGGCCCCGTCCTCGGGGACATTCCCTGGGCCGTGGGGCAGGCGGATGGGAGCTGGAGGGACTCCAGCCCTTTGGGGGCTGCCCTGCCCTCCCTTGATTTCCCCCCTTTTTTCAGGTGGGATGTCCATCTGTCAAGGGCTTTCTGGAAGCACCGAGCTGCTGGCCAGGGCAGCCGGACTCGTTTTGTGCCTTCTTTGAGGGCGGGGGAGTCTGGGGGGTGATGGTGTCCTTAGGGGCACCCCAGTGTCACTGGGAGAGCGATGCTGGGGTGGGATGAGAGGAGTCATGAGGGGTCCTCACAAAAAGAGGGATGACAGCCTCCAAACGCCTGAAAATTCATGAGGGGTGTGCGTGTAAAATACTAAAAAAACCCTATAAACTCTCTCATCGTTGTATTTATTGCTGTAAAAATTGATTTCAAAATAAACCCTCCTATCTGCTGTATTATAGACAGGTTTTAGACTATAATAAGCCTGTCTATAGATCTGTAGGGTTTGAAAACACAAATCTACCATTTGCCTATATAAAGAAACCAAAGGGCTTGAAAATGTAAAAGGTGACCTGTATGAAGGAAGTAGGATCAGCCCCGTGTGTTCAGATGTTTTTCCTCTCTCCCCTGGCTGTAACTCCCCAAATCTGGGATCGGGGCAGTGGGGGCTCATTAATTAACCCGCGGTGCCCCCAGAGCCGCGCGTGGCTCCTTGCGCTCGGTGCTGCCGCCTGCTGGGAACCCGCCGGGATCGGCCCCGGGAAGGGGAGCGGGATCGGTACCGGGAAAGGGAGCGGGATCGGGATCAGCCCCGGGAAGGGGAGCGCAAGAAGCGCCGGCAGCGGCGCGGGGAGCCCCTCAAGGCGCGGGTAGGACGGGGCTGAGGGGCTGTTGCTCTCTGGGTGTCTCACGGTTTGCCTGGGAATCCCAAAGCCTTTCCCCGTGCGGAGTCTGGAGGCAAAGACTAGTCTCGCTTAGTTTGTTGGTGCTGAATTAATGCTTTTTGCTCCTTTCTGAAGAAACAAGGAAGAAGGGAATTGAGGCAGCAGCCGAGCAACACCAAGTTGCTCTGGGTACAGCGGTGGGCACTGGGCACTCCCTGGGCCCTCCTTCCTCGGCAGCCCCGTCGGACGAGACAGAAGAGACATGAGGTAAACTGGGGTAATCAGTAGTGGACACGTAGGAAGAATTCTGGGGGGAAATATCTGAGGGAATGTGCACAGTAGAGAATGAATACTGAGAGGTGAAAATGAGGTACTCAGTGGTGGACCCGTAGGGAAAATTCTGGGGGTAAAATCTGTGGCAATGTGCAGCAGAGAGAAGGAACACGTTGGACTAAACTGAGGCAGTCAGTAGGAGAGGCAGAGAAATTTTTGAGGGGAAAACTTGAACAAATCTGCAGGACAGACAGTGAATATCTGGAGGTCAAAAAGAGATAATCAGTAGTGTGCAGGGCCACTGGGAGGAATTCAAAATTCAAATAAGCCCCAAATCCTACCAAGGGACTTGTCCAAAGGAAGAAAGACATTATTGTCATCAACAGCTTCAAAACCTGTTCAAAATTCTAGGACAGCAATACTGGGATTCCCAGGAACCTTATTAGTGCTCTTGGTTCCATTTTAATGTATTTTTAGTCCCTCAGTTAGCAGCTTGGAGAACTCTACCCTGGGATTCAGAGGCCAAGCAGGGTTTGCTTTGGATTGCCTCGCACCTCTGGCCCCAGCTGGTGCAAACCCAACTGGGGCCAATGTGGTTAAACTTTCCTACAAAAACAGTTGCTGTCTCCCCTAGAAATTACCCCAAGTTCTCAGATAAAAATGTCACCTCTATCCTCTCTAGGTTATCCCAGGTTTTCCCATCTGGGAGCTGCAAGGAATTCAGGCCAGTGAATCGACATCAGGGAACAGCTATACATTCAAAGGCAGAAAGAGAAGATCTATCAGCAAAACGCAGAAAGAAGGGGAAAGGTTTCAGAAAACATTTCTGCAATCTAATTAATAACTATTTCCAATTTCCCAGTGAGAAAACATGAACTCACAGCCACTAAGACCTAACAGTCCCCTGCAGCCAGAGCTCAGCACACTCCCTTATCAATGATTTGCTTTAATTAACCAACTCAAATGAACAAATTAAAACCAAATCAATATTATATTATTCTTTTTAATCAAGATATATATAAATATTGCAGAATACAAAAGAACCTTTGTAGCCCCCAAAAACTCTTAAAAGAGATATACAGGGCGTGGCTGCACTGCACCCCCAAACCAAGGAGAATTAGGAGAAAAGAAAAACCCAGACTGAGATTCCTTGGAGATTGGCGCAGCTTCTTTCATCCCAAAAAAATCCTTGGTCTGCGTGAACACCCACCTGAATCCTAGGAACATGTGATGTCATCAATATCCTCCTGGTCGTTTTTATTAAAAGCAGATTTCCACGGAGAATTAATGAAATACTGAAAATTAAACTGAAATGTAAATGAACAGTTCCCCCAGACCAGCAGGTTGCAGCATCCAAAAGAAAATGAAGAGAAAGATTATGGACTGGGATCATCACCAATCCCAACTCCCTAGTGTGGAATACCACTCTGCTTGGTTTTATAAATCACCATTTTTCTTACAGCACAAACCCACCAACTGTAGTTCAAGTTCACCAAATTCAGAACTGTGGCCACGTAGATTTTACTGCCCCACATGCATGGTGGAAGCCAGGAAAACACAAAGGGTGTGGTCCTCTGGGAATGTTCACAGGGCACCACATGGATCCAATCTGTCACTGCAGCCCAGTGGGAGATCTCTTCCCAACCCCTCTGGTGTCCTGATGGACACACCCTGACACACAACAGCTTCCTCTGCCAGCTGTGTTGGGGAGTGTCTGTAAGGTGCCACACAGAAAGCAGCCCCTTACGGACACAGTCTTGGGATTCGGGGGGGGGAAAAAGCACTTTTCAGTCTTTAGCATCTCCCACTCCATCGGCATTGATAGCAAACATGGCCTCAGCCTCGGGAAGACATGGAGAGTCGTAGATTTTACAGATCCTGGTCTCTCCTCGGCCTTTCCGCAGGTACAGTCTGACAGGGAGACGGAAGGAAACGGGTCAGGGTACACAGCCTACTTCCAGAAAATCATCAAAATCCATAAAGCACTGTGTAGAGCTGTAGGAACATTCCCAAAACATTCATTTCCCCTAGGCCTCGGAGTGGCACTAAATCAAAGCACAGGCTGGACATACCACGGACAGACTACACAAACCCCAGAATTAAAAACTACTTAGCCAATTCCATAAACGCCAAATCAGGCTCCTGGGAGGTGGCCGTCTCTCCTCTCACCTGGTGGTGGAAGCGTGAGCGATGATATTCCCTCCGATGGGTTTTTTGGGATCCGCGGCGAACATGGCGGCTCCGTCCACCTGTGCCACCACCTGGTTGGTGATGACGACGGCCACGCCGAACTGCAGGGGCGAACAACCAGAACCCAGCTATTTCCCACAGTCGGAACGGAAAGGGGGGGGAAACAGAGCCAAGTGCACCCCCAGTGTCCACAGCCACGGCATCAAGCCCCTCCAAACCAAGGGAAGCAGAGACTGAGCGACTTTGTACCGAGTCGCTGGGATTCACGAGGAAAGCGCGGAGTTCTGTTCGGGGAAGGAAGGAGCGCCGTGTTACCTCATCCGCCAGGCGCAGCAGCATCCGCAGGAACCTGGCCAGGTGCATCTGCCGGGCGGAGAGCTCGCCCCTTCCTGAGTAATCCGTGCGGTACAGGGCCGTGGCGCTGTCCACGATCAGCAGCGCGTACCTGGCAAAGGCACCCGGGGTCAGCAGCACTGCTGGGGCCTGCAGGGCTGGGATGCTGCTCCAGGTGGGCTGGCAGCTCCTCCCCGCACAAGAAACCCCAGCAAACCTAAAGAAACTCCTGCATGGTTAATAAATTAAGTTCACTGTGGTGTTACAAACACCCTGTTTGCAGAGCACAGGTACCTGTGGACAGTCGCTTGTCACCCAAATTCCAGCAGCCAGAGAGGTGCTGATCATCACTGACTGCCCACAGAGCTTGTCAACCGGATAAGCCAAAGGGTAACCCAATTTGGGAACAGGATCCACGATGTGAGAGTTCTTACCGTGACTCAGCCATCATGGCCGAGGCCTGATACAGCAGCTGGGTCTGGTGGTCGGTGTTGAAGCCCCGGGCATAGGCCACGTTGTCCAGGACGTCACTGCCAGACAGGCCGTACCTGGGGAAATAAAGAGAGAAACCTCTAAGTGACAACTTCCTCCCTAGGAGTCATCCTGCAGCTCTGCCTAAAGGCTGGAATAAAAACTCACGTTCGTGGGAGAGATAGAAACAGACGGAAAAAGTGCAACACGTGGGGATGGAAAGAGAGCGGAATAATTGGAATCATTTTAAATGGATGAGAGGAAACAGCTTGAAGTGATACCAGGGGAGGTTCAGGTTGGATATTTGGACATTTATTAATAGAAAGGCTGTCTAGCCCTGGCACAGGCTGCCTGGGGCAGTGGAGTCCCCATCCCTGGAGGGATTTAAAGCCCTGTGGATGTGGCACTTTGGGACAGCAGTTAGCGGTGGCCTTGGCAGTGCTGGGCAGTAGCTGGATCATAGAGGGCTTTTCCAAGCTGAACAATTCCATGATCCAAGTACTCTCTGTATACAGCCAGCACAGACACACCTATGACTGCTGCAAACATCATTTCCCTTTCTCATCAGTATCAAGTGTCATCAGTGTCATCCAGAGGTGTTTGTTTTCAAATATGGGAGCACTCCTTGCTGCAGGAAAAGCCTTCAGGATTAGATCAAATTCCCTTCCAGGGGAGCTGACAGGAGCTGGTACTGTCCCCAGCTGCCTGGGAAGCTCACATGCCCTTCCAGTAGCAAAAAGTGAGGGAAATCACTTCCTGCTGAGGGACAATGACACGAGAGCTGTGGGGAGAGAGCGGCAGAGATGGGAGAGGAACAGCAACACCAGATCTTTCCAGAGTGAACATCTGTCAAGTCAACCTCCAAGACCTGTGTAAAATGTCTTCCAGCTAAGCTGTGAGGAAATAATATTCCTTTCTTCCCCTCACAGACCTTTCAGCCACAGCCAAGAGCCGCTCCGGACGGAAGGTCCCCTCTGTGTCGATGTACATGGCTTTTCCCTCTCCACCACCACGGTCAATGGGGAGCTAAAGGAGAAGGGAATGAAAGAACACGGAATGAAGTGTCCATAAATACACCAGATATGGCCTTATGCCCTTCACTGATGTCATACAATACGGAACATCCCAATGTACTGTGACTAAAGTCTCACTCAGCTGGGAAAAGCAAGAGGAAAGATCCCTGGTTCTGACCTCTGACACGTTCCTTGTTGTACCCTGGAGTACTGGGACATAGGGGAGGGATAGATTGGATATTGGGAAGGAATTCTTCCCTGTCAGGGTGGGGAGGCCCTGGCACAGGTTGCCCAGAGAAGCTGTGGCTGCCCCATCCCTGGAAGTGTCCAAGGCCAGGTTGGACGGGCCTTGGAGAAGCCTGGGCTGGTGGAAGGTGTCCCTGTCCATGGCAGGGGGTTGAACTGGCTGAGCTTTAAGGTCCCTTCCAATCCTAACCATTCCATGACCTACATGTTGAGACTGCCCTGCTTGCACATCCCACACTGCTCCCTCGGAGCCGCGGCCTCTCCGAGCACCAGCAGTCAAGCAGAAAAGTTCTGGGGCAAGCTGTGAAATCTCTGAAATGAAAATCAATTCCATCTCCATTTCACAGGGCCTAATGTGGCATTTACAACATAAACAATCGCTCCTGTTAGGGAGGGAAATTAAAAAGCTGTGCTACATAAAAGGGAACAATGTTTAAAGTTCTGGTGGAAATGAGCAGTCAGATTGCAGATAATTACCAAAGGGTGCCGGGCACGGAGCACCCGCGGCACGGAGGGAGCCAGAGCAGCCACAGCTCCGCTGCCAGCTGAGCCAGCTGCCTCAGGGCAGAACATGGAGCCTCCAACACGAACACAAAGGCTTTGAAGAGAGGCAGAGGAGGAGAGCTGAGCTTCACAGGACAGCCAGGTTGCGTGAATAACTCTCATCTCAAACAGTTGCCACCAAGCTCCTCCTTTCCAGCTGGAGCGGAGCCTCAGAGTGGGAGAGGAGCCCGAGCCAGAGCTACAAGTTAATCTTCCATCCCCATCTCTCAGCAGGGTCCTATAGCTGTAGGATGCAGAAGTCCTTAATTACCACACTGTCCTTTAATTCCAGGCAATGGGGATCATGAGCTCCCCCTTGGCAGGATTGATCCTTCCATGGGAAAGAATTTCAGTGAGAAACTTTAAGAGTGTTTGAACTGTGACAAGAGTGAAGCGGTGGGAGAGCATCTCAAGAGCATTGTTGGGTGATGCCAGCAAAGAATTTAATCAACACTGGTAAATATGAGAACTCAGCCCCAAGATGTGGATGCTCGTGAGAGGAGAGGGCTGGATGTGCCACAGAATCCCAGACTGGCTTGTGTTAAAGCTCATCCCATTCCATCCCCCTGCCATGGGCAGGGACACCTTCCACCAGCCCAGGTTGCTCCAAGCCCCGTCCAACCTGGCCTTGGACACTTCCAGGGATGGGGCAGCCACAGTTTCCCTGGGTACCCTGTGCCAGGGCCTCACCACCCTGACAGGGAA
Organism: Pseudotriccus pelzelni; assembly: GCA_035584735.1. NCBI lineage: Eukaryota > Metazoa > Chordata > Aves > Passeriformes > Tyrannidae > Pseudotriccus > Pseudotriccus pelzelni. The sequence continues at coordinate 9,747,053 of JAWMRA010000161.1, read as the reverse complement.
GAATTCCTTCCCACTATCCCATCTAACCCTGCCCTCTGGCAGTTTAAAACCACTGGCCTCTCACCATCTTCCAGATGAACTGGGATGCTTCCCAGTTCAAGCTGGAAGCAGAAGTGTATCTCCCCCTGCCATGAAGACTTGGCTCTTCTTTGCCCAAATCCCAGCAGGAGCTGGAAGAGACTCCAAGCAATCCCTGCTCTCTGCTCAGCTCTGCTATAGCAGCAACACTTCCTACAAAAGGGGATAGGGAATTATCTTCAAATACTTAAAAAGCCAGTGGCAGGAGGGAAGAAAGCTCCTCTTCATGTCCCCAGCAGGTCAGATAAAACATATTGAGCTTAAATTGTGGCAAGAAAAAGTTAAGGGAGACATCAGAAACATCTTCCTGAAAAAAATAATTAAATAGAAGTATCGATTTGCACTGTCTCCATCACTGCAGGCTGTTAAGCACAGCTTAGACAAAACCTAGTCCAGGGGAGGCAAAAGGGTAAAAGCCCTGGCAGATGGACTTGCTGCTTGAATCACCACCACATGTTGCCATGGAAAAGTTGACATAAAAGAGCATCCACTGGCAAAGAGACCAAACAAACAGCACAGGCTTCACAGCCCTTCAGTCCTGTCCCTCACCTGTGCCAGGTGTCACTGAGCAAAGCTTGTCTAACCAGGATTACATTTGATCTGAACACAGCAAAGACATGATCCTTTTCCCCAAGCCTTATTCCAGCACTCCACAGGCACTGAAATCTCCTGATGAAAGAGGCTAGATCCTATTTTCCTTGGTTCAGGATAAGAGATTTTGCAGGGGAAAGATCTTTCCACGGCAGAAATGGAACGAAAAAAACTCACCCAACAAACAGACAAACCAACCAACCCACAAGGTCTTCCTTCTCCTGTGAATGGGGAGTAGCTTTGGGCACAACTGGCTCCCAGATGACACCAGATCATTCCATGGGATGGCTTGATTTACCTTGATTGCAACAATTTAGCAGAGATTTCTTTCCAAAGAGCATTAATCACTTCTTTCCTCCTTTCCTGTGCATAAATAAGGTCGAAACACAACCGCACAAATTGCTTACCACAGTCCCAAAAATGCTAATTAAGCTGCAAACATCTAAATCACAGCTCGAGCCCCAGCCTGGTAAGGTAAGAAACCAGTGTCAGTGCACAGAGAACTATTATTTACTGGTGTCAGAAATAACTGTGGCATTTCCATAACTGCAACTTCCTCTGGGAAACCGCTTCAGCTGCAGAAAAAACCAGGACTTGAATGAATTGGGTGGTTTTTTATAAGAAGCAAGAAAATATGAACTGGGATGCAGTGCTTAACCTTTCAAGGTCTCTGCTCAGCTATAAATCCAGGGGAAATGGTCTCTTTAATAAACAAATAAACCTATTTTTCAGCGCTGTGCTAATTCCTGCTGTGTTATTAACTCCAAATGTGGATGGCAGCGCCAGCTAATAGAGCTGATAGGGGTTACTGTGGGTTTTAGGGCAGCAACAATTCACACTCATGGTTGGACTGTCCATGGAAGGCTTTAGTGATCTCTTCCCCTCCCTTCTCCATGAACTGGCCACAGTGAGCATCAGCTCTTCTCCCAAGGCATCCTGCCCTACACTGGGACTGCCAGCCCAGCCAGGATGGAAAATTAATACTGATTAAAGCAAAGGCAAAGATCTGCCCGGCTGGTGGATGCCTCTCCCCCAGGAGGAATCAGGTGCTCGATGAGCATCAGGCTCCAGCACGTGGTCACCAACATGTTGGGTGCACTTCCCTTCACAGGCCACCACACAAAGAGGTGTCACCCATGTCCCACGGGTGAATTCCTGCCCAAAGAGCCCATTTGGAGCATCCCTCCTGCTGGTTAAATCAGCCTTTTAACTGTGACTCTCCTGCCAGCTTCAGCAGCAGAGGTGCATCTGCAAACACCCGGCTCCAGCTGAGCCTTATCACCACTGCCAGCTGCTTCCCTGCTCCAGCCTCAGCCTCTCCTATCTTTTGGGGAGCACTCCCAGTTAACAGGGCATACCAGGACTGTTCTCCCTGATTTTATGATGCCCTCTGGGCTGGCAGCTCGAGTTAATACTTAGATTTGTATGTTCCTGAGATAGTCCTGCTGAAAAGAAGGGGGAAAAAATACCATCTTGATTTGCATTCCTTAGGGGAATAGTGGTCAAGTTCAAATATAGATTTATGAGGGTGGGGGTATATATTGACTCAGCCTCTCCAAGGGCTTGGGTGGAGGAAGGCACACAGAGGACTCTTATCTCATGCTGTTATAAAGCCTGGATTGACTCTGCTGAAGCCAACTGAGGATTTACACCACTACAACCAAGATTAAAATCTGGCCCTGACTGCAGTCAAATCAAGTGAGCTACTGAGGATTAGGGCAGTGCTAATAACTGAGTCTCACTGCAGCCACCAGCCAGATAAATCAGTAATGGAAGTGGAGTGGATGGGGAAATGCTCCTGGGCTGTCTCCAGATCAGGGGAAGGCAGGAAGGCTGCACGCCCACGGCACAGGGAACAGAGGAAAACCATCAGCTCTGGCCACAGGAACCAGCTCCTCTCAGAGGGAGGAGGAGCAGGGCTTTGTGAGGAGGATGCACAGACAGGGACCCAGGTCTCCCTCTCCTCCAGCACACAAAGCAACAAAGCCTTAGCAGCAGCTGGAATGAAAGGGTTTCTACACAAAGGTAATGCAAGGGTTAGACAAACCCTGCCTTCCCTCTTGGAAAGAGCCCCCTTAAATCCGCAGCTGAGGTTTTTCTGCCATTCGTCTGATGAAGCTGTTTCCCTCTGCAGAACTTGCAGGAGACAAGGTCCCCTGCTCACCCACCTCACCACATCTGCAGCCCCCGGAGGAAAGGGTGACTTTTCCAAGGCATTTCCCCACCTCAGAGGTCAGCCAGGGCTGGTGGAGAGACGCTGGGGAGGCCGAGAACACGAGCACTGCTCCCTCCTAGGTGTTGGCACCTCCCGGACTGGGCACTGCGCCACTTCCCGGCTTCCCATCACTGCCTGCATCCCTCCCTGCACCCCCCCATCTCCCTGCAAGGCCCTTTCTGCCTTTACCCTTTCCCAGGGAAAAGCCGAGGTAAGGCTGTGCATATGCTCACTGATATTTCCAATCCCCCAATTAACGGGAAGATAACTCATGCATTTAAGCATTAAAAAGGTACTTAAGTCAGAATAAATTCCGGTTCATTATTTTCCAGGAGCCATCTCCCAGCCCCACGGCTGAAGGAAATTTAAGGCAGACACAACCTGCTCCTCAGCCCATCTCTCGTGGCTACCCCATCCACCGCCGCCCTGTGCCTGCCAATTAATGAATTGCTTTGTCAAACTGGGTAATATTATTCAGTCCAGTGTATTCCAAGCAGAGGGTGCAGCCAGAGAAGGTTATTTTAAGCTAATTGTCTGGGTCTATCCCTCCACACATCAAGCATCCACATCCCCCCCGCGTCAGTGACGTGGGATACTACAGAGGGGAGAGTTAAAAGCACCAGGAAGCAAGAAACAATCCCGTGTGCATCACCTTGAAAACAAAACAAACTCTTATTTCAAAGGCTAGCGGCTTTTAATCTTGGTTATAATAGGTTTCCATGTTCCTACAGTTTAACAGGTTTGTGGCTCCTGCATTTAGCACTGGAATAAACAATGCTCCAGTAATTGCCAGGTCACTGGTATTTACTTGTGTCTTTTAAAAAAACCCTCCCTGTACAGCTGCCTTCAGTGGGCTAGACTGTAATTTTCTTTACTATCTCCCACTAATGAAGGCAAGAGGGCAGGAGGACCAAGTCAGATGGTGGAAAACGAAGCCAAACGGCCTGGTTGACTTTCAACACAGTATTAAAATAAACTCCCACCTGTAACAGATTAATTGCCCTGGTCTTTGGCAGCCTAACGGGGAATAAAGACCAATGTTAGAAACCCAGTGCATCATTGTTTTTAATTATAGCTGTTTTCCTCAGCTGGCCTGCTGAAAGGATTATTTTCCCACATGTATCTTTTCTGTGCGATTTATGATGAGCAGATAAACGAGGACAGGGCGGGTACAGACGATGGGGAGGGGACAGCAAGCCAGGCGTGCTCCAGCCAGCTCCCAGAGCTGGGATTGCTTGGTTTCCTTCTCTGCAATGGCTCTCTGGGCTCCACACACCCCCTCCCCAAAAAACAAAGGGCATCTTTATCTCCTCGCTGTGGCCACGAGGTAAAAGCTGGAGCCAGAAGGAGAGACAGCTCCTCGCTCTGAGAGGATTCTGGTGGAGCAAAGGCAGGAGGGGCTGGGCTGGGGCTGAGGAGGACCTGGCACAGGTGAGAAATCACATCTCTGAGCAAACACCGTTGTATTTGAAGAGTCTGCAGGCACTTCCCAGTGCGTCCCCTTCCCAGCTTTTAGGAAAAACAGTTCATTTTCCCCAATAGACCAAGGCAAAAGGCTGTACTGTATCCCCTCATCCTCCTAATTTCTGCCCTGGAATCACCTGAGCACATTCCCTGGCTGCTCCTCTCAAAAAGTCCTCGTATTTCTTGAATCTGAGCAGAATTCCTGGCTGTTTCCTGGCTGTGAGCTGGCACAAATGTTTATCTGTACCCCACAGAAAAGCCAAGCTGCACAGCACAGGTCACCCAGGCACAGTGGGGGAGGCAAAGTCCCTTCCCCAGGCAGAGCATCACAAGAGTTTGCAGCTCTAAATTTAAGCTCTTTCTGCAGGTTGAGCTATTAATTACAGCTCTGGAGTGTTTCATGACAGGGTCTATTCAGTGCCTGTGCTCTGCCACGAGGCGCTGGAACGGCACCGGGTAATTCAGGAAGAGGGAACGAGAAGGAACGTTTGCAGCAATTGGGAAATTCGCTTCCATGGGAAAGCTCAGCAGAGCACGATGGAGGCACTGAGGATTTCACCATCACATCCATGTGTTTTGTTTTTTTTTGCTGCAAGTGGTGGGTCTCAGGAGCAAGGAACGCCTGGTTTAAATACAGCCCATCAAACTTGGGCCAGAATTAGCAATATGTTCTTTCTTTGCTACACTCAAATGTTTAATGGAAAACAGACAGCTCCTGCTGAAAAGCCGAGGCTAAAAAAAAACCCCAACTTGTTTTCTGTGGGAGAGGGGGGAAAAAAAGGAAAGAGAACACAATCTGCTACCAGCTCAACCATTATTAAAGGGAAAAATCCTAATCCCATGTGCTGTCATTTACTCAGCCATCTACAGTGAATGCACTGAGTGTGCTCACGGAGGAGAGATGGGAAAAGAAACCTCAGAAACAGAGAACCAACCCCACCCCCGACTGGTTTTGGTAACAGCAACTGAGCAGAGAGGATGTGGGATGACACCCTCCATCCCTCACTGACCTGGACAGGCCCGAGCTGTGGGTTCTTGAGAATCTCATGGGGTTCAACAGGGCCAAGTCCTGGTGCTGCTTCTGGGTCAGGGCAACTCCTGGGATCGATCCAGGCTGGCATGAAGGGATGGAGAGCAGCTCTGGGGGAAAGGATTTGGTGCAGGTGGTCTGTCCATGTGTCCATGTCCTGTCCATGTGTCCTGTGCTGATCCCACAGCGTGGGCAGCAGGGGAGGGGGGATTCTGTCCCTCTGCCCCCTCAGGTGAGACCCCACCTGCAGAGCTGCCTCCAGCCCTGGGGAACAGCACAGAAAGCACATGGAGCTGCTGGAGCCAATCCAAAGGATGCACCAAGAGGATCAGAGGGCTGGAGCAGCTCTGCTGGAAGGAAAGGCTGGGAGAGCTGGGATTGTTCAGTCTGGAAAAGAGAAGCTTTGGGGTGACCTAATTGTGGCCTTCAAGGACGTGAAGGAGCTGACAGGAAACATGAAGAGAGACTATTTACAAGGGCCTGGAATGAAGGACAAGGGGGAACAGCTTCCTACTGTTGGAGGGCAGGGTTAGATTGGATATTGGGAAGAAATTTTTCCCTGGGAGGGTGGGGACGCCCTGGCACAGGTTGCCCAGAGAAGCTGCCCCATCCCTGGAAGTGTCCAAGGCCAGGTTGGACGGGGCTTGGAGCAACCTTGGCTAGTAGAAGGTGTCCCTGCCCATTGCAGGGGGTGGAATGAGATGGGCTTTAAGGTCCCTTCCAACCCAAACCATTCTGGGACTTTTTGCTCTATTGGTAGTCCTTTCTGTTTGGCCTGTCCCTTATCTCTTGGCACCAGAAAGCCCACAGGAAAATATGATAAACATGACAATATCTCCGTGACCTTCGAGGGCTGGTGCTCCTGTGGGTAAGATCCTTTATGTCTTCTTCCTGTTTTAAGAAACCTGAGCAGAAGATAAGTTCTGAAAGACGGAATCAAAGAGGTCTTAAAAACCCCAACGATGCTGTGGGATAACCCAAACAGAGGGACTGTGCACATGTACAAGAGAGAAAAAGCCTCCCACATCGTGTTCCTCGCAGGTAACGAGGGGGATGGTTCATTACAGGCAGTTTCACGGAACTTGATGTCTTAAATGTTTTATAGCAGCCACGGGCATGGCAGGATCTGGTGATTTGCCACCTGCGCTGCATTTGTTACCTGCACAGAAGGCACCTTCCCGCAAGGGGGGGGAAAAAAAAAGGAAGGAAAAGGGAAAGAAAGAGAAGTTCCTCCACTGGATGTACTCTGTGTTGTCTCGTGTGCGAGCAGGAGGCTCAGCAAGTGGTGCTGGGTGAATTAATGCTTCATTAAGGCCCTTTCCCGACGCTGAGCACGTGGTGCTGCTGGAGGAGCTCCGCTCCTGATGAGCTACAGCCCAAAGCCTTGAACATTTGGGTTATTAGAGTCGGGAGAGCAACTCGGAGCTTATTGCCTCGCTCTGAACCAGCTCTGCATATTTTGGGAGCGACTGAAGACTCTGCTGCCTTTGCTCTCCTCGCAGCCGATCGGCCCCACCGAGCCCTGAAGTGGCTGCGTTTGGCGATGACAAAAAGCTCACAGTTTAGCTCTGGTTTGTTCCATCACATCATAAAACTTTACAGGCTGCTGGAGGACCCTTTTGCCATGAAGAACGAGCGTGGGAGCACTGGCTCAGCACAGCAATGTGGCTGAGAACACAAACCCCAGTCGCGATTTGCTGGAGATGACGGGGAATTTTGTCTTGCAACTCCCATTAATTTCCATCGCAGCCACGGTGATGTTGAGCACATGATTTATCACAAGTCTCACAGTGGTTTCTGTTGCTTTTCAAAGTAAAATATCACCTTTCTCCTAGATAAAAACAATCCCCTCTCCCAAAGCCCTGGCGCTGTCGCTGGCACATTAAGGGCATTAATAAAAGTGATCGGAGCATTAATAAATTACCAAGTACCTCACACACTTCATCACAGAATCCCAGGATGATTTGGGCTAGAAAGACCTCAAAGACTTTCCAGTTCCACCGCCCTGCCATGGGCAGGGACACCTTCCACTAGCCCAGGTTGCTCCAAGCCCCGTCCAACCTGGCCTTGGACACTTC
>JAWMRA010000161.1:9723139-9734148 GCA_035584735.1 Pseudotriccus pelzelni | reverse complement strand
AGAGAAGCTGTGGCTGCCCCATCCCTGGGAGTGTCCAAGGCCAGGTTGGACAGGGCTTGGAGCAACCTGGGCTAGTGGAAGGTGTCCCTGCCCACGGCATGGAGTGGAAAAAGATGATTTTTAAGTCCTTTCCAGCCCAAATCATTCTGTCATCCTGTGAATCACAGAATGGCTTGGGAACTTCTGAAATAAAAGTCCAGATGTGGCTTCAAAACAAACAATTCTTTTTCTCCCTTCACAAAATGCAGCATCAATCACAACCACACTTACAACGTATATTCACAAGTCTTCTGGTGACACGGTTATGACCGAGGCAGAACTGCCAAGCCTAACTAAACCTGCTTTAAACCCTTCCTCCCTCTCATTAATGCCACAGACAGTGTTTACAGATGAGTAACTCGCAAGGCAAGCGAAGAAGTTCCACTGGAAATTTCACAACTCAACTGGTTTCATGCCTGAGGTCAGTCCAAGGGATGGTGCTGATGCCTCAAAGGACAACAAGTTCCTTAGCTCCTAAGGTGGTGTTAGCAGAGAACCACTGGAATTTGGATCAAACAGGATAACTTAAGCCCAGGAAGTGGAGGGACTTGGCATTGCCAGAGGTCCTAAGCAGAGTCAGAGGAGCATTTCCAGGGACCAGCGGCTGGCATGGTGTTGCCATCAGAAACCCGGGGAGAAAACTCTCAAGCAGGAGCTGGATGTCGTGACACGTTAAAGTACCAGGAAGCACAAGCCCAACACAGGCAATTCAGCCACTCTGCTCTCTCTGACCAGGAGAATGCCGCTCACTGGAACAGCGCTTCCAGGAGAGCCCGTTTAACTCCCATCAGGAGCTGCCCCAGCTCTTTCATCCCTTACCCACATCATTAGAGGTGCATTTAAACACACACATTTGCTTGTGCCCCGGGTTTGATCAGTCGTGGCAACAAATATCACCTTTAAACAGACCGGATGGGGTTTGCAGCCCACGCTGGCAGTGATTTGGTTTATATCCACTCATTAAGGTGCACTAACGGACCCACACGTGCGTGACAGCCCTGGGCTGCTCGGAAAGGCAGCGATTAAACACACCTGGGGCTGGCCGGGGACATCTTCAATCAGCTGGGCTGGTAGCACCTCCAGCACACCAAAATACCACCTGCATTTTGTTCCAGCTCGTGCAGCTGAGAGGAAAAAGGGACTGAAAAAGTCAGGAATGGGTAAGAGCAATGACTGAGTCACACACCCGGTCCCCAGAGCTCCGGGTGGAACTCGGGGCGGGGCTGAAAACACTTCCATTCTCACATCAGTGCAGGTCACCGTGGAGCCAGTGGGAACTCCAGAGGACAAACCATCGGATCCCTGGCAAAGGAGCCTAATTACAGCTTCCTTCTGGGGACCACAAGGCTTTTAAAGAGTTTTATGGAAACGGCAAGGGTGCCTCCAACTGGATTTTCAGGAAGGTCCCTTGAAGTCAAGCTGTGGCTTCAAAACATCCAGGTGTGGTGAGGACTGGGGAGAAGATTCCTGCAAGTGCTACAGAAGCTGTTCGGCACAAATGATGCTCTGATACTTCAACAACGCCCCTCCCACCACCACCACGCGCTTCCTCCAGCTTCAAGGAGAGTATTCCTAACAGGAAATGAAAAGAGCAAAACTTCTGAGGAACTCTTAGCACTGCCAAGTGGAGAAACCAAAAACAATCAGAATCTCCCCCCCTGATTATCAGCTACAGGGTTTGAGAACATTAACTGCACATTGAGATGTTCAACACGTGGGGCAGAGCAAGGGAGAGGGGAAAAACACCCTCACACATCCCAGTCACCCACGCAGGACAAGACGCAAATGGTTTGGAGCTCCAGATTCCAAGGAGAGGGGTACAAGGAGAAAAGATGTGAAGCCAGACCACAGCAAATGTGACCAGAGAGACAATCCCAGAGGGATTCCTGAGCTGCACGAGCTGCCAGCTGAAGCAGAGCCAACGTGGCAGTGGGAGCCGCTCGCAGCTACCGGGCGAACGAAGGAGGAACTGGCAGGAAGTTTCCGGGAGCTGCTGGAAGATCCAAGCAAGCTGCAGCCAGCTCTGCTTTCCCAGGCTGTGCCCAGCGTGGAAGGGTAAAGAGCTAATAAGGAGGAATATGCTGCAGAGCCCCCCCAGCAGCCAGAACTCCCCTGTTATCCCGCAGCCTCGGCCCAAGGATGATTCCCAGTGCCTGTGCCCAGCACACACCTCCCCGCGGCCAGTTTTCCTGCTGCCGGTCCAAACCTTGGGGGATTTGAATCGAAGAGGATCTGACGCCGGACAACAGCTGCAAAAAACTCTGAGCTGGGGAGTTTGTGCCTCACGCTGCAGTCACAATGCACAAGGAGATGATGTATCCACGCGGGATATCCCCAGACACCAGAATTCCAGCTCCAGCTATTTGTCACAGTAAAACATTCGAAGCCAGCAGCATTCTTTAAACTAAAATGACAGATAATATCCCATTTCAGAGCTCCAAAGCGAGATCCTCGCTCCTCATTTCAATAACCAAGACACTTTATTTAACAGCTGTATTAACAGGTAGAAATACACTTCTCTCTGGAAAACCAGGTGGACTTTCAGTCCTACCTTCTGCAGGATTGAAACTCTCAACTAAAGGTGAATTCCTGTAAATAGTGTGTGTGTGTGGGAAATCCTTGTTTCTTCAGAACAGAAACCAAGCACTAAGTCTGATCTTAAATCTACCCAAACACTTCTTTATATGCACATAAAGACTCCTTGGGGTCCGTTCACAGCTTGCTTCGTTCGGCTGACGGACTGCACAAGTTTTCGTGCAGCTCCACGAGTTTTCCAGCCTGACACGTAGAAAATTAGGACCTCACTGTCCAAACCCATGATTTTAAGCATTGGCAGGGGCTGCCCAGGGAGGTAGTGGAGTCCTCACCCCTGGAGGTGTCCAAGGAATGACTGGCCATGGCACTCAGTGCTCTGGGCTGGGGCACAAGGTGGGGATGGGGCACAGGGTGGGCTTGATGGTCTGGGAGGGCCTCTCCAACCTCAGTGGCTCTGGGTTTCTGTGACCTGTGTGGGAAAGTGCAAAGCTCTATGAGCTGGACTGAGTCCTTGGGGGCAGCACCTGAAACCACTTTCCCTTTTTTTGTTTTTATGTTTTTTATTTACACACAACAGAGGCTGCTCCAAGAGGAACCATCTGACCCTCGAGGCCTCCAAGTGCCGCTCTGAGTAGGGTTATTACAGCAAACTGGGTTTTAATCATATTTAAGCAGTGAAAAGTCAAAGTGCTGCTGCTGTGCTTGCCCCCCTTGCCCCTCCACAATCCACTTCTCCCCACTGCCTCCCATGGTTTCCTTGGAAACGTGTGCAAGCTTAAATTGGATTGACATTCACTTAGTGGACAGATGGAGTTTGGAACAGCCTGGAATTCAAGGCCGAGTCTCGGGATACGTCACATTATCCACGCAAAAGCCACCCCCTAAACCTCGTGGGAAGGTGAAGGATCCCCTAATTATTCAGTAAGAGCTCCGAGGAGGCACCTCGGGAAGGTCAGTGCCCACCCATTGTTCTGCCTGAAAGCACCGGCTGAGCACGCGACGAGTTGTGTCGGGAGGGAAGGATTTAATTTTTGTTTAAGCACTGAGAAAACAGGGAAGTTCTTAAGCTCATTAGTGGTTTCAGGCAGCAGAACTGCTGCAGATCACACGTGGGCTGAGCACAGGCAGCGATGCTCCATCCGCACTGGAATTAAGCCACTCGTTTCCCTAACTTCATCCCCGGGCTGAAGCCATTCCTGATCACTGGTGCTGAGACAACAGCCCCAAGAGGGGCAGGGTCCGTACCACACCTTTACAGCCCCAGAGGTGCCAGGACTGCACCTCCAGCAAAGCTGGCCGTTTATTCTCAAGTGGGAATTATTCCCTGGCTCCTCTTCCGCTGTATGGGAAGAAATGGAAATGGCTTTTTTTGGAAGGCTGGCTAAAACAGCGCTTTCCCAACCACACTGTCTGTCTCTCAGCATTGGAAATGATTCACCTCTTTCCAACCAAAACACAGGGAGGATAAGAAATCCCAAACAGCTACATTCCTAGAGATCTTTGATGAAATCCAGCACCTAAGAAAGGGAAAGATGGGATGACAGGGCTCTCACAGGGCACGAGGGGGGCGGCCAGCAGTTACTGCACATTCCCCCTCACCAGGTGCTTGGTTATTGCAGGTACCAGCCCCGGGCATTAGGGATTTGCCAGAGAGTTGGGGTTAACAGGGGACTTCTAAGGAATAAATCCCCAAAACACCTGGTTCACCTCTGTTGCTCATGTAACCTGCTGAAATCTAAGGAATTCCCAGTCTGGGATTTACCTGTCCAAGTCAGGATTTCTGTACCTGTCCTGCCACGTGGCGTTTAGCCAGCATTTTAGGGAAATCTCCTTTTTCTCTGTCTACAAGTGACTGGAGCTGCCAAATCCTTTTCCTTTGCAATCCCTGCTCACCTTGGAGAGAGCTCTGCACCTCCTTACTCTGAGCCACCTCCAGCCTTGAATCCCTCCGCTGATTTTGGCCGGGCTGAACAAAGGAACGAACCCAAACATGCCTCTTGCCTCTGTTTTTGAGTTGTTGGGTTTTTTTTAATTAAAAATAAACCTCCTGCTGCCCCACTAGCTCCCTCCATGAGCCAGCGCCTTCCCACTTTCCTCCTCCTTCCAAATCTTTCATGTTTATCAATATGTGATTATTGCAGCTTCTTCCTCACTGCTCCCAGGTGCTCTCCATCCTCCCTCCATAGATGCCTCCTCTCCACTCCTGTTCAAATCCTGGTTTTTTTTTTTTACGGAATTCCCAACCCTAAACCAGCGAGAACGCACTCAACCCACCCCGTGCCTCAACACAGCAAGCATCCCAAAGTTATTCCAGGGATCCTGGTCCCTTCCGGGGGCTACGCTGATTAACGAATTTCTCCGGCGAGGATCCAAGGCTTGGGAATGCAAGGGTGCTCCCAGCTCTGCCAGCATCCGCCTGCTCCGCGGCCACGCTCGCTCCAGCCCCCGGAGCTCAACTCAACCATCTTTTCCTCCCATCCCTGGGACTACCCGTTCCCCTTCCCCGCTGCCAATGGAAGCCCGTTCCAGGTATTCTGCAGGCGCTGGGAGACACAATGAAGCCGAGCGACGGATAAAGCCGTGCTGCGGGAAGGCAGCCGAAGCTCCCGATTTCCCGAGCTTCCCACAGGCCACAGGCAGGAACAATAGAAGGCCAGGCACGGTGTAGGGAGGAAGCAATGCCCGGGATCTCGATGCTTCCCCCAGCACCTGGGTTTTATTTCAAGGATGATAATCCAGACGCTGAAAAAAATCAGCTGCCAGCCAAGGGGTTTCATTCCAATCAATGCGAGGAAAACGCCTGCTTTTTGTCCCTAAGAGCATCATAAATAATTTGAAATATTGAGATACAGGCAGCTGCTAAAAGCCAAGATCTTTCATTTAAAAAATAAAAAATAAAAAAACCCCAGGCTGCTGAGCTGCAGAGTTTCAAAGCCCAGCATGAGAAAAACTGCTGGAAGAACAATGGGTGCCAGCGAGCGCTCCTGGGATGTGCCTCACAAAGGAGGGGGAACCTAAAAATCATCCCTGCCTTCAGTCACAGCTTTGTTCAGGAGAACTGGGACACGAGGAACGCAGCACCCGGCAGCAGCATCTTATCCCTGAGCACGCCACGTTTAACACAAATCCCACCTGCACCACGTGCCGCTCCACAGAGCGCTTCCATCCACAGCAGGACGGCGCCCAGGGAATACAGCAGCGGGAAAATCCCACCTGGGCTGAGCCACCCTCCTCTGGGAAGGGCAAGGAGAGACACGAGACACACGGGTCCCAACACTCTGACACCCGGCTGGTCCGCCAGGCTCCTGTCACGGTGCCTGCGCGCATGTGACACCAAACACCCCCCAAATTCCTGGGCGGCCCCAAAAGGCACTGGGAGTTTCAAACGGCACACAAACCAAACCATTCCAAGCAGCCCTCGACAAGACCCAACCCCCGTATCCACCTATAATCTCAGGCAGAGCTTTCACAAAAAGGTGATAAAAGCAGCTTTCCGGCCGTGCCGCGTGGGAAAAACGCGCAGCGCTCCGGCCCTGAGCACGCCGCGCTCCCAGGGAGCTGACACACATCCCTCCCAGGGAATAGGTGTTTATTTAGCTGCACACTCAGGTGGACTCCCAGGGGGACTGCCTGGTGCCACTGGGCTCACGGGCTGTTACACGGCTCATTCCCACGTTTTTTTTTAATTCGAGGAAACGTTCGCGTCTTTCCCCATCCCCAAGAGCTCAGCGCTGCCAAAAAGCACCGCTCAGAAACCGGGCAAAAATCAGGAGCGTCCCGGTGTTATTTCTGACCCACGTAGGGTTAATAACCCCCCACCCCGTATGAACATGTCTACAATGTATTCGATATACACAGATAACTGGCTGACGACAGGGTAAACAGCCTGGTTTTTCCTCGTTTTCAGCTGCTTTTCTCCAGAAGCAGAGCAGACCTGCTGTCCCCACTGAGGGGCTTCCACCGTCATTTAACTCAAACTACAACTGCATAATCTCCAAAGGATAATACTGAGAGATCAGAGATTTTACAAAGAGGTTCAGGTTCGGTTCCCTCGGCTGACTGCACTTCTTACACCCCACCAGCTCTCCATACCCTGATTTTACAAGGATTTCACCCACATGGCAAGACAAAAAAATGACATGGAACAGATCAACAAAAACTCCAGTGGCACAAATACTGTGGCCAAATGCATTACTTTTAAATCAGATTTATTTTTCTTAATGACATCCTTGGGTTTCTCTCTTTGAAACCACCAGTGAGAACACCAGTCCCTCATTTTACTTTAACGTCAGATGAAGTTTTCCAGTGTCCTGTTCTTCTGATGGAAGGGGTTTCTTATTCTCACGCACTATCACCGTGACTCTACTTTATTCCACTTTATTTATAATAAAGCTTCATGCTAAAATAGCAAATCTGGGCAGTAACTGGACAAAGGCTTGTGGCACTGTCCCACACAACCTCATTTCCTTCTGTCTTTTAAGAAATAAAACCAGTTGTATTACATTTAAGTGCGTGTTCCCTATTTAAGGAATACCAGGTGCCAGTACAAGTGCAAAAGAGGGTTAAACCGTGATGGTCTTGTAGGAGATAATTCATGCATCAATCTGGCCATGAATTTTAATATTTTTTTGCCATTACAATCCACGCCTCTGGTGTGAATGGAAGAGGAGCTGCCACCCTGGACAGAGCGCACTGCTGAAGGACCCAAAGCCTCCAGTCCTCGTGCTGAAACACGGAGCACAATTCCTGAGCACCCTGCACAAAACGCCCCCTTTTCCCCCCCTCCCATTAAACACACTTTGCAGCCAGAAGCTGCAACGTTTTCCAGCCTTTGCATTGGGAGGAATAGCTGAAGACAGCCCAAATGTGCAGCTGGGAGTATAACCTGCAGCTCCTCTCTTGAGCTGCTGGAAACAGGAATGAAATACATAGCGAGGTGAAGCAGGAGAGCAAATCAGAGCCCTCTGGATGGGGGACATCCCCTGGGACCACCACGTGTCCCTTGCTGTCACACACCAGTCACCCTGGCCCCTGCCAGCCCACAGCTTATGTCTGGAGCTATTTTAGGTTTATGACTTCTTTGGGGTGTTTATTATTTACTTTTTTCCCCAGTTATCTGAACCGCTGCTTGTTTATTATTAATAATATGAGAGTTGTGACTTAATTGGTTCAGCTGGTCGGGCACGACGCCGGGCTTGCTCTGCCCCTGCTTCTGTGGGGTGTGTGGACGTGGTTAACGGAGATCCCAGAACCATTTAGGTCGGAAAAGACGTTCCAAGACCAAATCCAACCCGTGACCCATCCCCACTTTGTCACCCAGCCCAGAGCACATCCAGTTGTTCCAGGAATGGGGACTCCACCAACTCCATGGGCAGCCCCTCCCAGTGCCTGACAACTCTTTCTGTGAAGAAATTCCTTCTGATGTCCAAATGGGGACAAGCAACTGGGAGATGGGGCAAAAAAAAAAAGCCCCGCACAGCTCCTTCTGGATGTGATATTTGCACACCTGGGCACACCCTCCTGTTTTTGCAGTGCCAGGTATCGTCATTCCCTCATTTCCCTGCGATCCGAACGCGATGCCAAGCAGCAAACGTGCCTTTGCCTCCCATTCCTAATTATTTTTCAATTGTTTACTTTGGACAGCTTTGCTGCTAAGGGCTTATTTTCAGTCCTGCAGCAGCATTAGGAAAGCATTTGCTGGAGGGTGGATTTCCCCCAAATCCCAGCCAGGCGCTCCCTAAATCGGATCTCCTCAGGCTGGACCAGCACACACGTCCCATGGAGCCCCCAAGTGACACACCATCACAGCACACAAAACCAACCTGCAAAAACCTCAGACACAACAAGCTCCACCTCAACAGGAGGAAGAGCTTTCCACGGAGGGTGGCAGAGCACTGGAACAGCTCCCAGGGAGGTTGTGGGGTCTCCCTCTCTGGAGACACCCCGAACCCACCTGGACACGTTCCTGTGTCTCCTGCTCTAGATCTCCAGAGGTCCCGTCCAACCCTAACGGTCCTGTGGTTTTGTGACATCGGTTAAAAAGGCAAACAAACACCAAGGCTGCCAGAGTGGAGACAGAAAGGTGATGGGCATGGCTGGCAAGAAAGACAGAGCACTGACATTAAACTGAGTTACTGAGTTGGATGAGAAACCTCAGCGACCTCCAAAACAACATTTCTGCTACAAGACCCAAGGCTTCGACTGTTTTCCCCCCAAATCCCATATTTCTAAGTGGCATTTTACTGTCCTGCGCAACTGTCACCATCAACACTGAGCAAACAGAGCATCTGGAAAGGATCCACTCCCCAAAGTTGAGGGAATTATCTTCCCTCGCAGGTTTGCCGTTTCCCAGCTGGTTTTACACCTATCGGCGATGCTACACTTCCCTGCTCTGCTCCAGAGGAGCAGCTGGAAAGCTCCGTTGGAAATGCTACACTGAATTCATGAGGAAAACAAACAGAAATCAATGTTTAAATCCAAAATGTCCTGGTAAACCAGCCTAACACACGGTTTCCTATCGCCAGCAAATATTTAGAGAGTTCCAGCTGAAGCTGGGGAAGGATTCAGGTAGCCAGGACATGCCAAACGTGAAGGATGGCTCGGGATGAATATGTGAGCAGGATATCTCTGCTAAAGCGATCAGCGGCGTGCTGGTATTTAAATCACATTAAGATTTCAAAAGCATCAGTCTATCACGCAGCTCGTGGCACTCCTTCCCGCAACCACGAGGACTGGAAGCCTTCAAACCGACCCCCCGGCGCCCCCCCCCCCCCCCTCAGAACACCCAGAGATCCCCTCGGCGTGGAGCAAGCGCTCGCTAATTGTGGCGAACTGATGGGCAGATCAATTAACCGGGCGAGCAAAAGCCCGGCAGAGGCTCTCGCTTGGAGGTTCGCCTGCTCCTCACAATGATGGCTTCAGATGGAGCACGAGGGGCGGCTGGATGCCTTAAAACAAAACACAGCCACAGCCTCCCCCAGATAAGCATTTCGTGGAAACGGAGAGAGGGGAGGGGGAGAGGCGAACAGAACAGCTCCCGAGCGCTCGTATTTTTTAAGTTTTCACGGCTGCCCGCGGGGAGCAGAGGGGTCCCTGCCGCTCCCCGTGCCGGAGGTGAGGGTCCCTGCGCCGGGGCTGGCTCCGAGCACAGCCCGGGGAGCACTTGCTCGTCTTCCCGAGCTCTGCCCAGTCACATGTGCTGGCTCCTGCGCCTCGTAGAAGCAGCTGGAAAAGAGGGAGCCAACGGAGCTGCCTCCATTAGGAGCCACCGCTACACAAAAGGAGAAGAGGAAACAAGCCCTCGGCCACCGGGACTGCCGGCAGGAAAGGAGAGGTGTCCGGGGCCACGGGGAGCGCACAGCAAGTGGGGAAAACCGCGATGGAAACGAAACCTGCTCCGCTGAGCCCCGGAGAGGCTCGGTGGCACCTGCCCGACAGGGAGACGGGGCTCACGCCGCATCACCTCGGGAAACCACCGGGAACTCGACGGACGCACCCACTCTACCACCAGCCACCCCTCCGCGGGGCTCCCGGCCCCGCCCGGCCGCGGGGCCCCCCCAAACACCCGAACCCCGCAGGGCCGTCCTGTGCCAACTCCCGGCCGGGCAGCGCCGGCTCTTCCCCGACACCGGCGGGGCCGCGGGCAGCGGCGGCTCTCCCGGGGACCGGCCCCGCACCGGTGATGCCGGGGGCGAGCAGCCTCCGGGGGGCCACGACCCCCGCAAGTCCCGGGGGGTCCCGTCGTCCCCCCCCCGCCGCCTTTGTGCTCCCCGAGCGGCCGGGGCGGGGGGACCCGGGGGACTCGGCGGGACCGCGCGGGGTAACGGCGGCCCGGCCCGAGCCCGCGGTGCCCTCCCGGCGCTCCCTCCCCGCCGCCGCCGCGGGAAGTTCCCGGTGGCCCCGCGCCCCCCGGACCCCCCCCCAAACCCCGGGGCGGCGGCGGCGGCACCTGCTCCCGGCCCGGCGGAGTTCCCAGGGGCGGAGGGACGACGCGGCGCCGCGTGGGGACTCACCGGGAAGCTGCCGCAGGCCCCGGGGGGGGGGGGGGGAGAACTCCCGCGGCGGGAGCCCCGCGAGGCCCGGGCTCCGCGCCGCTGCTGCGTCAGCGCCGCCGCCTCCTCGGCTGCGGGATGGGGACGAGGCGCCGCCGCCGCCCGCTCCTGGCCGCGGGGCGTCGCGGAGCGGGCTGGCGGAGGCCGGAGCGGGCGGCGGAGGGGCCGGGAGGGGCGGAGGAGGGGGCGGAGGAGGGACCGGGGGCGCCGCCGCCGCCGCCGCCGCGAACTCCCCGCAAGCCGCGAGCGCCTCCGGCCTCCTTCCTGCTTCCTCGTCCGCAGCCAATCGCCGCGCGCCGCCCGCCGCTCGCCCCGCCGCGCCGCCCAATCAGCGCCGCCGCCCCGCGCCGCCGCCGCCCAATCAGCGCCGCGCCCGCCCCCGCC